>OZ018332.1:81029880-81519880 GCA_963969495.1 Ceratothoa steindachneri
CAATGGTCAGATAAATCAAAATCTTGCTTTTGTTTCACTTATTTCCATATCAATGAACTTATTTTTTACGTAGCATGATAGAGGGTATCATCTCTCCTCTACTTCCGGACTAACTTAATACCCATGGGTGTTACAATTTTGCCCCCTTATCGCCCCTGACAATAAGCATGCGTGAGTAAGGCGATGAAATAAGCAAGTCTTAATTTTTTTTTTTTAGGTTTGTTTGACCTTTTCTAAATATAAAGAGGTATGAAAAAAGTTATACATATTTTGTTCCGGTGTTGCCTAATAGCATCGACGAAAACTTTTCATGTCAGTTCATCGGTGGCTGTGTGACGCAGCACTTACCCGTGAATACATCGATCTGTATCTTGGAGTGATTCTCTTCATGGTACACACTGCCACAAATCTGACACATCTGTAATTTCGCCTTTGATAGTCTACATGAAAGCTTCACTTTGATTTCAGAATCAGATTTGTATCTTGAAAAATAAAATTGAACATTAAGGAGGCTAAAGGGAATTTATTATAAGTCGTTTCTCGATTTGTAATTAGGCACGGGAATAAGAAGAAACATTATTGGTGGTTAAAACAAAGATTCGACGTTGTTCTTAGTTGTAGCAGTCTCTGGCTTCCGGTCTTTGCCTGTGGCCAGTCATTCTTATTTATTTCTTCAATTTTAAGATCCCGTCTGGCAACGGCGTACGAGGGCATAGTCGCCCAAAACCGACGAAGGCTATCATTAGGCTAACTAAAGGGAAAAAGGCACGCTCAGATTTCCCTAGTCACCAGTCAAAACGGTGAACTACTTCAATTGAGCAGTGTTCTTTTTCCCAGAGGTCAGACAGCTCATGTACTTGTAGGTTTTTATCTAGTGTGTGCAAGTGTTGGGCATGTTGAGAATATATTGAACTAAGTCTGGGCTCCTGGTGGAAGCGTGTGCAAATATCTGAGTTAGTGAGGCCGATGGTTGTAGGTATAAAGTTTAAGGTGGTCACGGCATCGGAATCTTGCAGTAGGGCCCCGTGTGTCGTGATAGAAGTGCTAGGGTGTTTCCTTTGGGGGTGCGATGTGGCGTCGGATTGTTTTATGAGTAATGGAGTCCTGGTTTTGGTTAGGGGGAGGGGGCGAATCCCTTGGAGTAACTCGAAGTAGTGTCCTCTTACACCAGTGCGCATGTAATGACAAGGGTAATGGTGTGTAGGGGTTCATTTACTGTGGAGAAATCCCAATCTGTGTAGGGGGGTGGAGTAGTTTTGTGGGTACTAGTCTCGTTTCGGAGTGTGATTTATTGGGATGCTGCTAACGTATCTCGTGACGAGACGAAGTGCTTGTCTCAAACGTATCCAGATGTGTGGGTGCAAGTTCGGAGGCCCAAGCGATATTGGGTAATGGATTCTTTGGAGTGCCCAAATGACGTGGCTGCGTTCTCTTTATTTGTTGCGTTTTCGGAATATTATTCGTGCCTCGGGTGCCACGAAGTACCGTTAAGGCTTTTGTTTTAAAGGAGTGGCGTAGTGATAGTGTGATGTGAAGGTGAAGGTTGTGCCCCTTGGTGAAAGATAGATGAGAGTCAAAGATTGGTCCTTGAAGAAAAGTAAAACGAAGAGATGGTCAGTTTTTTTTGGCAAGGGAGAGAGATTTTATAGGATAGAAAAGAGCTGAGTTATGATGAACCTGACCATAAAAGTGAAGTAATAAGAAAAGAAGGAAGGGAAGGGCAAGGAGTTAAGAATGACAACGGCAATAGTGAGCCGCGTCAACTCTAAATAGTGGGTCTGGAGAGCATATTGCAAACCTCCCTTATCCTGCGTATCGAAATTCTTCTGTGGCTTAGAAGGCCGATAAATTGGGATTACTCCCACAAACATTGGAAGCGAAGGATTATAACTAAATCATAGCATACAATGACGCAGCGCATCTTTTTTTGCAATGTTTTACTCGTTTTCCGAGGCAACTAATCAAAGGCGCCGTGTGCTAAATGACCATTTTCAAGATCTGCCGACACCAAAGCTGCTCTTATTCTATTCACCCAATTTGGCGTAAGATTGCTTTTCTAACTCCAGCATCATAAATTCTTCGTCTTTCCAATCGTACGATCATCTTTGTTTTCCTATGTGTGTGAGGCCATCCATGTTAAACAAAACCTTTTCACTCGGCTTGGACACACACGAGAATTCAAACTGTCACTTTTTACACGTTGCGTGGCGTGTATTTGAGCCATTCTACCGCGTACCTGTCATTTAACATAGCAAATGGGGCTCTTCATTACAATTTATTTTCAAAAATAACAAATGATGCAATTTTTAACTATCTGGGGAAAAACTTTTCAAGAAGATTTACTGAACTTACATGTTGGCAAGTGGGCTTTGCGTTCTGCGCTTTCTAAAGATACACACGAGAATATACGATAAATAGAAGAAAGAAATACCAGAAACGAGCCCTGGATAATAAAGGATTCATAAAGGCCGTTCATCTAGGCCTTTTCCGGCTCAGTTAGTCCAAGTTTCCCATTTCCGTCCTCTTTCGGTGTGTTTGCTTTGTTCCGAGAAGGGTGGAGAGAGAGGCGATAAAAGCTCTCTCTCACCCGACAGAAGGGGGAGCTCTGAGGAGGTTTCAGACAAACAAAATTTCAAGGAAACAACGGCACACAACTCGTTCACATATACTGTTGGTGTCTCAACATTTATTAGAAATTGCGGTGAACGAAGAAGGGGTTGTAGGAGGGATATACAGGAGAAGGGGAGGATGTTGTTTGCGATTTTATAGGGACTTTTTTTTTAGCCTATGGCAAGCAAAGACTGGGCCCAAGTAATATTCTGGGGGAGAAGAGCTCCAAACAGCTGCGAGTCACGGATGGCAAAGAACGGCAGATCAGTTCTTATCGTCTATTTAAGGGGACGAGAGGCAGGGGGGGGGGGGGTCCAAAAGAGAGAAAAAGATAAAAAATTAGTTCATGCACAGGTAACGTGCATGAAGATCACCCAGACTGGAACATTCAACAAGAATGTGCCGAACAGCCCGGGGAACAACGCAGTCGTCACAATAAGGAGCAGGCGAGCGCGTCCCGCGAGTGTGCCCAATTCGGAGGCGACAGAAAGCAATCTGATGAAGCCCTCGCGGCATTGGGGGGGTACGTCCATGGGAACAGTCGCGGCGCAGTGGCACGTAACTTTAAGTTAACTTCGACCGTCTCCCATCTTCTTTGCCAAGCAGCCCGTATCCCTGCCATGTAGTCGGTGTGAGGAAGAGCGAAACGATGGTCCGGTCGCCGAAGGCTCGTGGACTCTTTGGCGCCCTCATTCCCCGCAATTCCTAGATGTCCAGGAACCCAGCAGAAGATAATCTCGACATCGGCCGAGCTCGCCAAAACCGTGACGTCACGAATATCGTAGAACCAGGGTATGCGGAGATTCAAAAGCCCCGAGAGCACTCAGGGCGCTTTGTGAGTCGCTATAAATCGACAAATCGGTCTCTGAACCGGGAACGTCGCGTAATCTCCGGTACCGAGCGGTGTATTGCCACCAGATCGGGAGTGAAGACAGACACAGCGCCTGGAAGAGCCCCGCTAACTTCGAAGGGGATACGGCGTGGGAACGGACACCCTCTTGGGACTTGGAGGCATCCGTATACACTGGGAGGGTTCCAGCGTGGGTGAAGCGTGCTACAAGAAGTCCGAACGCAATACTCCCGGTGCTGTAGAAGCTTTGGGGGCAGAGACGTGGCGACAAATGGTCAAAGGTAGTACCCTCAAGGGTGGCGCGTTGGGCAGAACCAGGTGTGTCACCGGCGCGAGAGCTATACCGAGCTCTCGAAAGAGTTTCCTGGCCATAAAGCCGTAAGACTCGCGTCTCTCAGAGGCATAGGCAGCGTCGAGATCAGCTGCAAATGCAATCAAAGCTGTTGGCCACTTAGAGAGGCGCCGGGCTCGCGCGAACAGGCGAGAAATACACTGTACACGGCGCAGAGCGAGTGGCATCTCCCCAGCATCGACAAGAAGGTTCCCAATGGGGGAAGTGCGGAAGGCACCGGTCGCCAGGCAAAAGTCGGTGTGGAGGATCGATTCCACCTTCCGCAGCACACGCTTGGCAGCGGATTCATAAAACTCGATTCCGTAGTAGAGCTTCGAACGAACAAAGGATCGATAAAAAAGTAAGGCAGTAGACCTATCAGCGCCTGGGCGCTGAAGGTCACGTAACGAAGAATATCCATTCACGGGGAGAAGAGACACTAAGGCTGCGAATATGAGCCTCCCAGGTGAGGCGTCGGTCAAATACAAGACAAATGAAATGGTGCAAACCCACCACTTCCCAGGCAAACCACATTTAGAAACAAGTCTAGGTCAGGGTGGAGCCGTGGATGGCGGCAGAAATGCACCACATTAGTCTTGGCGAAGGAAAACCGAAGCCTGTGCACTTCGGCGTAACACGAGACGCAGTTCAATTACTGATGGAGTCGCCGCTCAAGAGTTGGCATCTGGACTGCGCCAAAAGAGATCGAAAGGTCGTCCACGTAGAGCGTAGCGAGAACATCTTCCGGCAGCACCGAGGTGATGCTGTTGATGCGCAGGGCAAAGGGTGTGACATTGAAGACACTTCCCTGCTAGACACCCTCTTCCTGCTCCATTGGGACGGAGAAGGCTCCCCCCACCCGTAATCGACGATCTCTCGAAAATCCAGATATAAAGATTGGGAGGCGTCCCCTCGCCCCCACCCAGGTGTCAAAGTATGGCGTACGAGAAATTGTCTGAACTAGGGGCGGTGTCCGAGCACGAAGCGAGAGCGAAGCGGAACTCAGTCAGAATAAACCTGTCGTTGAAGGGTTCTCCGCCTTTGGAAGTAAAGTCCAGTTGGCGGCCTTCAGCGACATCCCGGGTAGAGAAAGCGGTAACGAAGGACTCCGCCATGGACGCGGGTTACGAGATTACGGTCCCATACTCCGGGAGAACAGGAGGAGAGTCATGCGAGAACTTGCCCCGAATCCTTTCGCCTCGCTTCCACACCTCTGCTACAGCGGTCTTCCCCTTAAGTGAAGACATGTATGCCCGCCTGGAAGAGCGGCGCGCGAGCTTCAAAACAGACCAAAAACTAGCCCTAGGTTGACGAAATTTACTGACAGTGAAATGATTCGGGTGGGGCTTATAGCGCATGTAGGAATAATGCTTCTTTTTGAGAGACGTCTCACAGTCGGCTGACCATCACGGAAGCAGCCGGCGTGCAAAAGGACCAGATGCTCAACGAATAGTAGTTAGGCCCCACGGCGATGAAGTTGCCGGAGATTTCAACGTCCTCACTCAACGACCTAAACTCCTCAACTGAGACAGATAAATCAGTCATTTCCTGAAATGCGGACTACTGTGCCCGCACCAAGCACCACCAGGGCGGGCTAAGAGGTGAGAGCGGTCCAAAACATGAGCACTACCATGGATATATATATTTTTTGTAATTTTAGGAGCATATCTGGAGATTAGCCACTTGAGCATAAGTCGCCGCAATCACGACAGCCTAGCACCTGGCTACTTTAAAATAAGAATATGAAAAAACAACAACAATAGAAAGGGAGAATGGCAACAATTAGGAAGCAAGCTCTGTGGTCGGGAGGAGGTCCGCCTCCCCCCGGCGCAGGAGCGTACAACCTACAAAGAAAACAACTAAAAAACAAAACTTAGTTAAATAAAGGGGAGAAGGCGGGACTCCCTCCACCGTCTCCTCTGCAGCCTCCGCCTTTGTTTTCTTTTCCAGACCGTGGTGGAAGTAGAATTTTAGGATTACTTGCCCCTTTGAGGGGAGACGGATCCCGGTGATGTTCTTCTAAGGGTGACCGATCAACCACCACTGTTTGAGAATAGAAACCATCACACTTGTGAAACGAAAAATGGGAATATTGAAGTTCTCTGTTCTGTTCGTGATCGCGACTGAAAATGATAACTTTCAGTTCCCCAAACAACAAGAATGTTCGTACCAATTTACCATCAAAAGAATGAAGAAGTTAGTGACCTCTAGACACCAAACAAACACTTCCAAAGGCGAATTCACTTGACTGACTGACAACGTCACCTCAATAATACCCCAGGTGGCGGACGCATAGAGTGAGAGGAGAATGTGTCGTTCTGGGGGACCTTTATATCTTATCCGATCGAGTTCAAATTTTATGTGCACCTAAACGACCCCAAATGGAACAAGAACAACATGCGGCCTGAAGTCTCCCACAACTTTTATATTTTCACAATATGAACTTGAACAGCCCTATTCACAACCTCTGCCTACCCTAAATTTACTCACGGCACGTTCCTGGTGACCCCTTTGTGCCACCAGCTCTACCAGGGGACCGCCCGGGGTGGGTAGAACCCGCAGAGGGGTTCCAAATTGGCGCGGAAACGACCGTGGTCCTAGGAGCAGAGAGTGTCTTATTTAACATTGAGGCATAAGACGACCCAGGCAGCGGCGAGCGCGCCAGGACCAAGTCCTTAGCCTCGCGAAATGAGAGATGATCCGTAGCCAGCACGGCCAGGATTTCTTTCTCCTGGAGATATGCACCACATTGCTTCGAAGCGGGATGCGACTCTAAGTAATTGACACACTTGGTGATACACGATTTGGACTTATCGTGTGCGGGCTTGGAGCAACTTACACAGAATTCGGGCAACCCCGACATTGCATGTCTAGAGGAGCGACTCGCATGGCAGAAGCGATGGCAGTAGTAGCACCTCGGCGGCAGTGGCACAAATGCCTTAACACAGCAGCGATAGCAACCAGTACGCACCGACTCAGGGAGCTCGTCACAGTCGAACGTAACGATGTGTAGGGGTGGGTCTTGAGGCCCCTCCCTGTTTTCTCATCACACGTTCGACCTTGATCACTACTTTGTCGGCCATCTCCAAGGTGATGTCATCTATGAAGTAGTCCACGAGTTCCCTCGCATAAACCACTCCTTTCACGAAGTTCATGGTACAGTGCGGCGTCACACTCACCGGCGTGCCATCAAGTGTCCGAAGGGCACTAATCATGGCCGCCTCGGAGGGATCGGACGCATTCGCCAAAAGGCACCTCTCCAAGAAACGAGTCACCTTCGGCTCTCTAACAATCACACTAGCTAGAGCTCTCCTCTGATGGATCATGTTGCCCTTGACCAACATGCTGCCATCAGTGGAGCGAATAACTAGAAAGTGTTTGAGGGGCGGACTCAAAAACGCCAGATAGTGTCTCAATGAGGTACCCCGATGTAATCGATGCTCCGCTCTGCGCCCTTGCAATTTTGGTCTTTGTCTGGGATTCCTCACTCGGGGAAGCACCCGGGCGGAACGTGCCGATCTCGGCTTGGTCGCTTACCGGCCCCGTGGCTTCCGCGGAGGAAGAAGAGCCCCGAGTTTTTTTGTCTTCTTCCTGTTCCTTTTCTTTTTAGGAGACGAGAGTGGGGAATGAACCCACTTTTCTCCTCCGCCGTAAGAGCACTTAGGCCAGATGGACCGGCCTCAGCAAGATTCTTCTCTGAAATGGAGAAGGTCTTAGCTGTCGAAGAGGCACCAGCCGGGGAAGGAGATCTCTCCTCTCCTTGTGAGGCCTTGGGGGCCCCGAGCCGTCTGTGGAGAAGCTTGCACAGGGGCGGACCCTGTACAAGATCCTGTCATCTGGGCATCCGGGGCTGGGTCGCCCTGGGGACCATGTCTATTTCGGGGGGGGGGGGCTGCTGCTATGTGCCCCCCCCCCCATCGCGGATCCTATTCGATGTTCTTTCCATCTTGTTAATGCCGGCAAACCGGCATCAGTCGAGGTATATAAGGGGGCACGTACGGTGACCGCCTGTAAACTTGAGATGCACGCCAGCACAACTTGAGGGCACACAGGCAGACGGTCCCCGTCATCTCTTGTCCAGTTAAGGGGGTTGGCCTTATCGAGCTGCCCCCACCGGGAGCAGTCAATATTGGGCCGCCTGCGTGCCTTCTTGGTAGTCCCCTGTGAAAGTAAAGGACGGACTGTCGTTGGAAACAGGGAGTCGCCCAAGGGTGCCTCCAGAAAAGGGGGTGAGAGGCATAGGCGAATTGAGTTTTAATTTTTTAAAATGCGATGAACGAAAGAAAATCAACAATGCCATGGATTACAATGGCAAATCTTGTCTATACTAAATGTCTGTGCCCATAGAATGTGTAAACAAAGCCCCAGGACCAAATTTATACTAATAAGACCACAATTTAAACGTAGGGCCTTGTGCCTCCTTTGTGACGGGCAAATGATGTACCCGCAACCTTGGAAAAATGAACAATGGGATAAGTGTTTTCACACTTGTATCCCAAAAGATGAGGCCCCGCTGAATTTATTGCTGTTAAGCAGTCAACCAATTACAAAGTTCCCGAGACACAATCTCATAAATTTTCCAACCGGATGGTGAACGACCACAGTTTCTTGAGGACCAGACACATCGTCCAAAGGATCAGAACTGGCCAAGTTCATTCGAATTTGAAGCAGCCGTCCCCTTCGAAAGAACCAAACTCGTACTTACAGTGCGGGCAGAGAATGGGTGTGATAAAGTAGACCTTCTCCAGCCAATGCCCAGTGCTTGGGGAACCTGACTGCTGGGAGATGCTGGTTCGAGAAACTCTTGAGGGGACTGGAACAAAAAAGAAACACAAATGAGAGGATCAATCAGATATGACCCAAAGATACGCGCCCTACCCCCTTTCTAACCTTCAAAGAGGTTTCCTCTTTTGGCTACTCTGACTATGTACTTTCACATATTTTCAATTCCTTTAACTTCATCACTGTATAAACCAATTAAAAAACTGGCAAAAATAACTAACCAAACAACTAATACGACAACTGAGGCTGAGACAAGTTCGCAGCTTTTTCGCTACATCTTCGTTCTCACCAATAAGTACTGGGTTTCCAAATAGTGGGAAGAAGAGAGGATAAATATACCGAATATTCAATATATTATGGTAATATCGAGATTGCGACCGAATGCCAGGAGCTGTAGCAAACCGCGTTTCACAATGGCATGGCTTTACCCTGAATATAGAAATACCCTGCGTCATAAACTTTTGTTCTGTACATTCGTGCTAAATCGTGGGGCTGGGGAGCCGGAGCACCGAGCCATGGAAGCAGTTAGTTCCTTGTGAGCCAGAGGCATTCTAAGCATTTTCACTCCTAGCCATAATCCCTCCCTACGCATCCTTTGAAACATAAAACGGATTTCTGTTCCAAACAGCACTCATTTATCTGTAAGCTAACCATCTATTTTATCTTTTTCTTTTAATATCTTTTAAAAAAAAATAATTAAGAGAGAAATTATGGAAGCTTATTTCAAATTTCTAAAAATGTGAAGAAAATGAGTTTAGTAACTACGGTATTTGTTAATAAAAAGATGAAGTTATTTGTGATTAAAAAAATAGGTGATACTATATCTAATTTAAAGGCACCATTTAAAAAGGCAACATATTGGTTTTCAAATGTGTAGATGAAGAAGACAAAGTTAAAAGTAACCGAGTTATCACAAAACAGAGCATCACATTCAAGTGGTCGTAAATGATGGAGTTGCACTCATATTATTTTCTTCCCCAGCATTTGTTGGGATGAAGAGAGAATTAGCTAATAAACTAGGAGTATTTCTGCAAAGGTGTGGCATTAGAAATATGGTGTTAAGGAAAGCTGAGAATCATAAAATTGCATTGAAAGGACTGCTGTGTGGCAAATTTTAATTTTGAAAATGGATGCCTGTACAGGACAGAGAATTTGTAATTGCCAATAATGAAGTGGCCATTTGCACTTTAGCAGTGGGAGACACCGAAACACAACAGAGGTGACTGACTCTAATAGGAAGCTCGCTAGTTTGAGAAAATTCTCAGAGTTTGAGCTGGGTATAGCACAAATCTTGGCCATCGTGACAAATAATGCTTTTAATATGACGAGCACAATACAGAAAGAATGAAAAGCTTGTAGATGATGGTAATGAAGATTCGAACGATGTATATACAGAAAAAAGTGAAGGAGATTGTTTTAGGTAATATAAAATTCTATATATGAACAATAATATTTTAGGAAAAATAATATCTGAAATAAATTTTCTCTGTTAAGTAAAAGACTAAAAGCATTAATTCCATATGGTTTGATATGTTCAAATTCAAGGCCTACATTAATTATGTTGTAACTTTTAAGAATGTTTTTTGAAATAATAAATATTTTAAAAAAACAAACAAACTTTGTAGGGTTGTAGATGATAGGCAGACTACAGCAAATTTGTACCCAACTCAAACCTTGGTATTCTGATATTTTGAGTCTCACCATTTCTAGTAGGTGGAGCTCCCCAGCTGAGAGGGACAAGCGACGATAGATATGGAGGGCGCTGAGGCAAAGGGTACGATTAGCTAGGATTCATCTTCCTGTCCAGCTACTCGAGATGAGAGGTCACAGAACGAGGGCGTAGTCGCGCAGAAATTTAGAAAGGAAAAATCAGTAAAAAAAGTAGAAGATAGAGAGCCACAAATCCTCCCGGTGGCATTGGGGCCTGGAGGATGCACAACTGCTGACCCTGGTGCCATTGTAGCACGAGCATTACAACTGCTGCAACACCCCTTACGGGGGACAGGAGAAATAGCAAGAACGAAAAAGATAATGCGAGATTTGGCAGCAAAGTGTAACAAATAAATAAGGATATAATAAAGTGAAAGACTAAGCACAACCTAAAAAAGAAAACAAAAGACAACAAAGAATAAAAAGAAGAAAGGGAACAAGAAGGAAGCGCAGTCCGGCGTCGGGGGTAGACCGGCCTCTTCCCGGCGCAGGAACATGCGATCTGAAAAAAGGTCAAATAAAGTGAAAAAAGTCGTATAGCCCACAGGTGTGTGTGCACGAACTCGTCCCGAGTACAAGACACAAGCGGCAGCGAAGATTACCCAGACTGGGACATTCAACAAGAATGTGCCGAACAGTCTGGAGAAAAACGAGGCCGTTGCAATAAGGCGCAGGCGAGCGCTCCGTCAAATGGTAGTGCGAGATCCATGTGAACAGTCGCACGTAACTTTAAATTTTCCATCTTCCGTTAACAAGCCGCCCGGACGGAGGTCCGTATTCCTGCCATGTAGTCGGTGTGAGGAAGAGAGAAACGCTGGTCTGGTCGCACAGTCCTCGCGGAATCGTTGGCGCCCTCATAGGCGTGCTCATTTCCCGCAATTCCTACATGACCAGAAACTCAGCAGAAGATAATCTCGACATCCACCCGGCTCGCCAAAACCGTCGCGTCACGGCTAACGGGAACCAGGGGATGGAGAGATTCCAATGCCCCGAGAGGAATCACGGCGCTTTGAGTCGCTATAAATCAATAAATCACAGTCCGGTCTTCGAACCGGGCACGTCGCGTTATCTCCCGTACCGAGCGGTGTATTGCAACCAGCTCGGCAGTAAAGACAGACGCAGAGCCCGGAAGAGCTCCGAGAGGGGACACGGCGTGGAAACCGACCTCCTCTTGGAACTTGGAGCCATCCGTATACACTGGCACGGTTCCAGAGTGACACGAACTGTGCTCCAAAAAGGCCGAACGCAATACTCCCAACGCTGTAGAAGCTTTGGGGAGCAGAGGCGTGGCGACAAATTGTCTAGGTTGCCGTCCTGGGCAGAACCAGGGGCGCCACCGGCCCGAGAGCTATACCGAGCTCTCGAAGGAGTTTCTTAGTCCTAAACCTACAGGGCTTAGGGTATGACTAGCGTATGTCGGCGGCAAAGGCACCGTAGAGATCAGCTACGAATGCAATGAGAGCTGTTGGCGACTGAGAGAGGAGCCAGGCTCGCGCGGAAAGGCGGAAAATGCACTGTGGACAGCGCAGAGTGAGTGGCACTCCCCAACATCGACAAGTAGGCTCTCAATGGGGAAACTGCGTAAGGCACCGGTCGACAGGCGAAGGCCGGTGTGGTGGATCAAGTCCATCTTCAGCAATATGCTGTCGGCTGCGGATGCATAAAACACGCATCTGTAGCGTCCTAGGCGTTGAACGTTAGGGAGCGAAGAATATCCAAGGCGCGAGTATAAGAGAGCCTAAAGCTGCGAATATGAGCCTCTTAGGTGAGGCGTTGGTCAAATACAAGACCAAGGAAACGGTGCGAGTCCACTATTTCCAGGCGAACCCTATTTAGAAACAAGTCTGGGTCAGGGTGGAGTCGTGGATGGCGGCAGAAATGCCCCATCTTAGTCTGGGTCAGGGTGGAGTCGTGGATGGCGGCAGAAATGCCCCATCTTAGTCTTGGCCAAGGAAACCCGAAACCTGTGCGCTTCGGCATAGCGAAGGACGCGGTTCAAGGCCTGTTGGAGTCGACGCTCTATCGTTGGCATCTGGGCCGCGCCAAAAGATCGAAAGGTCGTCCACGTAGAGCGTAGTGAGAACATCTTCCGGCAGCACCGAAGTGATGCCGTTGATGCTCAGGGCAAAGAATGTGACACTGAGGACACTTCCCTGCGGGACCTCCTCTTCCTGTTCCAGTGGGCCGGAGAGGGCTCTCCCGACCCGTACGCGGAATCGACGATCTCGGAAAAATTCAGATGTAAAGTTTGGGAGGCGTCCCCTAGCACCCATTGTGTCGAGTGTCTTCATGATACCAAGTCCATATCAGGAAGGGCCTCCATGTTGCCCCTCCCCCCCACAAGACATCCTGAATCCCATTAGAGCTACTTCTTGTCTCCTTGTCCACCCGCGAACCGGCATCCGTTGGGGAAGAGATGGGGACACGTACAGTCACCCCCTGTACTTTTAAAGCGAGTGCAGGACGTTAGGGTGCACAGACCGACGGGCCCTCCCATCCCTTGCTCCACTAAGGGGATTGACCTTATCGAGGCGCTCTTACTGTGAGTAGTCAATTTTGGGCCACCTGCCTGTTTTCTTGGTAGTCTCCTGTGAAAGAGAAGTAGGGCTACCGCTGGAAAGAGGGAGTCGCCTAAGGTCGATTCCAGAAAAGCGGGTGGGGGAGTCCCCTACAACTGTAAGCCTGGAAGAGGAGTAAGCCTCCTCTCTGGTCGAAGAGTTTTGGACGGTCCCCTGCGAAAGCACGGGGGATGGGGACCTCCATTTTTTTCAGTGGAGCTACCCGAAGGCGGCTCCGGCGATTGTCGAGGGGGATTATTATTTTTATTTTTTTTATTAAATTCATCATTCGGCACGGTGACCCTATAATTATCACGGTACGCAAACTCTTATCGCCCCATGCAGTAAACCACTCTTCGAGGAGTGAACGAGGGGCCAGTAGAACAGGGTGAGCCATTTGAGGCCACTCCTCCCGCCTAGTGGCAGCCCATCGGCATGGCGACTCCACCATAGGCCCGGCGTAAAATCGATAGACAGGGAAAGGAGAAAGAAAGAGGATGTGAGTAAGGTGAGAGTGGGGGTGAAGCAGGTTGGTAAAAACCCATAACCCCAAACCGGAATTCAGGGGTGAGCGGGTATTGTCCCCTCCCCCTCAGCCCCGATCCGGGATGGTTGGCTGAGAGGAACCTGGTCAGCGTCTACCCTGGGAAATTAGAAGCCGACCAGAGAAAGTTGTGGGAGAGGTTGTATGGAAAGTGAGCAAGCAGGGTAAAAAGACGGTGTCAGAAAGGAGAAGAGGCTAAGCTGGGGCTGGACGAAGCGCTGACTCCCATCAGCATGGTTGCCAGGAAAGCAAATCGCCGTGCCCCTTACGGGGTCGTCTTGATCAAGTAAAACCAAAACCTGTCTGCTTAGGCATATCGAGAGATGATGTTCAATGCCTGTTGGTTTCGACGCTCCAGAGTTAGCTTAGCAGCCAACAAGGCAGTAGAGCTCGCCCGGGATAAGCAGTAGTGCAGTATGCACTCGAGAACGGCCGAAGAGAGGTGGTCAGCCCGTTAGAAGCAGGGAAGGGGTTGTTGGGACATAACCGATTTTGCAACCTGCGGGTGTTATTTATAAATGTTCAAAATCCTCTCTTCCGTCTCGGCATGCACTAGGTGGTCATCTTCTTAAACCTAAATCAAAGAAATAAAGAGGGAAATACTTTTAGAAAAAAGGAGAGCATAGAGGAACAGGGGTAACGCAAGTTTCCCCAGGCACTATCAAACAGTTCAAGCTAACAGTGAACCAGGCCTTCCCTATGGGCATTCAGCGATTAGGTTCAGAGAGTATCCCAGAAGGTCGGGGCGAGGTGATCAAACTATTCTTGACGTTATTCACCCTGAAGCGGCCAGGATTTAAACAACTCAGGGGTAGTTCTTTCAACGCTTTTCTGGGTTGGATCTGAAGCCTGAAGAACTAAGATCTCGTTTAAGCTAATACAAGTTGAAATGCTTCAACGAAGTTCACTGCCTTTGACTTTCGAACTAAAGGCACAAAACGCCTTTACGCACAAAATTCACCAAACACTAAGTTAGGGAGCTTGTCGGAGTGAGCTTCTCCTCGCCTCCTTTCTTTACTAGCCGTTCTTCCTTAATAACAAGCTCTCCAGTTAGTGGCTCAGAAGACTATGAAAGCTCATTTGAAAACCAAGCTTTTTCACCATGTTTACTGTTGTGTGGTAATACCCATACAGGTATTCAATTAGGTGCCTGAAAACACTCAACTTCGCACTGTATAATGGGCTTGCCACATTGTTCAAGAGCTTTCTATGGGAGGAACGACGAGCTTCATGACGCGAACTTGCTTCATTCGAACAACTTTATACCACCAGTAAAACTAATGAGGAAGGTTAAAGTTGGAGGAATAAAAAACGCCGCCGCAGAGCCGTTTAACCATGGACGACCACGCTTCCAAAGCTAGAACCCCTTCCTAGAAAATTTTCTCCTCTGAGTGCGAGTAATTGCATGATTCTTGTCTGTTCCCAAATGATTGTCAGCGGGACCTCCGCTATCGATGGAACCAGTGTGAGAGTTGTGCCGAACTATCGAAAGAGCTTCTGCGCTGAAAATTTAAACGGTTTTGGGAGTGAATAGTGACTTCCATCGAAAGATACACGATCGAGAGACTATAACTGAGCTGTCGGTGACCCGGGTAGACAGAGGACGGACGCGTACAAGCCCATTGTTTTTTTGTTATCATGCCTATCTGGCGACTGCCTCCAAGGGCATAAGTTACTGCAAATACTATGTAGCGTAATACTAGGCTATATTAAAAACTTTATAAAAAAAATCAATAAAACAGTACAAAAAACAAAAGCAAGAAGGAAGCACGCACCGGCGTCGGGGGAAAGGCCCACCACCTCCCGACGCAGGAGCATGCGACCAACACCGATAAGAGTTAAATAAAAAGGGAGGAGGTCAGCCATAAGAAACTAATAACGGGAATACACACTTATTTTCATGCGGAATATGGGAATCCTGGCAGTGGTTAGAAAATGCATAGTCTACCTTGATCAGTGGAATAAATCATACAGAAAGAAGTGTTTTGTTGTTGTTCTTTAGCATCTGACTTGGGTCCCCTAGACCAGCAGCCTCGATGAACCCCGTCGACCGGATGAGGTCCCCCCCACCCCATAAACAATCCAGCACTTTGTAGGTTTTGGCTAAGTGTGCCAAATACTGAGCATGTTGTGAACATGAGTTGAAGTATGTATGATCCTTGGTGCCAGAGAACAATGATGTTGCATTGGTAAAGCTGACCCGGTGTTTGTAGGTGTTGTTTAGGGTGAGGACCGCATAAGAGTTTCGCCAGGAGGACTGGTGTATGTAATGGTAGAAGGGCTTTTGGGAAATGGTTTGGACCAAGAGATTGGATGGTCTACTGTGTTGTGTTTTGTATTGTATTATTTTAGGTGCTAAAAGAGCGCACGTATTTGATTTGGGGCGGGAATTCTTGGAAGACTTCGGTGTATGATATTATTAATAGGAAGTGAGGAGATAACCGCACAAAATACTCACAGCATCAGCTCTGTAAACCCGACAGGTGAAGTGGTAACGTTCCTAAGGTTCACCTGCCTCACACAGAAGAGGGGTAAGGGGGACAAAAATACCAAAAGTTATTGCTGATAAATCAGACTGTGTCGATCATTTTAATGGGAAAGAGTGAAGAGCCACGTTAAAGTTAATTTATTTCATTTACTAAAAAAATAAGCAAAACGAAAGATAACGAGCATCCCTCAAGATTTTTTGAAGACTTTCTACGTTGGGACCCGAATCCGGAAAAATCGGGGCGGGATGGCAGGCCACTTTTGATCTCTAGGTGCCGTCTCACACATCTTCTTTGCTCCGCCCGAAGAGCTGCTGGCTAAATCCCACACCATAGAGTATGATCCAAGAAATACCAACGCAATACTTTCGGTGGTGAAGGTTTGGGAAGTAGAGTGTGGTAGCAAAAGTTCAAAGATGATATCATTCAGGGTATGATCTTGGCCATAACCACTGGGCCGAGTTACAATAAATTCTCGAAGGAATTTTCTGGCCTTGAACCTAAAAGGTTTAGGGCATGGTTGTCGTCCCCCGTCGACAGGAGCATCGTCAAGGTTGTCCGCGGACAAAATTAGAGCCGTTTGTGAGAGGGAGAGATGATGAAACAGCGCGTACGGGAGAAAGTAAAGGTGGGGTTCTAACCGTACCAACCTAAACACGTGTCAAGATAACTGCAGGAATCACAAATCAAATATTTTACACATAACGATTCTTCATTCATGTTTAGCTTGCTTTAAACTATCTAGAGGCTTCTTGATTCAATAGATACATTCCTCAAATATCTTCGAGAATATGAATCTTAGGAAAGCGAGATAAGCTTAAATTCATAAATATAATTAATAATCTAGCGTCCTAAGAATCAACAAACTTGTGAGATTTTCCTCCGTCAAAGGGTGGCATTTTATCAATAAATGAGACCAGTTTTTCCTTATTAAAACTTCTAAATGAATCACTATTCCAACTTCTTTAAAGTCAGAATTTTTTTTTTTAAAATAACCTGAACTACAGCAAGGATTCATCCTTTCATCTCACCAGCGCTCGCAAGCGGAACTCTCATTTCTCCTGGGATAAATCCGTCAGAAACGCGCCTGATCCAAATTTGCAATAAAAACACGAAAATGAACTTTCCAAATTAATAACAAACTTCAAACTCAAACAGTTGAAGTCTTTAAGGATACCGTGAGCTACAATGAAATAAAGGAGAGGGGCAAAGAGCTTGGTAGAGCTTGATAGTGAGAGAGAGAGTTTGAGTTTGCCCCAAAACAATATTTAGAGGTTATCTCGGGCGACTGCCAACAAAGGCATAGACACCGAAAACAAATAGTAGTCTAATTTTAGACTAAAAATATAATTAAAAAACAAAGAACAAGATAGCAACAAAAATAAAGAAAACCCAGCTAATCAAAAAGATTAAAAAAAAATATATATTGAAAGGGGTCCCTATTGGGCTGAAGAGGGTAAACTCAAAATACTCAAACCTCGTGAGGGTGGGTAGAGGGGAAACACGCTCAACATGGTCGGTCTCCTTAAAAAAAACAGCTAACGGGCAATGGGAGGAGACGAGCCTCGAGTTTCAATAAACATACTATAAGAATAATCCTTTAGAGTATGAGCTTCAGACAGCACACCAAGTGATTACCGTCACGGAACGAAGAATGTGCATGGCCAGGGTATAAGAGAACTTAAGGCTGGGGAAATCATGGGCTTTCCAGGTGAGGCGCCAGTCGAAAACTAGACCAAGGAAACGGTGCGCCTCTACCACATGAAATCGATTCCCGTTAGGAACATGTCCGAGTCGGTTTGAGCCGAGAATGGTGGCAGGAGTGCACTAGCTAAGTCTTGGCCATGGAAAACCGAGACACGTATGGTTTGGCATAGCGAGATGTGGTTCAATGACTCTTGGTGCGGCAATGGACCGCACAATAATAGATCCAAAGGTTCTGTACATAGAGCATAGCGAGAACATTTTTGCCTTAGCATCGAGGTGATACCGTTGATACCCAAGGCAAAGAGTGACACTTAGGATACTTCTCTGCGGAAAGCCCCCTTCCTGCCCTATTGGACTGAAAATGGCTCCGAGCGCAAGTACGCAAAAATCGAAGATATCATAGAAATTCAAACAAGAAAAATGGGAGGCATCCCCTCGCCCCTATGGTGAGGAGGCGGATTTCCTTTCACTTCTAAGCGCTTTTAACGGTTAAAACTGCAAGATCTCCCCTACGAATGCGTATTCAATTTCACCTCAAATACGAAATTGGAGACGCGTTTCTCTCAAGCTCGAAAACCCAGCAGGACCTGAGGTAAGACTTCATGAGAAAAACCGTTGGAGTAAGAACCCTCCTGCGGCCCATCCACAAGCCCCCCCCCCTCTTACCCCTACCCCAGTGGGGTAACGGTATATATACCGAAAACTTGGGAAAATCGGAGTTGAATACGTGAGTCAGCCAGGCTACGAAGTCCCCGGCAAGAGGCCGGGCTACCAAGAGAAGGGACTAAGAAGCAGCTCATCCTCGAGCTAGTTCCTGGTTATCAAACCGAACTTTAAGTTAACTTGTTCAAGTTCAACTTATTCTCGTCAGAGAACCCCCCCCCCCTCTATCCTGGTGTATCCCAAAACACCGAGATAGGCCTCGCCCTTGAGGAAGACTGGAACTAAGAAGAAGCTCATCCTCAAGCTAGTTCTGGTTACCAAACCAAACTTTAAGTTAACTTGTTCAAGTTCAACTTATTCTCGTCAGAGAAACCCCCTTTCCCCTCTAACCTGGTGTATCCCAAACACGGAGATAGGCCTCGCCCTTAAGAAAGACTGGAACTAAAAAGAAGCTCATCCTCGAGCTAGTTCCTGGTTACCGAACCGAACTTTAAATTAACTTGTCCAAGTTCAAATTAGTCTCGTCAGAGACCCCCCCCCCCCCAACTATTCGGGAGTAGCACAAAGCACCGAGATAGTCCTCGCCCTTGAGGAATTCCGAAACCAAGAATAAAAAGCTCCTCCTCGAGCCCATTCCTGGCGGTCACACCGAAGGGCAAGTTACCTTGGTTTAAGAACCAAGTTCAACTTACTCTCGTCAGGGAGACCCCTCCTATCCTGGTACATCCTAAAGCGCAGGGATAGTCCTCACCCTTGAAGACCCCCCCCCCCCCTCCGAGTCCCGTGTGGCCCCCCAGCTGCCACATTTGCCAAAGTCCTTTGTGGCTTTCAAGTTATTCGTCTGCAACCTCCATCTGGCCGGTCGGCACGCGTCTTCGAGGCAATAACATTCCCGAGGTAAAGTACCTCATTGAGTTCAAGGTCAGACTCAAACCCGTTCCAAGGAGTATCCACACGAGTAGTTGCGGCCGGTAAGGCCGTTAGCATTTGTTTTTTTTTAAATTGAAGTGAGTGCTGGGTCAACCATCACTATAATGTCAAGTCCTTACTGTGTATTTAGTTCGTAATATTTCTGTGGTTCATGTTTATTTTGTTTTTGTTTTAATTAAAGTTTTAGTTTGTTTTAACAATTTTTTATTCTATCCTCGAATCGCTACGTATGGCACAAAGAACCTTTAAGGTTTAAAGAAGTCAATAATCAATATAATAATAATCAAACATATATAGCATTCTTAGAGAGGTATAACGTTAGTCAAGGAGTCTTCTTTTTTTGTAGTACGTAAGCAACCCATACGTACCAACTCCTTCCATCACTCTGTCCTTCCTATACCACGACAGCGATCATTTGCACAAACATCCTCGGCCTGCTCATGTGAGCTAAGATGTGCCTTAACAACCCAACCCTCCGTACTTGGGGACTTTTTCCTCGCGCTTTAACCTATGAAGTAAGGGCTTGGTGTGGCCACCTCATGCCTGAATCGGAAGCGGTGAAGAGAATCAGTAACCCAGCACACACCACACCTAATATCTCCCCAGCCATCAAACGGGCTTTCGGCCCTCGCGTGTAGCCTGCCAATCGGACAGGTTCAGATAAAAAAAGCCAAAAACGCAACGAGCAACCGGATTTTTTTTTAAAGCATCCATCTAGCGCCTGCCCCGAGCGACCAGAATCTCTGTAAATGGTATGAAGATATGTTGGGAGGGGTAGACTAGGGTATGTAACAAGGAATATAGATAGACAGGTCTTCTGAGGAGCAGGGTGGATGATCACCGATAATTATCAAACCCAGGCACTGGAAGCGAGAGGCCATGCCTGCCCTCGAGCTTTCAGTTGCAGCAGGGGTTACCTCCGGCTACACCATCCACCCCCATGAGGGTCAGAAGTCAGAGGGCGATCAGATAGGAATGTGGTGGATGTAGAAGTGAAAATAGTGGAAGATATAAAGCAAGGATGGTGTCAACTGCAGGCTCTGAGACAGGAAGGCCGTGTCAGTCTGCTTAAATGCCGGCATTCGGGCCGCGAGAAGGTGCAGTCCCTCTAGGTACCAGATGAATAAATATATAGGGCATTCTCCTGCAGGAGTGGCTAATGGAAACATGCTGCAGCAAACATCTGGAGGGATGCCTGTTCGACAGACCCCAACAACGGAAATGAGATTTGTCTTAATTGGAGAGGTCCTGGAAAATTACACGTTATAATGGGCCCCAGCGGGGTCCTCTTTCTTAAGACTGAGCAGAATTAATATACGTTCCATATATTTTCTTTTCACCCCATCATGACCGGAGATGCCCTCGGCAGTTTTCGATTCTTAGTTTGAATTAAATAACACCAGAAAACTGTCTGCAGGACAACCCTTTTTCAGTTCAATTTGCCTCCCATTAATAACGAGCAATCCGACCTACGCAATAAAACTAGGATGGTACATACTTCCCAGAACGACTTTGGGGGCCTAAAAGAATAGAGCCGGAATCGCTGAGTTTCGAACCTTGAGCGAGATGGGCAGGCGGAAGAGAGACGTTTTACAGAAAACGTGCTCAGCGAGAGTCCCTCAACAGCTATTCCTAGAACATTTCCAAGGAATCGAAGTTAAGAGTTATCGGCCTGTAATTACCCAAACAACCTCTGTCACCTTTTAGGAAGATAAAACTAAGCCCAGCTGCTTAAAGAAGTCAGGGTTTGGGCTAATATAGAAAGGTTTAGTAAAACTCCCAGACTAGGCCTTTCACCATCTCATACCTTCAAGAAAATTAAGGAAACGAGCGTGCCAGTTTAGTATCATGTGATGGCTGCCTTTAATTAGACCTACGACCTCTACATTGTCCGATTCTCTTCCAGCTATCCACAGATCCTTGGAGCTTTCATTAGAAAGAAGTCAAACGAATCTTCCTGGCCAGCATAGCATTCCGAAATGTGCTTGCATTCATACAGGGCAATCAATACACATTGACCTAAGTCTTGAGTGCCGTTACCCCTTTTCTACCTATCGGTTTTCTTCAAGTCTTTATTTTTATTCGCCAATCTGGCGACTGCCTCCAAGGGCATACCTTACCTTACCTTACCGAAGTGCGTTATGTGACGCCAGCTATCATGGAGCGCCATTCTTCTCTATCTTCTGCCTTCCTGATTAGATCTGTCACATCCATCTTCTGTTATGTTTTCCATTAGGATCTCCATGAACTTTTCCTTTCTCTTCCTCTTCTTCCTTCACTTCTTCTCAGCAGGCAATCTCTTTCTATTCCTCTTGCCCTCAGGATATGTCCCAAGAACTGCAGCTGCTTTCTCCGGTTACTTCTCATTAAGCCCCTCTCCAGTCGTGCGTGTCCTAATACTTCCTCATTTGTTGTTCTTGCTGTCCATGGGATTCTTTGCATCCTTCTCAAAAACCACATTTCTGTCGCTTCTAATTTATTTTCCATATTCTTCTTAATCGTCCATGACTTACATCTGTATGTTAAAATTGACCAAACATAACACTTTAACAACCTAATTCTTAATGTCATTCCCAAGCTCAGATTCGTTAACAGTTTCTTATTTTCATAAAAGCACTTTTTGCCAATATTCTTCTTCCGCTTATTTTTTTCTCACAGTTTGCGTCTTCTGACACAGTACTTCCTAGTTAATTGAATTCCCTGAATTGTTTGATTTGTCTCTCTCCAATATATACTCCACTCTTAACTTCTCCCTTCGTTTTGTTAAGTTATCGTAATTAAAACTCTAGCCTAGTACGAGACGATTCTAAAATTCGAAACAACAAAAAAGGAAGGAGGCTCCGACGTCGGGGAGAAGACCCCCTCTCCACGAGGGAGAGGAAGATGCAACCAAGAACAAAGAGAGGCAAATAAAATGGAGGAGACCAGCCTCCTCCAAAAATCCAGATAGTCCACAAGTCTGTGTACACGAACCTTTCTCGAGTACAAGGGAGCACAAGCGGTAGCGACCCCGCTCGTCACAATATCGGCTAAGGTAACGTGCGCGAAGATCACCCAAACTGGGACATTCAACAGGAATGTGCCGGAAAGTCCGGGGGACAACAGGGGCTTGGAACCATCCGTACACACTGGCACAGATCTGGGTGACAGAGTGTGTGCTCCAAAAAGGTTAAAGGCAATACTCCCGCCGATGTAGAAGCTTTGGTAGCAGAGGTATGACGACTAATCCTCAAAGGTGGTATTCTCCAGAGTGGCGTCACCGGCCGGAGAGCTACTCCAAGCTCTCGGAGTTTCCTAGGCCTAAACGCAAAGAGGGTTCCCTGCGGCATAGGCACCGTCGAAATCGGCTGGATGCAGTGAGAGCCGTTGGCGACTGAGGGAGGGGCCGGGCTCGCGCGTACAAGGGAATAATGCACCATGTACGGCGCAGAACGAGCGGAATCTCCCCAGCATCGACAAGGTCTGAATAGGGAGCGTGCGGAAGGCACCGGTCGCAAGGTGGAGACCGGTGTCGTAGATCAAGTCCACTTTCCGCAATACACGCTCGGCTGCGGATGCATAAAACTTGTATCTGTAGTCGAATTTAGAACGAACAAAGGATCGATATAGAAGCAAGGCGGTAACCCTATCAACACCCTAGGTATTGAACGTCACGGAACAAAGAATGTGCATGGTGCGGATACAAGATACCCTAAGGCTGCGAATACGAGCCTCGCATGTGAGACGTCGAGGGAAAACCAGATCAAGGAAACTGCGAATCAACCATTTCCAGGCTAACCCCGTTTAGGAATAAGTCCAGGTCGGGGTTGAGCCATGGTTGGCGGCAGAAATGCACCAAGAGATCGAAAGTTCGTCCATGTACAGCGTAGCGAGAACATCTTCCGGTAAAAGCGAAGTGATACCGTTGAAGCTCAGGGCAAAGAGTGTGACACTGAGGACACTTCCCTACGAGACAGCCTCTTCATGCTACAATGGGCCGGAGAGGACTCCTCCACCCGTACGCGGAATATATCATCTAGCAAAAATTTAGAAATAATGATTGGAAGGCGTGCCCTCGACCCCATCGTGCGGGCTTCATAACACCATATTGCCATGCGGTATCAAAAAACATCAGGGCGAAGTACTGTCAAAAAAGGAAGCCATTTCAGACGACATTTTCCAGTCGGAGCAGAGGATCCGAAGCGGAGTGAAACTTAAGGAAGCACACTGTGTAGAATATAGGTGGCCTCTACTGTCCAGGGAAAAGTCTAGTCTAACATTTACCGATTTCTCCATCAACTTACACACGCAGGAGGAGGTTAGAGAGATTGGGCGGAAAACGGTCGGGGTAGTGATCTCTCCCCGGTTTACGAAAAGCGAGCACAGTAGCCATTCGCCAGCAGTCTGGGGTGATACCCTCTGCCTAGATCTTGTTGGAAAAATCTAACAGAAAGGCCATGCCTCGCTCACCCAGGTGTCGAAACATAGCATACGGGACATCGGCCGTAACAGGAGGGGTGTCCATGCACGAAGCGAGAGCGGAACGCAACTCGCTCAATGTAAACTTGTGGTTGAAGGGTTCTCCACCTTTGGAAGTAAAGTACAGTTGGCGGCCTTCAGCGATATCACGACGTGCATTGAATGGTGGCAGAGAAGCATCCAGGCTATAGAATGCGGAGAAAGGGGTCGGGAAAGACGCCGCCACGGACGCGGGGCCCGAGATTGCGGTCCCATTCCCCGGGAGAACTTGCCCCGAATCCTTTTGACTCCCTTCCACACCTCTGCTAGAGTAGTCTTTCCTTTAAGTGAAGAAACGTATGCCGACCAGGAAGAGCGGCGGGCGTGCTTCGACACCTACGGGAACTTTGCTGTATCCCGACGAAATTCATCGATTGTGAAATCGATCGGGCGGCGCTTATAGCCCATGTATTTTTTTTTCTATCTAAGAACCCATAAAGCGCAAATAGGCACATCGCTTCTGTCTGAGAGCTGTCTCAAACTTGTCCGACCACCAAGGAAGCGAACCGGTTACAAAATGGCAAGACGTTCTAGGAATTACCAGTGCTAGAACGTTTACGGCGATGAGGTTGCCCGGAGAACTCAACGACCTTATCAGCCGATCAAAATATTTGACTGGGACAGATAAATCCGTCATTTCCTAAAATAAAGACCACTGCGCCCGGTCGATGCAACAGCCTAGAAAATGACATTTGAATAGTAAAGTGGTCACTACCATGAAGGTCATCGGCTACATCCCACTCAAAATAAGGCTGTTGTGCATCCAGACCACAGTAACAGATCGAGACAAGAAAATGAAGCGGTTCTCCGGCAGTGATGGGTCGCCTGAAGGCAACTCTCCAAAATGGAGTAATGGGGAAACCTTTGAACCTGTAGGTTGAGGAAAAGGGGAGACACCCTCTCCGCTAGGAGACTCTTTGAGGAGCCACTGAGAAAGTATAGGGGGTAGCCGAGGGCGACTCCAAAAGAGATAAAGGGAACACCTCTTTATCGATCAGGACTGGTGAGAGGGGAGCACCTCCAACAAGATTACGTGGGGAATCGAGGTATGCATAGTCGCTCACGGACGTCATGAGAAAATTCAATGCTCCTGCCCTACTTTGACCTGAACAAGGGTTCTGTCGATTGGGACCTCTAGCGTGCCACGACCAATGCCACTCTGACCGGCAACATACGCCATTACCACCATTCATTGAGAACTCAAGAGCAAAACCTACCGATGGCTTGGTAGGCAACCTGAGTAACTGATCCGTCTTTGTGACGGGGCTCGGAGACGACGGAGAGGTCGGGGTTACCACGCCCAGCATCAAAGGAAAGTAGCCAGAGCCGTGTTTCAGGATGGGCAGAAGGGGCCCATTAAAGGAGGTGAAGATGTCGTAGTGGAAAGGGAGCATAAAAGGACCAGGGGCAGGCATCAGCTTCCTCAAGACCTGGGCTGAGAGTGGAGGTTGCCTTTGCCGGGTCGATCCTTGCGGACACTGATGCCAGGAGGATGTGCTGCTCCTCCAGATATAAAGTACGATCGACGCAAACACGTTCATGGCAACAATTTTGGCTCCTATGGCCAAACACGTGACAGTTGAAACATCTTCTGAGATTATTGACCTATCGATTTTCCAAGGAAGCAGAGGTATCCTGCCGTCACGTGCGTAGGCAGCTGCTGCCAGTCAAAAGTTATGAATAGTGTATCTGTATTAATTCGGACAACATTGACGCTTTGGACGTTCGTTTGGGTACCACTAACACACTGATCTCCAAGTTTCGATCACTGCCTTTTGAGATTGTAAACTTTAAGCTCATTAGAGCTTACCAAATTAAAGGAAAGGTGGGAGGAGATAGTGACGGGGGATGAGACGAGAGAGTCAAGAGTCTAACTTCATCATGTTGGACGCGAGAGAACACAACCTCAATAAGGTTACAATCATTGCAGGACTACATACGACGTGGTTCGCCACAACGCTTAGCAAAATCTTCATTAATTTCGAAAACATCTACTTTCGAAAGGGAAAAATCGGAATCTGAGCTAAGGGCCGTATCCGAAGTTAAGAATGGAACAAAATCTAGTGGGGTGATGACCAGAAACTTGAAGTATCTGGGAGTAGGAATGAGTGTTAATTGATTTTACTCATAAACTAAATACTTTTACTTCACCAGGCGGGTTCACCACCGTACACTGAGCTCTGCATGGGGAGGCACTATGCTGGCTAGAAAATGACTCATCTCCCAGCGGACCTAGTCATACCACACTTGGTATATTCCGGTAACCACAAGTATCCCAGACGGCAGCATCGGACCAAAGGGGTGCCGATTAACAGTTTAAGCCTACGTAAGACAAGTCCACCGATTGACAAGGGAGAGCCACTTTAGCCTACCATTTGCCACCAAACTACCCTGCCATGAAGTGTATCTGCCCCTCAAGGTAGGAACTAAAATTACACACGAGGGGACGGGGAATGACAGTTTCTACGCACGATTAACAAGTAGGAAGGCGTATGTCTCCGGTGAAGTAGAGGAAAGAAGGAACAGAGAAGAGAAAGCAAGAGGACATACATGCCATATGAGTAAGCAAAGTAATAAATACACAGAGCTCGTCCACAGGGAGCCCAAAAAGTCTTCTCGTGGGAGGAGGAGGAGGAGGAGGAAGGAAAAGAAAGCATAGAATACGGAAGTCAGTTTACCTTTCCCAATGCAACTCTTCGTTATCCCAAGTGAAGGAGAAGACCTTGGCATTGAGGAAACAGGGGACGAGGTTCACGATTAAAGCATGATGACATGCACAATTGGTACTTTGTAAACTATGGGTTCGCAAGTCAAACCCGGCAATCCTTAGGAAAGACACAAAGGCACCTGTTTTTTCCAGAGGTCCTTCACCCATAACGTGAAGCAAAGTCTGAGAGATTAGGAAACTAAACATACAGTCCTGATCATAAGTATAGGACCAGCTGAAAAACTGTAAAAATGGACATTTCGCACCTTCAGATTCTTATAAAGTTCTAAGTAAAGTTTCGCTATACTAAAAGCTAAATTGTAGCTGAGTCGAACAAAGGTAGTTTAAACAAATTAAAGGGAAAAGACAGTTTATTCAAATGAGCCGCTCATCAGCTGATCAAAAGTTTAAGACCAATGCTCTCAAAACAGATAAACTTTTAGAATAAGGACTCAGTAGTGAGTGGCTCCACCATTCTTGTTGATAACATCAAAAATTCGACGTGACATACCTGATACGAGGGTTTCTAAAGGGGACGAGGAAACATTATTCCAGGTGGTGAAGATGACCTCACGAAGGGCATCTACTCTCATGAACTGATGTCCATTTTTGTAGACTTCCTTTAACATCCATCCCCAAATGTTTTCAATTGGCTTTAGATCCGGTGAACACGCAAGATAGTGTAAAAGAGGGACGTCATTCTCCTGGAGGAAGCTCTTTGTTAAGTGGGCATTGTGAATTGCCACATTGTCTTGTTGGAAGACCCAGTCATCACCACACAGACGAGGGCCCTTCGTCGTGAGGGATGCCCTCTGCAGCATCTCTACATAGCCAGCCGCCGTTTGAAGCCCCTGCACAACCTGAAGCCACATTGTATTGTTCCATTGAAGCAAAAAGCCCCCCACACTATGATGGAGCCTACACCACTGTCGTGTGGAAAACGTCTCAGGTGGGATCTGCTTGTCATGCCAGTAACGTTGGAAACCGTTAAGACAGTTGAGGTTAATTTTTTTCTTATCAGAGAATAAAACCTTCCTCCACTTTGCGATTTCCCATGTCTGGTGCGAACGCTAAATGGGCGGTTTTGTGACGTTGAAGCCGTTTTTTTATTTTTTCATGCCCTTCCCTCTTAGATGACGTCTAATGGTTATTGGACTGCAATCAGCATCGGTGAGTGCCTTAATCTGACTTAGGACTGTGCCGTGTCTTGATGGACAACCCCGTTGATCCTCCTACCTAGGGCTAGTGTAATTTTGGGAGGTCTAGTACTTGACTTCGGTGTTTCATAGCCCTTGGGATCTTTCAGAAAATTGCAAATCACTGTTTTACTGCATCCAATCTCAGCAGCGATGGCACACTGCGACAGGCCTTGCTTATGCAGTTCAACGATCCAACCACTTTCAAATAATGAAAGTTCACCCACTTTAGGCATTATGATGTCTTAATACAGTGCGCAACAAACGATAAATGACACAGAATACGAGAATTTGCGCAAATTTAGACTTATGCGCTGTGGTCTTAAACTTTTGATCAGCTCATTTGAGTAAACTATTTATTCTCTTTAAATAGTTTAACTACCTTTGTTTGACTCAGTTACAATTTAGCTTTTAGTATATCGAAGCTTCACATAGAACCTTATGAGAATCTGAAGGGGCGAAATGTCCATTTTTACAGTTTTTCAACTGGTCCTATACTTATGATCAGGACTGTATTTCTTAGAATGGCTCTGTGGGTTGCCCCATCTAATGGCGGCGTGGTCAGCGGGTGTTTTAGATTCGGAGAGGAAATACGAAAGACAATCGTCAAGTTATCCGGGGAGATAAGTCAATAAGGATAACTAAAGCATGATACAAACCAAAAGGATTGTCAATTGTTATTGTGATGAAGAGCAAAGTGCAGGTTCGGCGGTCGTCTGGGCAGACAGCCTGGTCAACTCATAAACACTAATATTCTATCACCCCCAGCATGTCCGGGGTCCCAGAAGAGAAGCTCTACATCAAACCAAGCCATAGTAGACGTGCGTGACATTGCGGATACTACAGAAGAGGGAGAGCAGGACACATTGCAAGACATTGATTTGATGCTATGACAAAAAAGTTTCACGACCTGGCTCCCAGAAGGCGGCGAGCAGCGCCAAGAAGACCACAGGAATGTAAAATTGGGTAATACGATGGAGGGGTTGGCTTAGCTCAGACTTGGAGCTATCTGTGTAAACTGGCACAGTTTGAGTGTAACTCGAAAAAGGATGAAGGAAATACTCCCGTTGCTAGTAAAGCCTTGCGAGCAGAAAGGTGAGACAAATATCAAATGTTACATCATCTGGGCTAAGTCTAGGGAAGAACCATTGGCTCTACGGGCCCGAGAGTTGCACCTTAGTCTTAATCATAGACAGCATCCTCATCACCCGTGGATGAAAGTAGATTTGTCGATGAGTCGAGTAACAAGGAGTAACAAGGAAAGTAAGTACCCTAGGAGACCTTACGGTCCATTCAAAGAGGGTACCTTTGGACTAGCAATCGAACAGGCACATGGCTGCTCAATTGTTTTGCGTCCCTGAACGGCCGCTTTTCAAGACTTTATCTAGTCTTGACTTGAACTGGTCAACAGATTCACTGTTGACAACTTCCACTGGAAGTGCGTTCCACTTACCGCAGATACTCCAGGTGAAAAAATTTCCACACAGATTGCGGTTGTAACGCTTCAGTTCAAGTTTGAAGCCGTGATTGCGCGTTCTGTTCTCACTCAGTGTGAAAATATCCCGGTAGTCAACATTGTCGAACCCTCGAAGTATTTTGAAGACTTTGATGAGCTGACCACGCAGTCTACGGGTTTCCAGCGAGAACAGATCTAACTCCCTTAGTCTATCCTCATAACTTTTATGTCGGATAGAGGGAATCAGTTTGGTTGCCCTAGCTTGTACGCGTTCCAATCTCACGATGTCCTTTCGCAATGAAGAACTCCAAAATTATACGGCATACTCCAGGTGCGGTCGGACAAGTGAGTCGTACAGGCACAGTACAATCTCCTGGTTCCGATAACCAAACTGGCGCTTAATATAGCCTAGCATCCTTTGGGCCTTTTTCTCCGCCTCAATGCACTGTTTCGAGAACTTGAGGTCACTAGTGATTGTTACACCCAAGTCCTTCTCAGTGTCACTCGATTCAAGAGCAGTGCCCTTAAGGATATACTGAGATTGGGGGTTTCTGTGGCCGATATGCATTACTTTGCACTTCTCCACGTTAAAAGGCATTTGCCACGTGTCCGACCACTCCCCAATCTTCACAAGATCTTCCTGCAGGCGGGCAGTATTTCCATCCTTTGCAACGTTCATACCAAGCTTGGTATCGTCGGCAAATTTGGAAATCTTGGCAACCATGTCACCGTCCATGTCGTTGACGTAGATGATGAATAGTAGTGGTCCCAGGACAGAATCTTGAGGCACCCCGCTAATAATGGGTAGCCACTCAGAAGCCTGTCCATTCACCACCACTCATTGCCGTCTGCCACTTAGCCAGTTCTCGATCCAGCCGGCTACCTTTCCGTCTATGCCAAGCGCTCGCACTTTCCGGAGAAGGCGGCGGTGTGGTACCTTATCAAAGGCTTTCTGAAAGTCTAGGTAGACCACATTCATCGCCTTGTCCCGATCGTGCTCACTGAAAACGAAGTGAAAGAATTCCACAAGGTTCGTCAGGCATCACCGTTGCCTTCGGAAGCCGTGCTGGGAACTCCTCAGTAGCAGGTTTGACTCTAAATACGACGTCACTTTGTCCACTATGATGCTTTCCATGAGTTTACCGACTATCGAAGTCAGACTGATAGGTCGGTAGTTCGACGGTTGGTTACGGTCTCCGTTCTTGAAGATAGGAGTCACCTCCGCCTCACGCCAGTCTCTAGGAACGCATTTGGTCCGGATTGACATGTTAAAGATAGCGCACAGATGTCGTGATACTTCATCGCACACTTCCTTCAACACTTTAGGTAGAAACCCGTCCGGTCCAGGGGACTTATTCGTCTTTAGGTCAGCGATCTTTTTCTATATTTCTCCTTCGGTGAAGTCCATTGCCTCCAGCTTTTCCCCCGAGTAGGAATCCGTCGGCTGGGAAATGGGACCACACTCTTCACTAAACACTGAAGAGAAGTAGTCGTTGAGGAGGTTAGCATTTTCTGCATCTGAATGCTTTAATGTCCCCTCCTCATTCCTCAAAGGGCCAATCGTTCGACGGATTGGTTTACGGCTGTTCACATATCCAAAAAACTCCTTGGGATTCTCTTTACAGAGTCTCGCCACTCGGAGTTCCTCAGACCGCTTAGCCGCCCTTATGCTGGACTTCACTCTCCTGGCTAGCCTCCGGTATTCGTCAAAGTCACCCGAGATCTTCGATTGCCGGTACACATTTCTCTTCTCCCTAAGCAGTTGCCCGATTTCTCGATTAAACCACTTTGGTTGAACAGAAGACCGACGGGGGCATTTCAGAGGGATAAAACGCGATTGAAGACTCATGAATGTGGTTTTGAAACTGTTCCAAGAGTCTTCAACAGCCTCGCGTCAGTCAGTCCCGCGCGTAGACCTGCAAAGTCTGCTCTTCTCAAATCCAGTTTCCTTGATTTACTAGTTGCAGGCTCTGCCTTGGGGACTTTGACTACAAATCTAATTAGTCGGTGGTCACTGCCACCGAGCTCTTCGCCAACAGAGAGGTCCTCAACGATGTCATCCTCAGAGGTGAAAACCAAGTCGAGGATATTGTCTCCTCTCGTTGGCTCTCTCACCCATTGAGTGAGGAACTCGTTGTTCGTGAACTCCAGGAGTAGTGCGTTCTCGCCACAGGGTTCTCTGGTTTCCCAGTCAACTTGTGTGTTGAAATCACCCATGACGATACACACTCTGTCTTCGACAAGTTCTCCTAGTAGCTGGTACAGATCTCTGTCCTTTTCAACGAGTTGGGCAGGAGGTCTATAAAGCACCAGGGTCCTGTATTTGGCAGGACCTATCTCTAGGTCAACACCTAGTAGTTCATGGTCGGAAACGATGTTGCAATCCGTCGAGTTGAGAGTATCCTTGACATACAACATCACACCGCCACCCTCTCTGTCTGGCCTATCTTTCAAGAAGAGCTGGTAACCGGGAATCGTGAATTCACCTTCAAAATCTCGGTTTGAGATTTTTATCCACAAACCTCGACTCCGTTATGGCCACCATCTCCGGTTCTTCTGTTGCTACGAGGCCACGAAGTTCTAGAAACTTGTTTCTGATAGACCTCGCATTAAACAGAAGAACTTCGAAGCAGTCCCCGACTGTAGGACTCCCTACGCTCTTCCGTTGGAAGAGCACTGTGCATGCCTTAAAACGAGAGAATTTTTATTAGGTTGACTAGCGGACTCTCAGTGAGGGAATAAAAGCACCTGGTGTCAACCCGCGACCAGAAGTGGATCAAATGCACTATCTGCAGTTCTTCTATACTTGAAACTATGAAGCAAAACAAAATAGGTCTTTTCCCAAAAGAAGGTAGGAGAAAAGGTTCATACACAATGAAGGGGAGATGAGAAGTGGAAGGTATATAGCTCGAGTAGTCTAGAGGAAACTACTTGAGGCGCTCGTGACCCAGAGGGTACGCAAATCTCCAGAAGCTACCTAGCATCCACTGCTTGTGTTCGGGTAGGAAAGACTCCCAGATAGCAGCTACAGCTTGGTTGCCGTGGCTACACCTGCAGGGACCACACGCAGCAGACGTTCGGATGCGAAGGACTACACGTCGTATCCAGAACCTAAATTTGAAGAACAAAGGAGTAGGAAAAAAAAAGGTTTTATTATTAGCGCCTAGCTTGCCAAATGCGGCGAATGTGCGCCTTCCAGGTCCGAATCGAGAGGCGCAAATGAATCACATGGAGGCGAACCTCTACCTCATTTAGCCCCCCAAAAAACGAAACCTGTGCGCACATAATGCAGTAATAAGGTAAAGAAAATAATGGGGGAAGTAAAAATGATGAAGGTACGAAGACCCAGTAATTTAAAGAGGAAACTACTTCGAGCGTACGGGAGTAAGAAGGCTATCGAATATCTACAATTAAGCCATATCCTTATACAGGATCCAGGACCAGAAGGGAAAGTAATCCTTTAGATGACAGTTCAGATTGGTTTCGTAGCCACGCCCTTGTAGGGGAGCACCATGAGAAAAGAAAAAAATTGTTGGGGTTGTGCCTACAAGAGTAGAATGTACTTGCATCTACCCGGGATCGACAAGTAGGCTCTCAATGGGGAAAGTGAAGAAAGCACAGGTCGGCAGACGGATAGTGGTGTGGTGGTCGAGTCCACCTTCTCCAATACACGATTGGCTGGGGATGCATAAAGCTGGCAGACAAGTCAAGCTTCGAATGAACAAGAATCGGTAGAAAAATAAGGCAGTAGGCCTATCAACACTGCAGGTGCTGAACGTCAGGAACGAAGAAAGTCGATGGGATGGGTACAAGAATACCTAAAAATAGGAATATAGGCATCACAAGTGAGGCGTAAGTCGGAAACAAGAACAATGAAACGGTGCTAATCCCCCACCTCCTGGCGAGCCCCGTTTAGGAACAAGTCCAGATCGGGATGGAGCCGTGGGTGGCGGCAGAAGTGCACCACTTTAGTCTTGGCCAAGGAAAGCCAAAACCTCAGCATAGCGAGAGATGAGGTTCAATGCCTGTTGGAGTCGACGCTGGAACGCACATAAAGAGATCAAAGGACGTTCACGTAGAACGTAGCGAGAACATCTTCCGGCAGCACAGAAGTGATAACCTTGATTCTCAGGGCAAAGAGTGTGACAATGAGAACATTTTCCTATGTGACACCCACTTTCTGTTCCAAGGAGCTGGAGAGGGTGCCCCACACCCGTACGCGGAATCGATCATCTCTCAGAAATAAAAATTTGGAGGAGGCCAGCCTCCTCCAAAAAGTCAGATAGTTCACAAGTCTGTGAGCACGAACTCGTCTCAAATACCAAATACATCCTGAAACACGCTAATATCTTGGTAGAGAGAGTTAGGATTTCTCGTTTCTCTGCGATTCAATTTTGAAGAAACTTTTCTCAGCTGGTCTGCAAAATATGGCAACACTAATGTAATGTTTTCATTATGTTGCATGACCTCCTTCCATTTTATTTCAGATTCGTCGTTTTTGAGGGACTGAACCACGTTAATAGCTTTGTAATGAAAGTAGCCCATCTAGACATATTTTAGAAAAAACTTACTTAATCCTTTTTGCGAAGGATTTTCTCAATTTTGATTTCTTGAGGTTAGACATTTAATGATTTGCTCCCATCTTTTTTTATTATACACCTCGTTTTCTTGCACTCCTAACATCGCTATGGCTTTGCCTATATTCTTCTTCCATGTTTTCTTGCGTCTACCTCTTTGCCTTCTTCCATTAAACATACCTTGCATATATATATAATGGAAAACCATAATTATAATTCAAGAGTGATGGACATAATGAATTATTTGCCCACATGAGCTGCATTTTAATGGATTACTTTAAAAATCCTATCATGCATGGAATCTGTCAATTTGTTAAGAATATGAGGTTGGGCTGCCTCTGCTCCAACGTGGATGGTCAACCATCCACGTTGGAGCAACTCAACTCATGCAAAAGGCTAAGTATTTCTGGGCCTATTGAAGACTCAAAGTTTTGTGACGGGGTGTTAAAGGGGCAGCTTCAGGGGAGTGCGCACGCAGGATTTTGCTCGTCTGTCTAGGTTTCCCACCTAACTGGCGGCCAATATTCCTCTTGGAGGGCCACAATCGGTTGGCTTCTTCCTTAGCAAAGGGTCTTCAAAAATCGTCTAACCTTGTCCACATGGCGAACTAACTTCTCTGCAATAACATAAACAGAAGTGCCTTCAGCACTTTTCTTGATGATGAAAGACTTTTCTTCATTGTTGATGCCTCTGCAGCATGTCATTGTTCTTAGAGAGGCTAGATGCTATTAGCGTGGTTCATCCAAAAATAAAATAAAAAATGAAGGACGTAACACAGCATAAAGAAAACATAACATTAGTGTTGCACTATTGTGCAGACAGGCTGAGAAAAGTTTCATCAGAATTGACTCAGAGAGAACCGAGAACCCTAACTTTCCCTACCAAACTATTAGCGTGGTTCAGGGTGTACAAGGGACAAGCGGTAGCGACCTCGCTTGTCGCGGTGCCGGTTGAGGTAACGTGCCCGAAGAGCAGCCTGACGGGGACAATTAACAGTAATGTGAGAAACAGTCTGGGGATAACGCAGTCGTCGTAGTCAGGTTCAAGCAAGCGCACCATCAAATGACGGTGCATCCCACGACTGTGCCCAATTCGAAGACGACAGAAAGGGACCCGAACCCGTGGCAGGATTGGAGGGTAGGTTCATGGGAACAGTCACGGCGCAGTCATGTCATGCAACTTTAAGTTCCCCTCAGCCGTCTCCTATCTTCTTTGCCACTAGAGGGCTGCATAATTCATGCCATGTAGTCGGAGTGAGGAAGAGCGAAACACTAGGTTGATCGTCCATTCTTCGCAGTCTTTGCCATCCTCATTCCCCGCAATTCCCACATGCATCATGACAACCTTTGGGAGGTTTACCTCTTGAAATTCTAACCACTCGGTAGAGGTGTGTGGCCGTTTTGAATTATGAGAAACGGTCACACGGAGAGCCCATATCTTAGCCGAAGATGTGTGTGAACCCTTTGTGCCGCCAGCTCTACGAGCGATTCGCCCGGGCTGGGTACAACCCACAAGGGTACCAAAAGGCGCAGAAACAGTCTTGCTCATAGGCATGTTGGGCCAGGAGCCGAGGGTATTTTCTTTAATATTGAGACATAAGACGTCCCAGGTAACACTGGGAGCGCAAGGACCAAGTCCTTAGCCTCGCGAAAGGAGAGATGATCCATAGCCTCAACGGCCAGGATTGCGATCTGAGGTAGATACACGCCACATTGCTTTGATGAAAATGGGTGCGGCTTTCAGCAATTGACGCACTTGGCAATACACGATAACTTACACAGACTTCGGGTAAACCCAACTTTTCACATCTACACGAGCGATTCGTATGGCAGAAGTGGTGCAATACTATTCACCTACGCGGCAGTGACACGAATGCCTTCACGCAATAGCGATACCAACCGGCATGCACCGACTCAGTGCGTCTGTCACGATCGAACTTGACAAAGAGGGTAGGGGTGGGTCTCGAAACCACTCCCTGTTTTCTCATCACACACTTGACCTTGACTACTACTTGGTTGGACAGATATAAGGTAAGCTACTTGGTTAGCCAGATCTAAGGTGATGTCTTCTAAGGAATAGTCTACGAGTTCCCTCACATAAACTAATCCTTTCACCAAATTCTTGGTAGAGTGCAGAGTCGCATGCACTGGCGAGCGATCGAGTGTCCGAAGGGCACTAATAATGGCCTGCCCGGAAGAGTCCGCCATATTCGCCAAAAAACTTCTATCGAGAAATGGGTCACTTTAGACCCTCTACCAAAACTTGCCATCAGTGGAGGGAATAGCTAAAATGCGCTTGAAGCCGAGGGCTCAAAAACTCCAGGTAATCTCGGAATGAAGGGCTCCGACGTAATCGAGGATCCACTCAGCGCACTTGCTACTTTGGTCTTGGCCTGGTCGCTTGCCTAAGCAGCAGCGGACGCGTCCGTCCCAGGAGCCCCCGCGGAGGGAGAAGAAACCTTTTGTCTTCTTCGAATTTTTCTTATTTTCTCTCTTTTTTAGAGAGGTCGGGGAATAAACATCCTTTCTCCTCTCCCGTAAGGGGCCCCAAGACTGAACCGGACTGGTCTAGATCTTTCTCCAAAAGGAGATCTAGGCTGTCAGGGGGGAACCAGGCGGGGAGGGATTCCCCCCTCTCTTTGTGAGTCCTCGGGGCCCTGTACCACCTGCCGAGTGCCTTGCTGGCTGATCTTGGAGTAGTGGGTCATGAGCAGGTTGCATTGGGCTGAGGAATTTTTGTCTCTGGTGAAGTCTGGTGAAGAGTGATTAGTGAGTGGGAGAGGTTAGGTGTGTGATATGTGCATTTTTTTCATTATGGGCCAGAGTTGGGAGCTATTTGTTTGGGGTTCTGGTTGTGTTGGAGCGGGTTTCCTTGTTGGCTGGTTTCTGTTGTTGAGGATGTGAGAAGCTGTTCAATGATGGTGGTGCCTCTTGTTGTTTGAAGGTGGTCATTCTGAATGGTGTGGCTTTGTGGATTAGGGTGAATATGCTATGATACAATGGTTCTATGTTGTGACTTAGTGTGATGTAATTAGTGAAGGGTTTGAACGGGGTGTGGGGTGATAGATGGGATTCGTGTATCAGGCTCAATTAAAAACCAAACAATGTGGAAGCACACTCCAGCGTTTAGGGCATGCCCGCCTCCTACCACCACAGGACCATTTGACCAACACCAAAGAGAGTCAAATAAAATGGAGCAAGCCAGCCTCCCCCAAGCCAAATAGTCCACAATTCTGTGTTCATGAACACATCCTGAGTACAAGGGACAACCGGTAGCAATCCCACTCATCACAGTAGCAGGACAGCTAACATGCGCAAAGATCACCCAGACTCCAACATTCAGCATGAATGTGCCAGACAGTCTGGGGGCCAACACAGTTATAACAGAAAGATGCAGGGCTGTGCTCCATTCAAATGGCAATGCATCCAGTGAGTGTGCCAAATTCAAAGACAAGAGAAAGCGATCTGAAGCTGTCGCACCTTTTGGGGGTGGGTCAATGAGAACAGTAGTAATGCAATGGGACAGAACTTTAAGTTCCCCTCAACCGTTTCCCATCTTTTTGGCTTGGTATCCAGCATGGAGGGTTCAACTGATTACTGCTATGTAGTCAGTGTGAGAAAGAGCGAAACGCTGGTCTGGTTGCCCAGTCAGGGACTTTTTGGTACCCTCATTCCCTGCAATCCCCACATGTCCAGGAACCCAGCAAAAGATAATATATAGATATATTGACCCTGATTGCTGTAACTGTGGCATCATAGATGCCACAAACCAGGGGGTGTGGAGATTCCAATACCATGAGAGCACTCTGGGTGCTTTGTGAGTCGCTCAAGCTCACAATCCAGGATCCAAACTGGGCATGAAGCATTATCTCTTGTACTGAGCAGTGTATTGCAACCAGCTCGGCCATGAAGACAGACGCAGCACCTGGCAGAGCACCACTGGCTTCAAACAGAGGGGGTCTGATGTAGAAGCTGAGCCCCTCCTGGGACTTGGAGGAGCTATCCGTGTACACTGGCACAGATCCATCATGACACGAAGTGTGCTACAAAAAGATCGAAGGCAATACTATCAGTGCTGTGGAAGCTTTGGGAGTAGAGGTAGGGTGGCATCCTGGGCAGAACCAGAAGCGCCACTGGACCAAAAAATATACCGAGCTCTCAAACGAGTTTCCTAGCTCTATACCCAAACAATGAAGAGGGATAAATGCCATCAGCCATAGAAGGGAAAGTGGAACTGCGGCAGTTCTTAAGATGGCAAAAGGGAAAGTCCTTTGCCACATTCAGAAGGTTGTAGGGTAGCCCCGCCACTAGTTAGGGTAGTGTTAGCATTAGACTCCTCATCCACCCCAATACCAAGGTCCAAATTTTGAGAAACTATTAAAAACTTACAAACATATGGGAGCTCCTAAATTTGTAACCACTAAGAAAAAAAAAAGGGGAATTGCTGGGCTATATACTGAGTCGAGTCACTCCAGCCTATCCCTTCTTGGGGTTTTGGACTTTTCAGGGGTGCACCCTGGGTGCGTTAATTGGTGGTGTTTGCAACCTATACAGAGATACACACCGACCAGAATTTGTCAACTGGGCAGCCAGTGAGGCAGGGTGAGAGAGCAGATATCCTTAGTAGGATGAATTAATCATCAACACGTTGGCCAAGATCTAAAGATCTGTTGTGGCAGACCCACAGATGGGAACAGACTTTTAGTTAGCCTGGCAGCCAACGGGGCCATGAAGCCCACTCACCCAGCACAGTCTTATTCACCCAAGAACAACTGCAAGGAGGAGGTCAGCCCATTACACGAGGGAAGTGGTTATTGGGGCAAAACCGATTTCCCCATTATTCATGTCCCAAAGATCAGGACTCCTAAAGGCTTGGTCTTTTGTGATCTGCAGGCATTAAAGGACGTTTTTATAGAGGTTCCAAAGCCTCTCTTCTGAGACAGCATGAGGTAGCTGGTCAGGTTCTTAAGCTTAGACAGAGTTGAGGGGATAGTTGTAGAGAAAAAGGAATGATGCGAGGGAATGAGATGGAAGCACAACAACTTGTCACAGCTCCGTCAGTGTTCAAGTCAACCCAGTGATGAGGCTTCCCTAATTTCAACTCAGGCCAGGAGGACCAAATGTAACAGGTTACACAGGGTATGTGTCTGTCTGTGGCAGAGAAATGCATCAAGTAAATATTAGAAGGAGAGGCAAATCTGGGGCCAGATGGGATAATGAGTCCTGTCACCACGGAGGTCAGTAAAACAAATCATCTTGCCCCTTGCAGAGAGAGGGTAGAAGAGGGTGGGTGAGGGTACAGATCTGAGGGAATCCATTGTGCTTAAGATAGCTTGCCTCTCTATATTAACTTGTGCTTGTTTGCACCTGGGAAAATTGGAGAGACATCTAGTAGAGTTGGAGTGGAATGAAGGATTTACTATTTAGTTGATGCAGATGTGCCTGGGGACTGTATCAAAAGTTTGGCTTATTTTAATTGTTACCATTATTGTCCTGAGTGGGGGTGTTGGTTAGTTGAATCTTTCTTGTATGAGTTAGATAATGTTGGTAAGTACAGTGGTTGGCTGAGTTTAATGGGTGCAAGCTGTGTTGGGAGGCATCTATTTTTGTTGTTTATTTGACATGGGGATGGGTAAGATGGTAGCAGATTTCCATACATTTGTGATGGAGTTATGGAAGAGAGATAGTGGTTGAAGTTGTGTGTAAGAGTGTCAGTGCCTCTAGGGCAAAGAGGTTTTAAGTTAATGCTTGATATGTTGTCAGGTTAATAGGCAGGGATGACTCAACCTGTCATATAGTTTTGGATATCATTTGTTTGGTGGATTATATGGGCATCAGGGTCAAGTGATAGTAAGTGTAGATGTTTGTGGTTCTGTGTGAGAGGTCAGGAATTCTGTTACTGATTTTTGGATCAGGGTCTTTTGGGACGTTTGCCTGTCTCATTAAGTTGAGCATGTTTGCATTTGTGTGTGTCTTGTTCACTGTGATTTGAGTTGGCAAGTCCCCTAATAGTTTTCCAGAATTTTTGCTGACTTTTTTGTGGTTTAATGTGTCCAGGATGGCTCGCAATGGCATTTTGTGTTATGCTTTTAATGTTGGTGGTGTTTGGGATAGGGTTTGTGGTCTGATAGGTTATTGATCCTAAAATGTCTGGATCTTGGAAAAGGGGAGTGCAGAAATTACGTCTGATGATGTTTGTTGCTGGTTGTGTTGGTATGGGGTGCAAGAGTGGCTATGTTTCTGTAGTATAGTATGCATAGTTGTATGAGGAGAGACTCACCTCTTTGGTTGTTAGGCTGTGTGGTGAGATAGGAGCAATGGAAGAGAAAGAATACAGAATGTTAAAAGCTGCCACCACAATCTGGGCCAATCTTTGAAAAGGAGGGGAAGGGAGTCACATTCTGACATTTGGTGGAAAGAGTGCATGCGATGAGAAGGCTGGAGAGGGACATTTTTTTAGCCCCATTTATAGGTGATATAAAATAGCCACAAGTGATGCCCAACTAGGCATTAATAAATTGCATGTTACCTATAGTTACAAATTCCTTATTTGCGGTTATTTCAAAAATGAATTAATAAATGCAGTAGTTAGAAACCTGGAGGTCTGGACTATAGAGTCAGGAAGTGATCATATACATACATACCTAACTTCCTCTTTGATCACTTTAATATCTAGTTAAAACCATAGCATATTTAATACAATACAAAAAATATATATTTATATATATTTATGAGCTACAAATAAAAAACATAATTCTATTTTTACTTACCAACTGCTACAGATGATGAGTTTTGTGGGGATCCTCGAGAATGAGGGTATCTCTGAATACTGCCCTCATAAGATGATGACAGATTATCTCTGCCAACCATTGGTGTATATACCTAAAAAAATAAAAAATTGAGTCATGTTTAATTTGGCAATCTTTTTAACCAAGTGAAGGAGTGGGAAAAAAGCTCCAGCTCACCAATAACAAATATCTCTTAATATCTGAAAAAGATTATAGATGCCAATATATGAAACCACCTTAATGGATATAATACTGAGGCAAATGACTAGCAAAAGGTAAAATGTATATAAATGAAGTATAATTTATAAAATTATGAAAGAAATAAAGGGTGCAAACAAACATCCTACTTTATAAAATAATCCCAAAAGAAAAGTGGTTAGATGCAATTCAACTATAAATTTGTAAAGGGAAAGGGGGGGGAATTTTACCTAGATATTTCACCCTTTCAATAGATTTAAAATCCAGTGATTATCTTACAAAGTATTCATGTTAAAACAAAGAATGAAAATGATCCTGCCAGATTTCCAATTCTCTTCCCCAGCACATGAGAAAAGAATCAATAAACATGCACTTTTGTTCAATTGATATATTTCATTTTCTTCAATACTATACAAATACAATCTAGTTCTAAAAATCATATTAATCTCAAAAGAAATTATACTCTTTAAACTGGTGATCTAAAAGGCAGGCAGAAGGGAAATAACTGGATACATAAAAAGAAAAGGTAAAATTTTGTTGAAGGATAGTAATATTCTAAAGAGGTGTTAGAATAAGCCTGGTAAAAAAAAAAAACAATAAATCCAATAGCCAGCAACTAATGATTATGCTTTTAAATTTGTACCATTTTTTTATTGTTATTATTTTAGGATTTTTTTTTTTATCATCTGGCGACTGCCTTCTAGGGCATAAGTTGCCGCACTCAAGCCAGCCTAAATCGAGGCTACATTAAAAGCCAGATTAAAAAAAGGAAAAACAAAAAATAAAAAAAGCAAAAGAAAAACAAACAAATTGAAAAAATATAGAGCGAGCTCTGTCGACGGGGGAAGGCCCGCCCTCTCCCGCCGAAGAAGACCGCGATCCATAGTTGAATTTTAAATAATAGGGAGAAGGCCGGCCTCCTCCAAAAAGTCTAAAAGTCCACAGGTCGGTGTGCACGAATCCGTCCCGAATACAAGGAACAGGCGGTAGAGACCTCGCACATCCCGGTACCGAGACAGGTAACGTGCGCGAAGATCACCCAGACTGGGACATTCGACAAGAATGTGCCGAACAGTCTGGGGGCGACGGAGTCGTCACAATAGGGCGCTGGCGAGTGCTCCATCAAATAGCGATGCGCCACACGAGTGTGCCCGATTCGGAGACGACAGAAAGCGACCTGAAGCCGTCGCGACATTGGGGGATAGGTCCATGGGAACAGTGGCGGCGCAATGGCACGCACCTTTAAGTTCCTTTCGCCCGTCTCCCATCTTGTTTGCCAAACAGTCCGAAGAGCTGCCCGTATTCCTGCCATGTAGTCGGTGTGAGGAAGAGCGAAACGCTGGTCCGGTCGCAGAGTCCTCGCGGACTCTTTGGCGCCCTCATTCCCCGCAATTCCTACATGTCCAGGAACCCAGCAGAAGATAATCTCGACATCCGCCCGGCTCGCAAAAACCGTGGCATCACGAATATCGCGAACCAGGGGATGCGGAGATTCCAATGCCCCGAGAGCACTCAGGGCGCTTTGTGAGTCGCTATAGATCCCAATCCGGTCTCCGAACAGGGCACGTGGCGTAATCTCCCGTACCGAGTGATGTATTGCCACCAGCTCGGCCGTGAAGACAGACGCAGCGCCTGGCAGAACCCCGCTGACTTCAAACAGAGGGGATACGGCGTGGAAGCCGACCCCCTCTTGGGACTTGGAGCCATCCGTATACACTGGCACGGTTCCAGCGTGACACGAGGTGTGCTCCAAAAAAGCCGAACGCAATACTCGCGGTGCTGTAGAAGCTTTGGGAGCAGAGGCGTGGCGACAAATAGCCAAATGTGGTACCCTCCAGGGTGGCGTCCTGGGCAGAACCAGGGAAGCCACCTGCCCGAGAGCTATACCTAGCTCTAAACCTAAAGGGCTTAGGGTATGACTGGAGTCTCTCGGCGGCATAGGCACCGTCGAAATCAGCTGCGGATGCAGTGAGAGCTGTTGGAGACTGAGGGAGGCGCCGGGCTTGCGTGTACAGGCGAATAATGCACTGTACACGGCGTAGAGAGCTGCAAGGAAAATAAGTAGCCTAGAAGACCTAAAGGTCCATACAAGGAGGGTACTTTTGGCGCAATCCTCGAAGGTGTCCGTTGGCAACCTCGAAGATCACTCGCGAGGATCTTAACGGTGATTTCGAAAGACTTTATCTAGTCTTGACTTGAACTGGTCAACAGATTCACTGTTGACAACTTTTGTCGGAAGTGCGTTCCAACAACTACCACAGATACTGTATGTGAAGAATTTCCCACACATATCACGGTGGTATCGCTTCAGTTCAAGTTTGTAGCCGTGATTTCTTGTTCTCGCCTCGCTGAGCTGGAAAATATCCCTGTAGTCCAGTCTGTCGAAGCCTCGAAGTATTTTAAACACTTCGATAAGCTGACCACATAGTCTCCGGGTCTCCAGAGAGAACATATCCAATTCCCTTAATCTATTTTCATAACTTTTATGTCTGATAGAGGGAATCAGTTTGGTTGCCCTGGCTTGAACGTGTTCCAATCTCGCGATGTCCTTTCTAAATGAAGGAAACCAAAATTTTATGGCATACTCCAGGTGCAGTCGGACGAGGGAGTTGTACAGACACAGTACTATCTCCTAGTTCCGATATCCAAACTGGCGCTTTATATACTCTAATATCCTTTGGGCTTTCTTCTCCAACTCAATACACTGTTTCGAGAACTTGAGGTCACTGGTGATAGTTACACGCAAGTCCTTCTCAGTATCGGTGGATTCAAGAGCAGTGCCCTTAAGGATATAGGGTGATTGGAGAATTCGGTGGCCGATATGCCCAGCATCGACTAGTAGGCTCTCAATGGGAAAAGTGCAGAAGGCACCAGTCGCAAGGCGAAAGCTGGTGTGGTGGATCGAGTCTACCTTCCACAATAAACGCTCCGCTGCGGATGCATAAAACTCTCATCCATAGTCGAGCTTCGAACGAACAAAGGATCGATACAAAGGTAAGGCAGTAGCCCTATCAGCGCTGAATGTCACGGAATGGAGAATATCCATGGCGCGGGTACAAGAGACCCTAAGGCTGCGAATATGAGCCTCCCAGGTGAGGCGTCGGTCGAATACAAGACCAAGGAAACGGTGCGACTCAACCACATCCAGGCGCACCCCATTAAGAAACAAATCTGGGTCGGGGTGGAGCCGTGGATGGCGGCAGAAGTGCACCACCTTAAGTCTTGGCCAAAGAAAACCAAAACCTGTGTGTTTCGGCATAGCGATAGACGCGGTTCAATGCCTGTTGGAGTCGACGCTCCAGAGTTTGCATCAGGGCCACGCCAAAAGAGATCGAAAGCTCGTCCACGTAGAGCGTAGCGAGAGCATCTTCCGGCAGCACCGAGGTGATGCCATTGATGCTCAGGGCAAAGAGTGTGACACTGAGGACACTTCCTAGCGGGACACCCTCTTCCTGCGCCATTAAGCCGGAAAAGGCCCCCCCCCACCCGTACGCGGAATCGACGATCTCGCAAAAATTCAGATATAAACATTGGGAGGCGTCCCCTCGCCCCCATAGTGTGGAGTCTCCATGATACCGTATCGCCATGCGGTATCATAGGCCTTCTCCAGATCAACAAAAAACACTGTGGCGTAGTGCTGTCTACGAAGGAAGGCCTCGCAGACGGCATTTTCCAGTCAGAGCAGAACATCTGACGTGGAGTGGAACTTGCGGAAGCCGCACTGTGCAGAAGACAGATGGCCTTCGCTGTCCAGGAAAAAAGCTAATCTAACATTTAATAATTTCTCCATCAACTTGCACATGCAAGAGGTTAGAGAGATTAGGCGGAAACTGGCCGGAGTAGAGTGATCTCTCCCCAGTTTGCAAAAGGCGAGCACAGTAGCGATTCGCCAGGAATCTGGGAGGAGACCCTCCACCCAGATACTGTTGAACAAATCTAACAGAAAGGCCATGTCTCGCTCACCCAGGTGTCGAAGCATGGTGTACGGGACATCGTCCGGACCATGGGCGGTGTCCACGCACGAAGCAAGGGCAGAACGCAACTCACTTACAGTAAACTTGTTGTTGAAGGGTTCTCCGCCTCTGGAGGTAAAGTCCAGCCGGCGGCCTTCCGCGACATCACGACGTGCATTGAATGCTGGCAGAGCATCATCCCGGCCAGAGAATGCGGAGAAAGCGGTCGCGAAGGATTCTGCCACTGACACGGGGTATTATTTTAGGAGCCCATCTGGGGACTGCCTACTTGAGGCATAAGTTACCATACTCACCACAGTTACTACAAGGCTATACTAAAGAACAAATACAATATATAACAAATAATATTTAAAAAAAGGACAAAGATTAAAAAAGAAAAGGCAACAAGAAAGCATGCTCCGAAGTCGGGGGTAGGCCTGCCTTCTCCCAGCCTAGGAATATGCGACCTACAACAAAGTCAAAGGAAGTGGAGGAAGCCAGGCTCCTCCAAAAAGTCATATAATGCACAAATCTGTGTGCATGAACAGTCCCTAGTACAAGGGACAAGTAGTAGTGACCTCACTCATCCTGGTACCAGGACAGGTAATGCGCACGAAGATCACCCAAACTGGGACGTTCAACAAGAATGTGCCAAAAGGTCTGGGAGACAATGCAGTCGTCACAATAAGGTGCAGGCGAGCGCTCCATTAAATGGCAGTGCATCCCACAAGTGTGCCCAATTTGGGGAGATGACACAAAGCAACCTGAAGCCTTCACAGCAGGGGGGGGGGGGGTGGTAAGGTCCATGGGAACAGTAGCAGCACAGTTCCCCTTGACTGTCTCTCATCTTCTTTGTTAAGAATCTCAGAGAGCTGCCCATATTTCTGCCATGTAATTGATGTGAGGAAGAGCGAAACAAAGGTCTGGTCACCAAGTCCTCGCAGACTCTTTGGTGCCCTCATTCCCCGCAATTCCTACATGTCCAGGAACCCAGCATAAGATAATCTTGACATCCACCTGGCTCGCTGAATATTGTGGACCAGGGGGATACAGAGATTCCAATGCCTTGAGCACTTGGGGCGCTTTGTGGGTACCAAAGGTGCAAAAATGAAATATGTTATATACCTGCCCAATATAATTTAAATTGCACTTAGGTAGCTAGTTTGACTGTAAAACCAAGAAATTACTAAGCAGATCATTTAAACTTCCAGTGTATTGCAAATTAACTATGGTCTCTTTCTTCATTTTATCCAAACTTTATTTCCACATTTAATCTGATTCATAACTCTTTCCTCTCTCTTTGTGCACTGAACTTAATATATCCACAATGAACAGGATAATGCTCATAATATCAGAATTATTCTGGTTTCATGACAAGAGTAAAAAGATAGAATACAGCTAAGAAAGAATAGGGAAGAGAAAGTGCACAAATTGGAAGAACATATTGAATAATAAAAAGATAAAGCATTAATTGCAGGGGATCTAAAATTATAAATAGGCAGGGCAAGTTGAAAAAATTAGAAAGATAAAACATAGAATGCAGGACTTGTAGCACAGGTGTGGCAGCACTGGTCAACAACCAAAATGCTTCAGAGACCAGAATAGCAAATTCCAACTAATTTTAGGTTGCTGATAATGAATATCATGATTAAAATTGTTTGTTGGTGCTACTTTTCAAGATACACCTATGTGGAACAACAGGTTCCAACAGGCATGCAGTAGTGTGTTTCTTACCAAACTCACAGTCTCACTGCCCTTCAGTATTGTTCCAGCAGTCATAGAAGGTGGTTGTGCTGTGAAGTTTACATTTTGAGTTGAAAGGTAGGTGATTTTCCTAATCAAACACTTTTAAAAACTTATAATAAATATTCATTGAGCTAGCTATTGATATGCATGCAAGATATTTTATATTTTGATTTTCCTACTGAATGATATAAATACTTCTGCTAAACTGTCATGCTCTGTATTATAATGATAATTTATGAATAAATTTGAGGTCTATGTTCCTATTGTTTGTTTTCTTCTTTCAGAAGCTTCATTCTTGTGTGAATAAGGCAAACAACTTCTGCCACATTTGTGATTGGAAACCTCATATATGTTGTAACACTTTTGCTACTAACTTTTGCCAATGAGTGAACAGAAAGAGGAAAGGAATTTCGGCTTACTAAATTTCTATTCAGCTTTTGTTATTGTGTATTTATTTGTTACCGTACACTGTTATTATTTATATAAGACTGTTGACTATGTTAACTACATACCTCTTGAAAGAATTGCTAGAAATAAAATAGTTTTCTAATTTATCTCTAAATTTAAATTATATAATTATTCGTTATTTGCAATCATTACAATGGTTAGGTTCTCAAATGAATATTAAGTTGTTTATATTTGTATAAACATGAAGGGATTTCTAGTCTTGATAATTTTATGCTTAGTCTTAAGTTTCTGCCCTAAAAGTCACTGACTTATTTTGGGCCCATAAATAATCCTGTATGTATAAGTACTTATAGTAGCTTGGCATTAAGATTCAAAATGTAATATGTTTTTACTGTACATTGGATTAATATGGAATAAATAAATAAAAATAAAAATAAATAAAATGCCTTTTGCAGTGCCAATGATGTGGCGGGAGCCAACAGACCATACTAACAATTGCTATTTCTTCATGGTATCTCTGGTACAAAAGAGCTTGTCAAAGAAGAAAAAAAGAGTTCATTGAATATCCAAACATTCCATGAGCTATTTGCCCAGTTCCACATGGAGAAGGTCTACCTGTTCCTGATGCACCAACTTCGGTATCCTTCAAGTCAGATCAGTAAAGTGGTGCGGAGGAAGCAGAGAAGGATGACAGTGCTGGATTACAGAGTGACCCAAATTTTGATGAAGCACACTTCTAGGCCACATCTCATAATACAAGGGGAACTTCATGACCTTGCAAATACCCTAGAATAAGGCAGATCTGCTAGGCTCTAGTCTTTAACAGTGGAATTTCCTAGCAGCTGATGTAAAGATTTCAAAATTTCATGACCATCAGCAGCAATTCAACAATTTCTTCATAAGTGAAGGTGATTTAGTGGCCTGCTACAATATAATGGTCTGATGGAAGCACTTGGCATCAAATATGAACCCAGACACTGGAAGCTGTTCATCAATTCATTAAAAACAAATCTGAAAGGTGTCTTGCTGCAAAATGGCAATAGTGAACCATCAGTTCCTATACGCTATGCACCACATATGAAAGAAACTTATGAGAGTATAAAGCATATGTTACAATGCATAAAATATGATGAACAGCAATGGCAGCTTTGTGGTGACTTAAAGGTTGTTGCTCTTGTGATGGACTTGCAGGGTGGATACACTGAGTACTGCTACTTCTGTGTGAATGGGAAAGCCATACAAGAGGTTCCCACTATAGCAAGAGACTGGCCACCTGGTCAATAATTGGAGCCTGAGATGAAAAATGTTCCACATCCACCTCTCACTGAACCAAACAAAATTTTGCTACCACACTACACATAAAACTGAGGCTCATGAAAACTTCATTAAAGCTATGGACAAATCTGGCCAGGGATTCAAGTATTTAATATCAAAATTCCACTCACTGAGCGAGGCTAAGATAAAAGGGAGTTTTCATTGGTCCTCAGATTCAAGAGAAACATTCAAGTTAGTAGTGAAGGGATTTTTCAGAAACAGAAGGGAATGTAACTTTGAAGAATTGGTAGAAAACCTCATCAAGGCTTACAAGAACATGGGATATAACATGTCACTTAAAATCCACTTTTGGAACTCACATTTACCTTTTTCTAGCAAACTGTGGGGCAGTTAGTGACAAACATGGTGAAAGGTTACACAAAGATATTTCAACCATGGAAAAGCAGTAACAAGGTAAATGGAGCACAACAATTCTTGCAGACTATTGCTGGACATTGATTGGCATGAGATAATTCTTCAGCCCAGTATAAGCATCAGGCAAAAAGACAGAGAGTGGATATGGATTAGAATTTAGAACATAATGACATACAGTACATAATAAAATAATCAAATATTACATGCTGCATATCTGTAAACCTAGAGCCAATAAGCATTTTTTCAAGGTGATATTTGGATTCAGTGCATGAAAATACATAAGAATTAACTAATTGCATTTAAGAAGCAAACAACTTTTCAAAAATTGTTGACCAGTGTAATAATAATATCATAGTATACATTTATGAAATTTCAGAGTAAAGGTATACAGAGGGTGCAGAAAGGATAAATGTTCCAAGGTATGATGCCTATTTAGTGTAAGTTGATTGCACAATTGAATTTGGAAAATGGAAGGGAGCTTGTACAATCAAAGAAAAGTTTATTCTGTAGTGACAGATTTAAGGTAAAATAAAGAGAACAAAAAAGGAAAAGTGATTGAGAATATGGCATAATAAGGTATATTACAGCAGTGAAGCCTCTTATGATTCCAAAGTGTGAAGGAAAGGTGACTTATTCATGGTTGCCACATCTTCCTTCATTCTTGGGTGAGCAGATGAAGTGCAGCTACTGATCTACCCATGAAAACTTTTTCTGAAACCAGCTTCTCTCATCTACCATTATCAATCTTTCATAGGCAAAGCAATTTGACACTTGAAAGTTGTTGAAGCATCCTATGGCTTTCCTAATAGAGTGATACATGGCAAGCTTTTGACCCATCCCCTCTTTACTCAAAAGATGCTAAAACCAATTAGTATATGGCCACACAACAACATACATAGCAATACTCTGCAGTATTTTGTTTGAAAAATGGTCCCACAATGAGGACTTGGGTATAGTATTAGTAACTATGCTACAGCTGATATCTGGAAGAAAGCCTGTCCTGCCATGCCAAACACACAAAGGGAGATCTATCTTAATTGTAGATAGAGTAGGTACTGGAGAGTTGAACAAGTTACTGATCCCACAGGCAACAGTTAACCTACTGTTTAGAATACTTTAGCCATATACCTAACATATATTTGTGTTTCTGCAATGCAATCTTCACCACTTTCTATATGAACCCTTCCTTAAAAACATTTTGGTGAAGATACCCCAATTGATATTTCTTCTTAGTTTCAAGTAAATATTAAAAATAAATAGGTAGTGGTTTTATTCTGAACAGCTCTCATTTAAGATTACTTTTATTTCTCAGTGGGAGGAGCGGGAGGTAAAATTTACTGTGGGATTCGAACCACAGGTATCCACAGAGTACGGCAGCTGCTCAAAATTAACTCAAATCAGAAAATCCATCCAATGACTTACCACACCTGATTTAACTTAACTCAGCATTAAATAGAAGCAGTGTTTTGACTCAGCTAAGCCATAGCCCATCAAGTAAATAATCATAATGGAGAAAGATAACTAATTTTATATTAATCTTTTCTTTTTTTGTTAGATCTGATTTTAAGAGAAAAATTGATACCTGTTGCATGTCATCTGATGAGCCACTGGACACATCATAGGATTGAGGAATTGTTCTCCTGGGAATGCTTTTAAGGCGAATTGTATTCCCAGAATAATGAAGGTAGTATCCTGAAAGAGAAAACATACTTGAAACATAGAAAATAACCAGGTTTCAATGGAGATTTAAACAAATTATGAACAATTTTGACCAAGGAATAAAACATTCAAGGTTGATAAAAAATAAAGATATCCAATTAATTGTTATTTAACCTGACACTGACCCAAGAAATAAAGGCAATGAAAAAGAGATAAATGGCATTACAGCGTTTATTAAAAGAATATAAATTAACAAAAATTCATGGGACAGGCAAGTGTGTTTGGAGGATAGGTTTTGCAATTAACAATACCCAATGTCACAACCATTTAATTTGGGATGTAGCCCTCAGAGAAAGCATAGCATGACATCCATAATTGAAAATTTATCAAATCCATAATTAACTGTCAATGTATGAAATTGTAAATATATACAAGGTCATTAGAATGTTAGTAATGAAAGAAAAAAAAATGAAAATAGAAATTTAGCCTGCATTTATTTTTTCTTATATGTAATGCATATAATTTCATTATCTGTTTCTGCTAAAATATAGCATTTACATACCATTTGCTATATCTGAAGGGTTGACTTTTTTAAAATTAAAAAATAAATTAAGAATTCTAGATAACATATTTTCAGATTTATGATACCTGTAATTACATTTTCTAGGTTTATCTTGGTCCTTCTTTCATTTTTTATCTATAGCTAAAATAAATAGCTGACACTAATCATATACATATATTCTATAAATGGAACATTCATGAATTTTTTTTTGCTTAGGGAAGGCCATCAAGGCCGATGATGATGGATGTCCTCAGGGCAGTCTCCCACAATGGGTGCGATGATGACTGTGAAGGCCAATGCATGATCCACACTGACAGCCACACTCAGGGCACCAGCGGCGGAGGATGCCGGAATGCCCTCTCATGGCACTGTTGGTGACGTTCACTTCGCCATCTGGTCCATTGTTCCTCAAAGTGGGCATCACCACAATGACAGGCAGTGCGCCACCCACCCCTGTCAGCAGCTGTGGCTTCGAGATGGTCAGGGTTGATGTCAAAGTTTTTCAGTGCCCCTTTAGCTTGGTCCTTGTACCTCTTTTTTTTTGGCTGCCATGGGGTTTCTCCCCTCCGGCAGCTGCGCATAAAGGGTACACCTTGGCAGGCGATCAGCGGGCATTCGAAGCACATGCCCCAGCCATCGCATCTATCTGCCAAAGAGAATGCCCTCGATGCTTGGCACACCAGCATATCAGTATGAGGCACACAATCTTGCCAAGTAAGGTTGAGGATCCTCTTAATGCACTGCACACGGAAGGCTTCCAGGAGCTTGATTTGCTTCCAGTATAGGGTGAGTGTTTCACTTCCATACAGCAGCACGCTGAGGCACACAGCTCTATACATGGCGACCTTTGTTGCAAGTCTAAGGTTGTGGTTTTGTATCACCTGTCTGCGGATCCGGCCAAAAGATGCTGATGCCTTGTTGATTCTTTGGTTGACCTCCTCATCAACAGAAGTCAGCCGACAGTACACTACTGAGGTAATTGAACTGGGTAGGTCTTGAGCTCAGCTCCAGTGAGATTCATTACGGGCTCTACTTGAGGGGCAACACCAGACCACTGGTAGAGCACCTCAGTTTTGTCAAGAGTTGATGATGAGCCCAAGATTGCTGTTGATGTCTGTGATTGTGTTCAGTGCTTCCTGTAGGTCTTCAGGGCAGTGGGAGAGAAGTATGCAGTCATCTGGATACTGGAGTTCAAACAAAACACTTCATTATGCGAGACCCTTGTTAGAGCTTGGAGTCGGTGTAGATTGAAGAGGCTTGATGGGAGCAATCACGCAGCCCTGCTTGCCACCAAGTTCCACGTTAAACGCCTCTGTTTTTTCCCCTCCAATGACCACACTTGCCCTCATTCCATTGTGAAAAGCTTAAGCAACCGCTGTGAACTTATCAGGGCATCCAAACATCCGCATGACACGCCACAACATCTTCCGGTTGACTGTGTCAAATGCCTTCATCAGATCAATGAAGGCCAGACACAAGTTCTGATGCTGTTCGCAGCACTTTTCTTGTATTTGTCTCGTTCCCTACGGAAGCAACACTGAGTTTCCGGGCACACATCATCAACGATGTATTTGTTCAGCTGCAGGAGCAACATCTTTGCTAGGATCTTCCCAGCGATAGCCAGGAGCGAGATTCCCTAACTGTTCCCGTACACAGCTCAGTCAGCCTTCTTCTTGTAGATTGATATGATCCTGGCGTCTTTTCCATTGCTGCGGTACACGTTCAACCTACCACATTGTAGAGATCATTTCATAGAGACGAAGGTGCAGAGCATCACCACCATGCATGAGGACCTCACCGTGGACACCATCAATGTCTGGTGACTTGTTGTTCTTCAAACTACAGATCACATTCTTGATTTCCTCTAGTGATGGTAGGGTATCTAACTCATGAATAATGGGTCTGTCCGGGATGGCATCAAGCTGAGCGGGGTCACAGGGATTATGAGTATTGAGAAGATCTCGGTAGTGTTCCCTCCACCCTTCCATGATTTGAATCCGACTAGTGAGTAGGGTTGTCCAACCTGGGACCTGACTGGAGCAAGGTAGCAGTTAGCTGGTCCATACACCTGTTTAAAAGAGCTGTAGAAGTTCTGAAGGTCTCTGACAGAGTAGCAACATCCATGTTATATTGGGCCAGTTCCTGGGCGATGAGAGCAGTGCGTCTAGCCGGTCTGTCCGTATGAAGGTTAGAGTCTAGCATGGTATGGACGTTCCATGCTGCGACTTATATATCATATTTATTATTTCAACCACAGAATGGGAATGGTCCGATGAGCGTGGTTACCCACCTGGACTGACTTTGAGGCAGGCAATTTTTAGGCAACCTTTTCTACACCCCTCCCCCATTCATGGGGTAAGCAGTGTGATCCTGAAAAGGGCTGCTTAGTCACGGAAATTGACGCCGGACTCTCCTGCCGCCTTATCCCAGGAGAGAATGACCATATTCGCCTCCGCCGCCCAACATGTGGCTGCCCAGCTAAGAGCCAGACCTCATCCCTGACAAATCCCACTGCCAGACAGCCATCACCGCGGGACTTGGTCAGGGTCGGTTTGCTGAGGACATCAAAACTGCACTAGATTTAAACGAGTAAGGTGTGCTCACTTCAGACCCATATCTTGACCAACGGGAGAAGATTCCTGGTGGCAGGAGAGGACTCAAGACGACCAGGCTTTATCCTCAGCTGCAGGGGGCTGCCAAGACACCAGCCTACTGGTGCTCGCCTATAGTCACCCTGTAGCGGGCCAAAAGCAACACTAACCCTGTGTTCCAACCTTATCCTAAAATTTATCAACCTTGAGAACCCCGAGGAAGAATTGATACGATTTGATATACAGTCCTTTACTTTACAAAAAAATACAGTTTATATTTACAAAAAAAATAAACACTGGTGCACATTCAAAATAAATATTCTATACAAATTAAACTTCTCCAACCGAAAACAAAATAAAATATGACAGCCTACACAACAAGGTCCACACAACAAAACAAAAACAACACCCGAACGAGAAGGGGCACATTACTATCACTTGAAGCTGGGTGGTGGTGGTAGTAGTAGTGGTAGTTGTCCAATAAGAAGGGGCATAGGCTCATCAGCCAATGCCGATAACACCCTCCGTTTCAGGGCTGAGCTGGGCGGCGCACTCGCCTCAAGGATTTCTCTCACAGCCCGCTGAAGCTTCACTCTTTGAAGACACAGTATGCGATACTAAAAAGAGTGAAGCTTCAGCGGACTGTGAGAGGAATCATCAAGGCGAGTGCTCCGCCCAACCCAGCCCTGAAATGGAGGGTGTTATCGGCATTGGCTGATGAGCCTATGCCCCTTCTTATTGGACAACTACCACTACTACTACCACCACCACCCAGCTTCAAGTGATAGTAATGTGCCCCTTCTCGTTCGGGTGTTGTTTTTGTTTTGTTGTGTGGACCTTGTTGTGTAGGCTGTCATATTTTATTTTGTTTTTGGTTGGAGAAGTTTAATTTGTATAGAATATTTATTTTGAATGTGCACCAGTGTTTATTTTTTTTGTAAATATAAACTGTATTTTTTTGTAAAGTAAAGGACTGTATATCAAACCTGCCTCACTTGCCACCTGCACTGCCTACCTGCATTGGCTGATGAGCTTGTCCCCCTTCTTATTGGACAACTATGACTACTACCCACCCACCCCAGCCTTCAAGTGAATAGGGACCTTGAGATCTCGAAACCGGAGGAATTTGATTCAATTGCAGTTCATCTGTATATTGGTAGAAGTAGTTTGATTAATTTTTCCCTCCTCCTATCCTTTGTTACTAACTTGGGAACAATGGCTTTGGCTGAAACTTTGAATGAAGAAGTGGTGCGATTGAGACTGGAGTTGAGGAAGAAAGAAGAGGAGTGCGAAATGTTGCGGGAAATGATTGAGGGAATGAAGAATGAGATGAAAGGGATGAATGAAAAGACTGATAGGATGAAGAAGGAAATGGGAGACCGACAAGATCAGACTGACCGACGGATGCAGGACCTATATAATATGATGACAGGGGCTGGACCAGCCACAGGACCTACGACCCTGACCCCTGCTCCTACTGAAAGGACTCCGCTAAATGGAATGGATGGCAGTGTGATTGAGTCTAAAGAAGATATTGTGAGTGGTAGGAAAGAGGGTGAATGGAAGAGAGTGGAAAGTAAGAGAGGAAGGAAGCATGGTTCTAAGGTTAAGGATAGGAAGGTGAGAGGGAAGAGTGGGGATTCACTATACTCAGATGAGGGAGAGAGTGACGATATGATTGGAATGAGTGAGACCGAGAGTAGCTCTTCGGAGAGTGAAGTGAATGTGGGGGAAGGAATTTTGATTAGGGAAGTGCCTAGGATTGATAAGTTTAGATTGTATGGGGGAAAGAGTATGGATGAGTTCTTCGGGGATTTTGAGCGGTATTGCAAGCTCAAGTACCCGCAGAACAAGGGTCACTGGGTGAGTGTTCTGGGAGATTGTTTGGATGGGAAAGTGTTAGAGTTCTTTCAAGTGATAACGAGTGTGAGAGAGCCAAAGTACGATGTAGTGAAGAAGCGGATAATTGGACCAATGAAACAAATGAAAGAGTGTGAAATATAAGAGTGAATGAATTTGAGAAGGCGCGTATGGGTAAGAACGAAGGGATGAATATGTATGCACATGGGCTTGAGAGTATGGCAAGAACGAGGTATGGTGATGATGATGTAAATGAATGTAAACCACTGATGAGGAAGTTTCTGGACACGATCCCGTGAAAGATGAGTGAATGGCTAAGTGGAAAGAGAAAGGAGAGAATGAGACTGACAGGTGAACGGTTGATGTGGGAGGATGTGTTGGAGCTGTTGGGAGATGGACGATTTGATGATGAAAGCGATCTAGAAAGGGATGGATGGTACAGTGTGAATGTTGGGGGTAAGAAGCCCAGGAGCTTTCCTCCACCCCAGCAGTTTGTCAGCTACAGGGATGCCCTGAAGGCTGCACCAGCTGGAGTGATGTCGCACTTCCTGGGCCGGCAGAATGGATGGGTAAATGGAAGGGGGCAGATGAATTTCAAGCGGGGGAACGGATATATGAGAGAGAAACCGAGGTATGTCCCAGCAAACGGGAGACTGAATGGTGGTAGAAAGATTGTGGAATGTTGTCGGTGTGGAAGGAAAGGTCATATGTTGGCAGAATGTAGGTGGACATCTGGTGCATGTTTTGGGTGTGGTAAGAAAGGGCATATGATAAGGGATTGCCAGGAAAGTGTGAAAATGTTTCGAGTGTAAAGAAGTAAGACATTTGAAGAAAGATTCTCCGAAGTTGAATGGTGGAGCAAATGCTGAGGGAAGTGGAAGATTTGCATGTGGTAACTGTGGAAAGGCCGGTCATTATGCGAGGATGTGTTGTGACCAGAGGAATGTATTTAGCTATTGTTCGATGGAAGGCCATTTAAGTGAAAAATGTTGGATTAGACTGGGAGCACAAGGTGTGAATGGAAAGTCTGAAGCGGGAAACTGAATTGTAAGAGGGTACCTGCTGAAGTATCCTCTGGGTGCATGAGTGTGAGTAATGTGTTGGTAAGTCTGTCTAGTGTGAAAGTGCTGTCTGGTAGGAAGTATGAGTGTCTGAGTGTTAATGTGGAATTGAAGGGAATTGAGTGTTTGGCTTTAATAGATTCTGGATGCAAGGCGAGCTTGGTGTATAAAGATGTGTATGACAAGGTTAGTGAGAAAGCCCTCCTGTCTGAGTGTAAGGGTAGTTTGGTAGGTATTGGTAGTAGCAGAGTGCCTGTGATTGGAATGATAAGGTCACCTGTTCGAATGCATGGTATGTTGATGAATGAATGTGAAATCTCTGTGATTGATAAGGTGAGTAGTGAGTATGGTGCAATTTGGGGGTATGATTTTATGAAAATGAATCATATGGTTGTGCATCCTGTGAGTGATCAGATTGAGAGAAAGATTGGTAAAAATGGGGTGTATAAGTTGTATGTAGGGAAAGATAGTAGCATTTTGAGGTGTGTTTACTGGTATTGAGGTGACTGGTATGGAGAGTGTAAGGCTTGTGAAGGGTGAAATGGTGTCTGTTACAGTGAGTTGGAGCAAGGATGTTAGTTTGGATGTGGGTGAGAACACTGTGATATTGGATGGCTTGATGAGAATGAATGATCCTTTTGTATGTGTGCAGGTGGACCCCAGGGTGAAAGGACAGGTGAGGGGTATCCAAGTTGGAGATGTACTGGGTCACCTCTCCACTGTCAATGAGGTAGGAATGGATGATAGCACAGATGTCAGGGTGAATGTTGCAAATGAAAAGACATGTGAATGGATGTATAATGAAGTGAAGGGCATGGTGAAATTGGATGGATGTTTGACTGAGTATGAAAGGGAGGATGTGTATAAAATGATATTTGAATGAAAGGGAGCCCTCAGTAAGGGTGATCCGGATTTCGGGGTTGCAAAGCTCCCGGAATTCAAGATTGTCCTGAAGGAGGACTCCCCAATCTATCAGCAGCCGAAACATTTGCCACATTCGGTTGCTGATGAGATTGAGGAGCAGTGTTTGGAATTAGAGCAATTGGGGGTGATTGAAGAAAGCGAGAGTGCATGGAATAGTCCAATTGTGCCTGTACATAAGCCGGATGGAAGAATGCGTCTGTGTGTAGATTATCGAAAGGTGAAAGAAAGGTTTCCGATGTGTGTGGTAACTGAGTGTGTGTATAGTATGCATGGGATGGAGTGGTTTATGAAGCTGGATCTGGTACGGGGCTATTACCAGATGCCCATTGCTGAGGAGAGCCGGCCAGTAACTGCCTTCTCTTACACAAATAGGCATTATCAGTTCCAGAACCTTAGCTTTGCGTTGGCTAATGCTCCCGGAGCCTTCCAGCAGGCAATGAATGTTGTGTTGAGTAAGTTTGCAGGTAAGAATGTGATTGCGTTTATAGATGATAATTTGATTATGACTGAGACTTTTGAGGAGCATGTGAGATTGGTGAATGATGTGTTGAGAACGTTGGAGAGTATTGGTGTGAAGGTGAAAGTGGTGAAGGTGAAAGTGGTGAAGTGCGAATGGTTTGCAAAAGAAGTGGAATTCCTTGGGCATATGGTGAGTGAAAATGGGTTATGAAAGTCGCCGAAGTATGTTGAGAAGGTGCGAATGTTTCCTAAACTGGTGACTGTGAAGCAACTGAAGTCATTTTGGATTTTGATTGAGTTCCAGCGAAAGTTTATACGTGATTGTTGTGGTGTGAGTAAGCCTCTGACTGAGTGGATGGGCAAGAAAGGTAGTACGGTTGTCAGGTGGAATGATAGGATGAATGAGGTGTATGAGAAACTGAAAGAGGCAGCGGCTGAAGATGTTGAATTGGCATATCAAGATTATAGTATGAATGCTAAAATGCTTGAATTGTATACAGATGCGAGTGGGTATTGTATGGGAGGTTTTCTGATGCAAGAGCAGCGTTTGAATGGAGAGAATGTCAGGCGAATAATTGGGTATGTATCCAAGGCTATGAATGCGGCAGAACGAAAGTATTCGACTGTGGAGAGAGAGTTGGCTGCGATAAGGTATTGTTTGAAAGTGTTGCGTTCATTTTTGTATGGTGTGAGGTTTGTGACCAAAACAGATCATCAACCTCTTTGTGTATCTGCAGCGTATGAAGTGGGCTGATAGTAGGATTGCAAGGACTTTGGAAGATTTGAGTGACTTTGACTATGTGATTGAGTATGTGCCTGGTGAACGGAATGGAGTGGCTGATTTGATGTCAAGGTATCCTGGCACGAATGATGAAGATGTGTGTGGAGTGAGTGATCCTGAGTATTTGCCGAAAGGGATTATGAATGGAAAGGAGAATATAGGTAGTGGTGATTCCTTGTTTCAGAGTGTATGGAATGGTTTGCAAGATTTGAAGAGTAATGGAGTAGATGTGAGAGTGACCGATAGTGTGGATGACTTAAGGAAGGAGGTAATGAGTGAAGTATGTAGGAAGCCTGAAAGCATTGGTATGGCAAGGGTGCGGAACTTCATGAAAGAATTGTGAGCAATGTGTATGCAAGGGGTCCTGCCATTTCAGGAAGTGTTGATTGTAGTGAGTCGTTTGTATGCAGTGATTGTTTATGTGCACTTTGGTGGTGAGAGGCCGATTGTGTACAAAGATGAGAAGATGAAGGGTTTGAATCCTAATGTGGTACATCTGCAATGTTTGAGCGGTGTGCACTACAATTGGGTGGTTGAAAAGTGTTCATATATGAGAGAGAAGAATGATTGTCTGGATAAAGATGAGTGTGTGTTGAGTGATGATATGGGAGTTGATCGTGTGGATGTCAGTGCTGATGTTGGTGTGCTTGTTCCTTCTGTGTATTGTGAACATGGTGGACCTGATATGATGGAAGCGAGAGTGAAAGTTGGTGAAAGGTTGTTCTGTGGTTTGATTGATACTGGAGCGCAAGTGTCTTTAGTGAATGAGAGGATTCTGAGTAAACATAAACCTGTGAAGTTACAGATAAGTGGATTAGGAAATGGCATGATAGTGGCATGGGAACAGGTTAGTCTGAAAGTGAGTTTGGGTAATGGTGTGAATGTGAAACATGACTTTATGAGATTGAATGATTTGTCTTTGGATGCTGATAAGGATTGTCTTATGAAAGGCGAATGTGAGGTGATGAGGTTGAATGAGTGTGCAAAGAATGTTGTCAAGTTTTGCGGTATGATTGAATTGGTCATGGATGATGAGAATGAGATTTTAAGTGATGATGATATTCTAGAGATGCAAGAGATGTGTCCTTTTGTTAGTGAGTTGAATGAATAGGTGTGTAATGACGCGTGTTGATTTGAATGAATGGCCTGAGTGTGAATGTCTCGCTGCAGTTACCACCTATGGTTGGCTGCACCACAGGTGAGCAACTCAGAACCTCGCTAATATATTAAGCCTATATACATATATAATATAGCAATGACAACAATCATATATAAATATATATACAAGGCCTGAATGGCCATGAAGAGAAATCAAAGTTGAGAAACCAACCAAACAAAATTATTTATAATAAAAGAGTATATAGCAAAATAATAATTAAATCCATTTATATTCTTCTAAAAACCTAAAAATTGACAATGTGCATTGATGGGTGAATGGAGGAGCATCTTGACAAGTACCTATACATGTTTTAATTGTAAGATGAGTGGCAATGTAAGGAAAATTTTAAGTTTTATAGTTTTGTGAGGACAATCTACTTGTCACAGTAAAAAGAAAGATTTTGTTAACTCACTCACCTCTGACAGAAAACTGCCAGTGGTTCTTCCAAATTTTTTAAGGGCCCATCTGGCAACTGCCATCTTGGGTAAAAGTCGGGGTAATCACGATACAGTTTAGATTAAAATAATTTTAAAAGCAGAAGCTAAATTACTTACAAAAATCAAAACAAAAGGGAAGAAACATGAAAAAACAAAAGTATGCTCCAGCTTCCAGAGAAGCCCCCCCCCCCCGCCCTCTGTACAGGAACATCGACCTATAAAGCCTCCTCCAAAGTCAAATAGTTCACAAGTTTGTATACACAAACCCATCCTGAGTACAAGGGACAAATAGTAGTGAAAAAAGAACCCAGATTGGAACATTCTTTGTGAAGCAATCCAGCTGCCCTGATACCTACTATGTAGTAATTATGAGGAAACGCCAAACACTGATCCTGTCACCTATTTTTCAGACTCTTTGTTCCCTCATTTCCTGCAATTTCCCCATGTCCAGGAACCCAGCAGAAGAAAATCTCGACATCCACTTCAATCACAGCAAAGTGGCATCACAGATACTGTGGACTAGGGATGGAAAGATTCCAATGCCCAGAGAGGACTCAAGAAACTTTGTGAGTCATTATATATCACAATCCGGTCTCCAAACCGGGCATGATGCATTATTTCCTGCACCGATGTGTACTGCAACCAGTTCAGCTGAGAAGACAGTAGCAGCACCTGGTAGAGCCATGCTGACTTTAAACAGAAGGGATACAGCGTGGAAACTGACTCCCTCCTGGGACTTGGAACCATCTATATACACTGACACAGATAGGCATGGCAGGATGTGTACTCAAAAAAAGGCCAAACGCAATACTCCTGGCACTGTGGAAGCTTTGGAGCAGAGGCATGGCAACAAATAGTCAAGGGTGGTACCTTCCAGGGTGGCATACATGGTAGAAACAGGCAACACCAGCCTTAGGACAACAGCAAGCTTTCAAAAGAGTTTCCCATCCCTAAACCCAAAGGGCTTTGGGTGTGATTGTCATCTCTTGGCAGTATAGGCACTGTCGAGATCACTATGGATCCAGTGTGAGCCTGAGGGAGGCACCAGGCTCATGCATACAAGCACATAATGTAATGTACACAGCGAAGAGCAAGTGGCATCTCCCCAGCATCGACAAGTAGGCTCTCAATAGGGGTGTAGAAGAATGCCCCTTTTTATCACTCCACACCTGACACCACTTTTTTCGTGGTATACCTTGTGGAACGTGAAGTACTTCTTTGATGAAGTAGACTTTGATCTAAGAGTGTTAATTTTGTTGTTTTTAAGGAAGAGCCGCTTCAACACGTAAGGATAAGAAGGAAACACACAGGAATTCCCAAAATAAACTTATATTTTAAATTTAACAATTTACTACCCAAATACAAAACATGAACCACAGAAATATTATGAATATTAAAATACACAAAAATGACTCCAATTAACTTGACCCTCTAATATTGGCTAATTAGCTACTCACTTCAATATACACGAAATAGGCTAATTGTCTCTACTGGAGTTTAAATACCTTGGTTGCTCTGGCGGCTGGTTTGAGTTTGACTTTGAACTCAATGAGCCCCAGACACCACAGGAATCTGGTAGGTCCTTTGACACGTGCTTCGACCAGATTGTTGGAGGTGGTCGAGATCACAAGGTACTTTGGCAAGTGTAGCAGATGGGGGTCCATATGAGATTCAAGGGGGATGGGGCTTCAAGGGCGAGAACAATCATGACTTACTCTCTGGCGAGAGTAAGTCGAACTTGGTTCTTAAACCAAGTTTAGTGTGACCACCGGGTAACGGGCTTGAGGGGGAGCTTTTCTCCTTCATTACATAATTCCTCATGGGCAAGGACTGTACTCGGGGGGGGGAGGGGGGTCTTCTTCAAGGCGAGGATAGAGGAGGGGGGTTTCTCTGATAAGAATAAGTTGAACTTGAACAAGTTAATTTAAAGGTTAGTTTGGTAACTAGGAACTAGCCCGAGGATGAGCTTCTTCTTAGTTCCAGTCTTCCTCAAGGGCGAGGCCTATCTCTGTGTTTTGGTATACACCAGGATAGAAGGGGAGGTTCTCAATGAAAATAAGTTGAACTTGGTTTCTCAACCAAGTTAACTTATGAGTTTGGTGTGGCCACCGGGTAACGGGCTCAAGGGGGAGCCTTTTTCCTCTTCTTTTCATAATTCCTCAAGGGCAAGGAATATGCCTGAGCTTTAGGATGCACCAGGATATGAGGAGTCTCTCTGACAAGAGTAAGTTGAACTTGAGCAAGTTAACTTAAAGTTCGGTTTGATAACCAGGGACTTGCTTGAGGATGAGCTGCTTCCTAGCCCCCTTGGTACCCCTGCCTTTCTGGCAGGGGACTTCATAGTCTGGCGACTCACGTATTCAACCTGTCCAGTCTTGGTAGCCCAGCCTCACTCTGGGGACTTCGTAGCCTGGAGACTCACGTATTCTACCTGTCCAGTCTTAGTAGCCTGGACACTCACGTATTCTACCCCGTTTTTCCCAAGTCTTTCTTATTTATACCTCGCCACCCCACTGGGGTAGGGGTAGGAGGGGGGGGGGGGCTTGTGGATGGGCCGCAGGAAGGTTGTTACTCTAACAGTTTTTCTCATCAAGTCTTACTTCGGCTCCCGTTGGCCTTCGAGCTTGAGAGAAATGCCTCTCAAATTTCTTATTTGAGGTGATTTTTTTTTTTTTTTTTTTATGAGCTCATCTGGCGACTGCCTACTTGGGCATTAGTTTTTATTTGAGGTGAAATTGAATATACTCTCATAGGGGAGATCTTGCAGTTTAAAACCGTTCGGCTTTTCATATAGACAAGTGGCGAGGGTCTGTGGTTACGAGTTTGACCCTCGATGCCAGAGCCGGATGTCTTTGCAGTTACCGTTCTATGTCTCCACTGAGAGAGAATGGGGGAGTGACGATTCTCCTACAAGGGGATATGTGGAATTTACCAGCCAGCAAGCGGAGAATCGTGTTGTGAATTGAGTCCACTTTCTGCAATGCACACTCAGCTGCAGATGCCTAAAACTTGCAGCCGTCATCAAGTTTTAAATGAAATAAGTATCGATGTACAAGCAAGGCAGTATCCTTATCAGCACCCCACTAAGGCTGTGAATACGAGCTTCCCACGTGAGACATTGTGGTGGAGCGAATGTGAGAATGTTTGTAGGGCCATTCTCCCACCCTTTTCCAACATCCTCTTCCTTCCTCTGTAAGAATGTGTGTGTGAATGGGAGATATTTTTATTTATATATATAATTGATTTCATGATTTTTTTAAAATATATTTTTTTCTCTTTCCAGGAGCCATATTCTGTAAAGATTGCCTTAGTTTCCTATATCATTGTATTGAAAATAAAAAGCCACTCTGTTATTATTGTTAAAAATTTGCCAAATTTAATCTTGCCTTTTGTAAAGAGCACTTGCATTAAATAATTGAAGCCAATTAGTGGATAATACGTATGACAGGAGGTGTTTATATAGCCTCTAGACCACAACTGGATCGCATATAAATATCGAACTCAGAGGCCCCAGTCTTTTGTAGACGTACGCAACAATTGTGCCCACATGAGTGGCAGCCAGCAGGACTTGCCCCTGGAAGACCTAAATATAAAACCCATGGTAGCACGTAAGAATAAGGCCTGTTTTTGTTAATTTCTGGTGTGTTTGTTAGGCTTCTTTTGTATGATTGCGTATTTGTTTTGTTTGGTCATTTATCTCTTCTTTTGTATATAAAATATTGATTGTTGATAGGATTGTTTTGTTTTGTATATATATATATATATATATATATATATATATATATATATATATATATATATATATATATATATATATATATATATATATATATATATATATATATATATACACCCAAGATCTCAAATATATTTAACCCATATTTTTGTAAATAAAGGACTGTATATCTAATCCATTTCATTTCTCCCTCAATTTCTCACTTCCGACTTAGTGTAGGAAGCGGGTGGATAGATTGGGGTTGGAGCATAGATTCAGTGCCCACTACATGTGGCGCCCAAATAGGGACGTGACATCTCCAAGCCAGGAGCGTGACAGGATTAGATTGCAGTCCATCATTGGATTGGACATAGTTGATTGTTTTTTTCCTCCTAGTGTCTTTTCTTACTAACCTGGAAGGATGGCTTCTGTGGAACAGTACCTCCATGATGAGATTGTGAGACTGAGGCTGGAGCCGACAGAAAGAGGAGGAATGTATGATGTTAAGGGATGTGATTGAGGAGTGATATGGTGGGTATGACAGAAAAGACTGATTGGATAAAGATGGAGATGGATGAGAGACAGAAGCAGGTCAACCAAAGGATACAGGACCTCTATGACATGATGAAGGGGTCAGGACCGGCCTCAGGGCCCTTGACCCTGACCCCTGCTCCAACTGAAGGGGATAATACTAATGGGATCAATGGGAGTGTGTGCAAGTCTAGAGAGGATAGGAGGATTGTGAGTGATAGGAAGAGAAGGTAACGCGAGAGGAAGGAAGACTGGGTCAAAGGGTAAGGATCGGAAGGTGAGAGGGAAGAGTGTGGACAAGCGGTAGCGACCCTGCCCATCCCAGTACTGGGACAGGTAACGTGCGCAGAGATCGCCCAGACTGGAACATTGAACAAGAATGTGCCGAACAGTCTGGGAAACAACACAGTCTTCACTGTAGGGCACTGGCCAGCGCTCCAAGACGAGTTCATGATCCTCCTTGAAGATGGACGAAGCCACCTCTGCTCCAGAGAAGTGCAACCTCCAAAAATCAAGCCTGATGCAGCTTGGAATGAAATCTCACACGGGAAACTGGAGATCCTTGAGGGGAGGGGGGGAAGGTGTTCTGATGAGACAAGAAGAATCACAGCCAATCCTTCGTGGACAAAATGATTCAAGGCTTTGCTTTGAACAAAGTAAGCCTTCACAAAAGAGATGGATCTGCCTGGTGAGATCCAACCTCGATGGTATACGCGAATACCAGGGACTTGGGGAAACAGACGCACGATCTGGACCGAAGGCGACGAGATCTCAAACTCAATCTGCTGATCTTTGAAAAACCCAGGATATATATATGACGGCCAGAGATTAGCATTTCAATGGCGAGGTGAAAGCTTTTAGTGCTCAGCTTAACTGATATTCAAATTCTTTCTTCTTTTGTTTTTTCTCCTTGAATAGAGAGCTTTTTACTCCCCGTGGAGTGTTAGAAGACATAAGGAGAGAAGGAATTCAAGAAACAAAAGAAGGGGGTATTCTTCTTGGCATCCCCTTACCCTTACACTTTGCACTTGCATAATATTGACTTGTCTACAAAACAAGGATTTATTTACTACAACTTCCTGGTCCTAAATTATTTAAATATACCAGAATGTTCCTTCTACAATATAAGCATAAAAAATGGATAGGGCCTATGCTTATGGACATATTTTTAACAGACTGGAACATCTGCAACCAGACACTTTGGACTGTGGTATGCTGGGTATAGTATAAGACCTACATCGTAATGTTTCCATCCTCTCACACTCACATTAGATATGGGCACCACAATGAAAATCAAAAGCATTATTCAAATAAAAATGTCAACCTGGGAATGCAGGGTTTTGGAATTAGATTTCAGTAGTAGGAAATGAGAATATTCCAACTCACAGTTCACTTCATTGGCATGGAAACCAATGAATAGGGGTAGCTGGACTGAATCAGTCTAGAATGTCAATCATGAGAACCCTTCTTAGAGGGGTAGATTACCTTAAAAGAAGTAGCCTGAGGACTAAGATCACATGCACCAGAATTTTAAATTCATGTTCTCCACTGAGACTCCCAACCACAGAGACCTACAAAGGCCAGGTAGAGGGGTTACACCAGAGAGAGAGAGAGAGATAGAGAGAGAAAAAAAAGGTGGGTAGGGTTATGTTGCCATAAAGGAAGGAGAGTAAGGACATAAATGATATATTTAATAAAGATAAAAAATTACAGACAAAATAAATAAGATCAAGAGAAAGAAGGAATGGGGCATGAGAAAATTCTACTTCCTTACACTCATTGAACAAGGGTAGACTGCTAAAAGACAGGATCTTTTCCACAGTTTGTCCCTAAACCCTGGGGCTGGGGAGGATGGTAGGCCCAATTATGCTTTCTTCACAGGCATCAATTGTGTCATTTTACCAATATCAAATAGTAATTATGTGAAATGGTAATGTCCGATTCGGAGATGACAGAAAGCAACCTGAAGCCGTTGCAGCAGTGAGGGATAGGTCCATGGGAACAGTCACGGGGCAATGAAGTGTCCGAAGAGCACTTATCTCGGCCGTCTTAGCGGGATTCGCCGCATTCGCCAGAAGGCTCCCGTCCGAGAGACGGGTCACCTTCGGCTCTCTACCAATTGCACTAGCTAATGCTCTCAACTGATGGATCATGTTGCCCTTGGCCAACATGCCATCAGTGGAGCGAATTATGAGGAAGCGTTTAAAGCCAGCGGGCTAAAAAATGCCAGGTAGCCTCTGAATTAGGGGCCCCGACATTAACGATGCTCCGCCCTGCAATCTTTTCTTCTTAGTCGGGGGCTCCGCACCCGGGGGGGGCAGAGGGGCTGGATGTGCCGATCTTGGCTTGGTCGCTTACCAAAGTGGCAGCAGACCCATCCGTCCCTGAAGCCCCCGCGGATGGAGAGGAGCCCCGAGTCTTTTTAGTCTTTTTCCTGTTCGTTTTCTTTTTATGAGAGAAGGGCAGGGAATGAACCCGCATCTCCCCTCCACCGGCAGGAGCCCCCAGGCCAGATGGACTGGCCTTAGCCAGGTTGTTCTCCAAAATGGAAAGGTCCTGGCAGTCATAGGGGCATCGGTCAGAGGAGATCCCTCCCCTCCTTGTACTGCCTTGGAAACCCTAGCCATTTGAGGATGACCTTGCATAGGGGCGGATTCGGGTTCGGTGCTTGGCGCCGATCCCAGATTCCCCCCCATGGAAGACCCTACTGTCTGAGGCTGGGTTGCCTCAAGGACAATGTCCATCTCAGGGGGGGCCTCCAGTTAGCCATCCCCTCCATGGGAACAGTCACGGGGCAATGAAGTGTCCGAAGAGCACTTATCTTGGCCGTCTTAGAGGAATTCGCCGCATTCGCCAGAAGGCTCCCGTCCGAGAGACGGGTCACCTTTGGCTCTCTACCAATTGCACTAGCTAATGCTCTCAACTGATGGATCATGTTGCCCTTGGCCAACATGCTGCCATCAGTGGAGCGAATTATGAGGAAGCGTTTAAAGCCAGCGGGCTAAAAAATGCCAGGTAGCCTCTGAATTAGGGGCCCCGACATTAACGAGGCTCCGCCCTGCAATCTTTTCTTCTTAGTCGGGGGCTCCGCACCCGGGGGGGGGCAGAGGGGCTGGATGTGCCGATCTTGGCTTGGTCGCTTACCAAAGTGGCAGCAGACCCATCCGTCCCTGAAGCCCCCGCGGATGGAGAGGAGCCCCGAGTCTTTTTAGTCTTTTTCCTGTTCGTTTTCTTTTTATGAGAGAAGGGCAGGGAATGAACCCGCATCTCCCCTCCACCGGCAGGAGCCCCCAGGCCAGATGGACTAGCCTCAGCCAGGTTCTTCTCCAAAATGGAAAGGTCCTGGCAGTCATAGGGGCATCGGTCGGAGGAGATCCCTCCCCTCCTTGTACTGCCTTGGAAACCCTAGCCATTGGAGGATGACCTTGCATAGGGGCGGATTCGTGTTCGGTGCTTGGCGCCGATCCCAGATTCCCCCCCATGGAAGACCCTACTGTCTGAGGCTGGGTTGCCTCAAGGACAATGTCCATCTCAGGGGGGGCCTCCAGTTGGCCATCCCCTCCATGGGAAGTCACGGGGCAATGAAGTGTCCGAAGAGCACTTATCTTAGCCGTCTTAGCGGGATTCGCCGCATTCGCCAGAAGGCTCCCGTCCGAGAGACGGGTCACCTTCGGCTCTCTACCAATTGCACTAGCTAATGCTCTCCTCTGATGGATTATGTTGCCCTTGGCCAACATGCTGCCATCAGTGGAGCGAATTATGAGGAAGCGTTTAAAGCCAGCGGGCTAAAAAATGCCAGGTAGCCTCTGAATTAGGGGCCCCGACATTAATGATGCTCCGCCCTGCAATCTTTTCTTCTTAGTCGGGGGATCCGCACCCAGGGGGGGGGCAGAGGGGCTGGATGGGCCGATCTTGGCTTGGTCGCTTACCAAAGTGGCAGCAGACCCATCCATCCCTGAAGCCCCCACGGATGGAGAGGAGCCCAGAGTCTTTTTATTCTTTTTATGAGAGAAGGGCATGGAATGAACCCGCATCTCCCCTCCGCCGGCAGGAGCCCCCAGGCCAGATGGACTGGCCTCAGCCAGGTGCTTCCCCAAAATGGAAAGGTCCTGGCAGTCATAGGGGCATCGGTCGGAGGAGATCCCTCCCCTCCTTGTACTGCCTTGGAAACCCTAGCCATTTGAGGATGACCTTGCATAGGGGCGGATTCGGGTTCGGTGCTTGGCACCGATCCCAGATTCCCCCCCCATGGAAGGCCCTACTGTCTGAGGCTGGGTTGCCTCAAGGACAATGTCCATCTCAGGGGGGGCCTCCAGTTGGCCACCCCCCCCCCCCCCTCACAACATCGCAGGTCCCATTGGCATCATTGTCAATTGCAATTGTCAGGTGGTGTGTGGAGGCACAGGCCTTGACCCTGGCAAGGTTAAATTTTCTTGCCAGCAGGTCTTTTGAGGGAAGCGAACGAAGGGGCCTGGCTTCCCTCTCTCCCCTAAGGGGGTTTCCCCTACTGAGCCACTTTACTGGGGAGCGGTCAGCTATGGGCTGCCTGTTGGCTTTCTTGGCAGTCCCCTTGGAAAGAAAAGGGGGACTGCAGCTGGAAAAAGGGAGGTGCCCAAAAGCACCTCCAGAAAAGGGGGTGAGGGGGAGTTCCCTACCCCAGTAGGCATAAGAGAGGAGTAAGCCTCCTCTCCGGTTAGAGAAGTTCGGAGGGTCCCCTGCGCAAGCACAAGGGGGGAGGACCTCCATTTTTTCTTTGGAGCTGCCCGAGGGCAGTTCCGTCAATGTACAAGGGGAAATGGGGAGAGATTTGGGGGGGGGGGTGTTCATTCATGGTCATGGTGACCTTATTTTTTCCATGGGAAGCAATCGCTCATCACCCCTCGCAGTTGCCTGCCCTGCAAAGGGTGCATACAGGCCTGGCAGAGCCAGGTGCCGCCATTCAGGACTACCCCTCCCGTCTGGTGGCCTGGCAGTCCATCGGTATGGCGGCTCCACCTTAGACATGGCATAAAATTGATAGTGTCCGAAGAGGAAACGAAAAGGGATGTAAGGAAGGTATGGGTGGGGGTGAAGCAGGTTGTTAAAAAAAAAACATCCAGGCCAGGAGCTCAAGGGTTAGGGAACATCGTCCCCTCCCCTCTCAGCCCCGATCCTGGATGGTTGGCTGAGAAGAAGGTCAGCATCTACCCTGTGAAATTAGAGGACGACCAGAGAAAGTTGTGGGAGAGGTTGTATGAAAAGCGACGAAGTAGGGGTGAAATACAGGCTGTCTGAAAGAAGGAGAAGAGGCTAAGCTGGTGTTAGACAGGGGGCTGAGTCCTGTCAGCATGGCGGCCAGGATGGCAAATCGCCGCGCCCCTTACGGGGCAATAACTCTGCAACTTGATCAAACCAGCCATATCAGTTCATCAGAGTAGTGATCCACAAAAATCATAGTCATATGAACCTTGCTTGAGGAACCTTTGAAAGTCTCAGACCTTAACCCTATGTACTTCATTAGGACTTATTTGATTACTTGGTTGCCTACCTAGCTGGCTTTTAAAGCAAGCCACAATCCTTCATAAAGGCTGCCACTAGGAACCAGACACACAATTCTCTGAATGATGTGCTGCTATCTTTTCCACCAGCTAAATAGATTAGAGGCAAACTTTCAATTAAAGGGTTGATGCAGTTATACATATCCTAATGAAATAAATAATTAAAGTACATTTGCAATCATCTTACCTGGAAAATATCCTGTGTGACCACTTCTTATATTTGTGCCATAAATACGGTCAGGTGGATTTTCTGGATTTAAGATTTTTTGGTGGGAATGATGCACTGGATTTACATGAATTATATCATTGACCTCTAGATCTGGCTCTGAATGCACCAGTCCTCTGTAGGCATGCTGAGCAATATACACAAGCACACATTCCATTTTTACTTTTAAAACTTATATTTAATATATCAAAGTTTATATGTACATAAAACTGCACAATATGATAAAGCATGAGAAAGACTGAAAAGAAAATTTCAAAATATAATTAGTATTATAATTAACTTACTTGCCAGACCCCCTACTTCTCTTCTGCGAGAGCGGAGCCACTAGGAAAGCCACCACACACTCTGGGAGGATATACAGCTCCCTAAGAGATGTTCAAGAAATGTATGTAGTGTGAGCTTATGTGAGGATTAGGCAATCTAAGAGGTGTGTGATGTTGCCTGGGCTTAGAGTTGCATCTGATGTATGTTGGTGTTGCCCCCTCCATGAAGTTACTTTTGCCAATGCAATTTGTTTATGCTAAAAAGCCACATAGGACAAAAAAGACAAAACATTAGATTACTTTAAAAAGCTGCAGGATGATTTCCAAGCAGCAAAGAGCACTAGTAAAGATATATTTAGCAAAACTAGACAAAGGTTTAATTGCATTTTGAGATTTCCAAGCTAATAGCGAAATTGGGAAAACCTCATACTATTGGCGAAGCATTGATTTTGCCTTCAGTATAGGTGGTTATTTCAACTGCCATGCAACAAAATTCCACCAAAATCACTGAAGTCATTCCGCTGAGCAACAATACAGTATCAAGACATATTGACGAAATGGCAAAGGATATAGAGGAAAAACTTGTTAAACATTTACAAGTAAACCTTTGCATTACAAATTGATGAAACGTTATTACGTGATGATGAAGCCCTTCTCATGGCGTATGTTAGGTTTTTGGATAAAGATCAACTCAGAGAAGAAATGCTTTTTTCCCGGAGCCTTGTGACAGATACTAAAGGTGAAACAATTTTCAAAGAAGTAGTGACCTATTTCAAAGAAAATTATATTCCACTTGGGAATATTATGGCTTGTGCAACTGATGGCGCCGCTGCTATGGTAGGTAGATATAGGGGATTTATTGCACATTTAAAAGAGGCTGTAGGTAAAGTTTTAGCATACACTGTGTTGTCCGCCATCAACATCCGATTGCAAAAAACCTAGAACGACGTCTGAAAGATTCACTTGATAGTGTAATCAAGACAGTCAACCTATCAAGTCAAATCCACTTCAAGAGCGTCTTTTCCGACAACTCTGTACTACCAATGAAGAAGGGTTTGAGCGCTTACTTTTGCATACAGAGGTGCGATGGCTTTCTAATGGCAATTGTCTGAATCGCTTCATTGCACTTTGGGATAGTATTGTGATATTTCTGGATGGTAAGCAGCTCGGAGTAAGAATCATTGCTGCCAAATGTGGCATAGTCTACCTTATAGAAAAACTAAAATATCTTGAACAAACAGCTACAAGGTAAAAATGCAAATATTTTAACTTGCAAAGAGTCTATTTGTGCATTTATGGGGAAAATTAGGCTGTTCAAGACAAACATGGGGCGAAAAGAGTTGATATAGTTTCCAACCCTCCACACTATTGAGAGTGACCTGAAAGATGATATTTTAGTATACATTGATCATTTGGAGAAATTACATAGTGATATGGAAGTTAGGTTCAGAGATCTTCTACAACTGGATATTCCAGCTTGGGTGGTAAACCCATTTGGAATTAATGCAGCTGATGTTGATATCAGATTACAAGAAAGCCTCGTTGAGTTACAGGCTGATCAAACTTCTCTGGCTAGATTTAAGCATGGTGTCAGGAACTTATGTACAAGTCATGAAATTACTATGAAATACCCTTTGCTTTGGGATGAAGTAAAATGATATTTTATTGCTTTTCCTACTTCTTATCTGGTTGAGTCAGGTTTTAGTAAAGTGTCACACCTCTTATTAAAAGCTCGCAGCCGCTTAGAAATAGTAAGAAGATGTGATCTTCGTCTGTCTCTAAAAACTATAGACCCTGATATTGAAAAACTTGTGAAACTGCATGAAGCACAAGGATCGCATTGAATGAATTAAGAGTTCATGATATATTTATTTCATTTTCCTAAAGGATTTTATTTTTTGTAAGACTAATTATATATTTTAATAGAGTATTACATTTTTCTTAACCACTGTTTAATTTTTGCTATGTTTATAGTCCTATATATGTGACAAATATAATTGTACCCGAATACAAATAGCTGTTTTTATATCTTTTATCCTTTAAAGTAGAGTTAAACTGCATATTACCTACTGAAAATAATGATTATGGGCCACAGGAAAAAATAAGGTTCATAAGGGGGCCATAAGCCAAAATTGATTGGGATTTTTTTTTTTTGCGACTGCCTACTTGGGCATTAGTCGCCGTATTAAAACTGGCCTAGTTCTAGGCTACTTTAAAATGAAATTAAAGAGAGAAAAAAAAAATAACACCCCAAAAAGGGGGAAAGGAAGCAAGTTGGTGCGTCGGGGAGAGGTCCCCCGGCGCAGGAGCGTGCAACTAAAGAAAAAAACAAACAAAAAACAAAAAATGCAAAAAAAACAACAAAAAAACAAACCTTGCTTAAATAATAGGGAGAAGGCCGGCCTCCCCCAGAAGTCAACAAGTCCACAAGTCAGTGTGCACGAATCTGTCCCGAGCACAAGGGACAGGCGGTAGCGACCCCGCCCATCCCGGTACTGGGACAGGTATCGTGCGCGAAGATCACCCAGACTGGGACATTCAACAAGAATGTGCCAAACAGTCTGGGGGACGACGCAGTCGTTGCAATAGGGCGCAGGCGAGCGCTCCATCAGATAGCGATGCGTCACACGAGTGTGTCCGATTCGGAGACGACAGAAAGCAACCTGAAGCCGCCGCGGCATTGGGGGATAGGTCCATGGGAACAATCGCGGCGCAATGGCACGCAACTTTAAGTTCCCTTCGACCGTCTCCCATCTTCTTTGCCAAGCAGTCCGAAGAGCTGCCCGTATTCCTGCCATGTAGTCGGTGTGAGGAAGAGCGAAACGCTGGTCCGATCGCAGAGTCCTCGCGGACTCTTTGGCGCCCTCATCGGCGCGCTCATTCCCCGCAATTCCTACATGTCCAGGAACCCAGCAGAAGATAATTTCGACATCTGCCCGGCTCGCCAAAACCGTGGCGTCACGGATATCGCGAACCAGGGGATGCGGAGATTGCAATGCCCCGAGAGCACTCAGGGCGCTTTGTGAGTCGCTATAGATCACAATCCGGTCTCCGAACCGGGCACGTCGCGTAATCTCCCGTACCGAGTGGTGTATTGCCACCAGCTCGGCCGTGAAGACAGACGCAGCGCCTGGTAGAGCCCCGCTGACTTCAAACAGAGGGGATACGGCGTGGAAGCCGACCCCCTCTTGGGACTTGGAGCCATCCGTATACACTGGCACGGTACCAGCGTGACACGATGTGTGCTCCAAAAAGGTCGAACGCAATACTCCCGGCGCAGTACAAGCTTTGGGAGCAGAGGCGTGGCGACAAATAGCCAAATGTGGTACCCTCCAGGGTGGCGTCCTGGGCAGAACCAGGGGCGCCACTGGCCCGAGAGCTATATCTACCTCTCGAAGGAGTTTCCTGGCCCTAAACCCAAAGGGCTTAGGGTATGACTGGCGTCTCTCGGCGGCATAGGCACCATCGAGATCAGCTGCGGATGCATTGAGAGCTGTTGGCGACTGAGGGAGGCGCCGGGCTAGCGCGTACAGGCGAGTGATGCAGTGCACGCGGCGCAGAGCGAGTGGCATCTCCCCAGCATCGACCAACAGGCTCTCAATGGGGGAAGTGCGGAAGGCACCGGACGCAAGGCGAAGGCCGGTGTGGTGGATTGAATCCACCTTCCGCAATAAACGCTCGGCTGCGGATGCATAAAACTCGCATCCGTAGTCGAGCTTCGAGCGAACAAAGGATCGATAAAAAAGTAAGGCGGTAGCCCTATCAGCGCCCCAAGCGCTGAACGTCACGGAACGGAGAATGTCCATGGCGCGGGTACAAGAGACCCTAAGGCTGCGAATATGAGCCTCCCAGGTGAGGCGTCGGTCGAATACAAGACCAAGGAAACGGTGCGACTCAACCACATCCAGGCGCACCCCATTAAGAAACAAATCTGGGTCGGGGTGAATCCGTGGATGGCGGCAGAAGTGCACCACCTTAGTCTTGGCCAAAGAAAACCGAAACCTGTGCGCTTCGGCATAGCGAGAGACGCGGTTCAATGCCTGTTGGAGTCGACGCTCCAGAGTTGGCATCTGGGCCGCGCCAAAAGAGATCGAAAGGTCGTCCACGTAGAGCGTAGCGAGAACATCTTCTGGCAGAACCGAGGTGATGCCGTTGATGCTCAGGGCAAAGAGTGTGACACTGAGGACACTTCCCTGCGGGACACCCTCTTCCTGCTCCTTTGGGGCAGAGAGGGCTCCCCCCACCCGTACGCGGAATCGACGATCTCGCAAAAATTCAGATATAAACATTGGGAGGCGTCCCCTCGCCCCCATCGTGTGGAGAGTCTCCATGATACCGTATCGCCATGCGGTATCATAGGCCTTCTCCAGATCAAAAAACACTGTGGCATAGTGCTGTCTAATAAGGAAGGCCTCGCGGACGGCATTTTCCAGTCGGAGCATAGCATCCGACGTGGAGTAGAACTTGCGGAAGCCACACTGTGCAGAAGACAGATGGTCTCCGCTGTCCAGGGAAAAGGCTAATCTAACATTTACCAATTTCTCCATCAACTTGCACACGCAAGAGGTTAGAGAGATTGGGCGGAAAACGGTCGGAGTAGAGTGATCTCTCCCCGGTTTGCGAAAGGCAAGCACAGTAGCAATTCACCAGGAATCTGGGAGGAGACCCTCCACCCAGATCCTGTTGAACAATCTAACAGAAAAGCCATGCCTCGCTCACCCAGGTGTCGAAGAATGGCGTACAGGACATCGTCCGGACCATAGGCGGTGTCCGCGCACGAAGCAAGAGCGCAACGCAACTCACTCACAGTAAACCTGTCATTGAAGGGTTCTCCGCCTCTGGAGGTAAAGTCCAGTCGACAGCATTCCGCAACATCACAATGTGCATCGAATGTTGGCAGAGCAGCATCCCGGCTAGAGAATGCGGTCACGAAGGATTCCGATATTGAGGTCCCATTCTCCTGGAGAACGGGAGGGGATACCTGTGAGAACTTGCCCCGAATCCTTTTGACTCGCTTCCACACCTCTGCTAGAGGGGTCTTCCCGTTAAGTAATGACACGTATGCCCGCCAAGAAGGAGGGCGGGCGTGCTTCAAAATATACCGGAACCAAGCCCTAGCCCGACGAAATTCAACGACAGTGAAATCGTTCGGGCAGCGCTCATAGCGCATGTAGGCATAACGCTTCTGTTTGAGGGCCGTCTCACAATCGGCCGACCACCACGGGAGTGGTCGATGTGCAAACGGCCAGACGTTCTAGGAATAGTAGTCAGGCCCGCCGCGATAAGGCTACCGGAGAACTCAACGGCCTCATCTACCGACCTAAACTCTTCGACTGAGATAGAGAATTCAGTCATTTCCTGAAATGCAGGCCACCACGCCCACGCCAAGCACCACCGAGGTGGGCTCTCAGGCGGCAGTTGCCCTGAAAATGATATTTGAATGGGAAAGTGATCACTACCATGGAGGTCATCGACCACTCCCCAATAAAAATCAGGCTGTGCATCCGAAGAGCACAAAGATAGATCAAGGCAAGAAAATGAAGCGGTTCTCGGACAGCGATGGGTAAACTCATCCACATTTAGGACACCTATCTCAAGCTCTTCGATCAGATCGGCAAGGACTTGTCCCCTAGGATTTATTGAGTAATCGCCCCAGAGAGGATGCCTGCCATTCAGATCTCCAAGCAAGAGAAAGGGCCTCGACAACCCTGCCACGACAGGGCAGAAGTCCCCAACATCGAAGTCAGCTGATGGTGGAATGTACGCAGAAATAAGAACATAAGAAAAGAAGGAGACTGCAAAAGACCATTCATTGCTTACACTTGGCAGTTCCTGTTACAGTCAGCACACAAAAGATTTCTTACCAGAGAAAAGTCATCAAAATTCTCTTCATTCGCTAACACTCTTAAGAGATCTATCTTATTCCTTATACTCCAACCATTTGTGTAGTATATTTTTAAGGTTTTTTTATTATTCCCATCTTCATTGCATCGTGCTTTTTTATTCCTAGTTATCTGCTCATTCACTTGTGCATTAGTCCCCCTATAACGCATCAGTATGCCCTCCCCCCTAGCTATTCCTCTATCTCTGCATCCCTTCCATTTCCTACACCTACCCTCTATTCCTGTTATTCCCTTACCTATAACAGCTTCTAGTTTCCCACCCGTAAGGACCTAATCACACTATCCAGCTCCCCCCATAGAACCTCAACACCTGCCCGACTAAGATGGAGCCCATCCATCGCATAACATAACATAATTTCACGGATGACAAAAGCCACAAAGGTCATCCGCCTCCGTCAAAACCCACCGACAAAAAGCACCATCACCAGGGGAAGACAAAATCAAAGTCACTCACAATATAATATAATAGATGAAAAAAGCCACAAGGGCTCATCATAGGTCATCCAAGTCAAACGGCCTCTTTTTTAAGGCATCCAAACTCCCAGGAAAACTACATCCAGAGGATTGTGTCCAGAAACAAGGGTATCACCAATCAAGGCTTGTCAAGAACTAAATCATGCAGCTATAGATATATACAAAAAATATTAATATATACAAAACTTAGGAACCATCACAACCTTCACTCCCCATAAACTCATCCAACCTACTCTTAAATACATTTAAATTTGGACTACCTACTACCCTCGGCGGCAATTTGTTCCAGAAGTCTACCACTTTATTGGTGAAAAAATATTTTCTTAAATCCAACATACACCCTTGCTTTTTAATTTTCAAGTGGTGACCTCTAGTCCGATTTCCATCATCTAACTCAAAAAACTTGCTAACATCCAATTTATCTATCCCAGAAAAAATCTTAAAGAGCTCAATCATATCCCCTCTCACACACCTCCTTTCGAACGAGAACATATTTAATACCCTCAGTCTATCTATATATTCAAGGTGCCTCAGGGAAGGAATAATCTTTGTTGCCCTCCATTGCACTGACTCGAGAAGGTTAATATCGTGTCTAAAATGTGGGGATCATGCCTGTATACAGTACTCTAGATGTGGCCTAACATAAGAGTTATAGAGTTTAAGAACATAAGAACATAAGAAAAGAAGGAGACTGAAAAAGACCATTCATGGCCTACACTTGGCAGCTCCTGTTCCAGTCAACACACAAAAGATTTCTTTCCAGAGAAAAGTCATCAACATTGTCACCCTTTACAGGAGTTCGTCAGATCTAATCTACAATATACATAAAATGCATCCAGAGGATTATGTCTATTCATGCAACCGCAAAATATAATCTCCCCACTCCTTAGAAAAATATATACATATGTACATAAAAAAAAGTCAGTTCCATCTAGCAGCTTCATCCATATATTTATCTAATCTATTCTTAAAATTACCCAGAGAGGAGGCTTCTATCACATGTCTAGTGAGCCTATTCCATTCATCTACCACACGATTTGTAAACCAATTCCTCCCAATCTCCTTCCTAAACCTATACTTATCAAGCTTAAACCCATTGCTACGTGTCCTGTCATGTTCACTAAGTATAAGAACCTTACCCAGATCCCCTTTATTATATCCTTTTACCCATTTGAAGACTTCAATCAATTCCCCTCTGACTCTTCTCCTTTCCAATGTATGTAGATTTAGTTTTCTGAGCCTTTCACAATAAGGTAAGTTCCTTAGCCCACCAATCATCTTTGTCATCCTTCTCTGCACAGACTCAAGCAAATCAATATCCTTCCTATAATATGGTGACCAAAATTGTACTGCATAATCTAGATGAGGCTTAACTAGCGCCAGATACAGTTTTAGAATGACTTCAGCACTCTTATTGCTTACACTCCTCCTAATGAATCCCAATATCCTATTAGCTTTATTCTTAGCATTTAGGTATTGTTTTCTAGGACGAAGGTCCGAACTTACCAAAATACCCAAGTCCCTCTCACAATCGGTCCTCCCTAAAATTCTCCCATTTAATTTATAACTATTCAATGGATTATTTCTACCTACACTAAGTACACTACATTTGTCTATGTTAAACTTCATTTGCCATTTCTTGGCCCAATTGGACAGAATGGTCAATTCCTCCTGCATTACAACAGCATCAGAATCAGCCCTAATGGCCCTACCTAGCTTAGTATCATCAGCAAATTTACTCAGGTCACTACTTATACCTATGTCGAGATCATTAATATAAATTAAGAATAGCAAGGGACCCAAAACAGATCCTTGCGGAACTCCACTGCTAACACACACACACACTCAGATTTAACTCCATCTATACTAACTCTTTGCTGTCTTTCACCAAGCCATGACTGAATCCACCTAAATATACTGCCATCGATCCTGTATGCTTTAAATTTGCTCAGAAGCCGTAAGTGTGGCACTCGATCAAAAGCCTTACTAAAGTCCAAGTATAAAATATAGTTTTCATCATTATCTGCTGCTTCATACACCTTACTATAAAAAGAGAGCAAATTAGTCAGACAGGATTTACCCTTACTAAAGCCATACTGTGATTCTTTTAACAACTTATGCTTATCCAAGTGATCTCTAATATTCCTTGCTATAATAGATTCCATCATTTTCCCTACCACTGATGTCAAACTTACTGGTCTGTAATTAGACATATTTGTTTTATCCCCTTTCTTAAATATAGGTATCACATTGGCTTTCTTCCATGCCACTGGCACAATGCCACTCTCCAATGATTTTCTAAAGATGCATGCTAGGCGCTCACTTAACACATCCTTACATTCTTTTAAAATTCTAGGAAAGACCTCATCAGGACCGGGTGCTTTACTACTTTTGATTTTATCAATTTCCTTTTCCTATCCAGGTGCAGCTGCACAACCACTGCCTAAAAGGAGGTATCTTCTAAAGTGAAAGGAAGAATGGAGACATCATGCCGGGTGTAAACTGCGCCTCCCCCAGCCCGGCCATCTCGTGGTGGTGGGGTCGCAAGACCCTTATACCCCGGGAGGGCGGGCAGGGAGCACGCACCTAGCATGGTCTCCTGCAGGAAAATAGATAACAGGGAACGGGATGAGACGAGCCTCCGCAATTCCATTGAAGGAATATGCCCTCCAGGCCTAGCTCGAAGGAGACACAGGGGGCCCTCTTCGAACAGAAGACCCTCATGGTAATGGCTGTATGCTTCCCGGAGGCAGAACCCCGGGCGCTGTGGGCCGGACAAAGCGCTGAAGGCGCTTTCGCCTTCGAGGACTTATTGGGGAAGGTTGGGCTCGCCATGCGAGTCTTTTCCTCCCTCTGCCTTGAAACCTTAGGCGGGCATTGGGCTTCGGAGGTGGGGGGCCCTCTTTTCGAGCAACCACCGTCTCCGAGCTACTCAGCCCACCACTAGGTGTGGGCAAAGGAGCCTAAACCCCTTTGTTGCTGTCCTGCTTTGGGGGGACAGCTTTAGGAACGCCGGAAGATGGCCTGATGACCAGCTTCAGGGATGTTGCCTCCTGCAAGTGGAGGCACGTTGCCGTTTCGCCTTATGGGAAATGGTCACGCTGGGGGAAGAAGGGGAATCCTGGTTTTAGGTGGGGCTGGATGTGAGCCCTTTTTGCCGCCAGCTATACCAGGGGAGCGCCCGAGTTGAGTAGAACCCGCAGAAGGGCTCCAAATGGGCGTTGAAACAACCATGCTTGTTGGCCTGGATGGGCCAGGAGCAGAAAGTGCCTTTCTAACTATTGAGGCATAAGACATCCCAGGCAGAGCCGGGCATGCAAGGACCAAGTCCTTAACCTCGTGGAATGAGAGTCATTCCTGGGCCTGAATGGCCAGGATTTCTTTCTCAAGTAGATATACACCACATTGCTTCGAACAAGCGGGTTGCGGCTATCCACAATTGACACACTTGGCCACACACGATTTAGACTTATCATGTGCGGCCTTGGAACAATTTACACAGACTTCGGGTGACCCTGACTTTGCACATCTACAAGAACCATTCGTATGGCCAGAGCGGTGACAGTAATAGCACCACCATGGCAGTGGCACGAATGCCTATATGCGGTAGCGGTACCAACCGGCATGGACCAACTCAGGAAGCTTGTCACAGTCGAACATGATGAAGAGTGTAGGGGTGGGTCATGAGGCCCCTCCCTATTTTCTCATCATACATTTGACCTTGACCGCCCCATGGTCTAAGGTGATGTTCTCTATGGAGTAGTCAACAAGTTTCCTTACATAAACTACTCCTTTCAGAAAGTTCATGGTAGAGTGCGGCATCAAACTCACTAGGGTGCCATGAAGTGTCCGAAGAGCACTTATCTTGGCCGCCTCGGAGCGATTTGCCAGAAGGCTCCCGTCCGAGAAACGGGTCACCTTCGGCTCTCTACCAATTACACTAGCTAATGCTCTCCTCGGGTGGATCATGTTGCCCTTGGCCAACATGTTGCCATTAGTGGATCAAATAATGAGGAAGTGATGGAAGCCAGCGGGCTCGAAAACGCCAGGTAGTCTCTGAACGAGGGGCCCCAATGTTATTGAGGCTCCACCCTGTGCACTTTTAGTCTTAGTCATAGTCAGGGGCTCCGCACCCGGGTGGGGTAGAGGGGCTGGATGTGCCGATCTTGGCTTGGTTGCTTGCCAAAGCGGCAGCCCCCTGGATGGAGAGGAGCTCTGAGTCTGTTTCCTGTTCTTTTTCTTTTTTACGAGGAGGGTGGGGGATGAACCCGCTTCTCCCCTCCGCAAGCAGGAGCCCCCAGGCCAGATGGACCGGCCTCAGCCAGGTCCTTCTCCAAAATGGAGGTCCTGGCAGTCGTAGGGGCACCGTTCGGAGGAGATCCCTTCTCTCCTTGTACTGCCTTGGAAACCCTAGCCATTTGAGGAGGACCTTGCATAGGGGCAGATTCAGGTTCGGTGCTTGGCGCCGATCCCAGAGTCCCCCCCATGGAAGGCCCTACCGTCTGAGGCTGGGTTGCCTCAAAGACCTTGTCTATCTCAGGGGGGGCCTCCAGTTGGCCATCCCCCCCCCACGACATCGCAGGTCCCATTGGCATCATTGTCAATTGTCAGGTGGTGTGGGGAGGCACAGTCCTTGACCCCGGCAAGGTTGAATATTCTTGCCAGCATGTCTTTTGAGGGAAGCGAACGAAGGGGCCTGGCTTCCCTCTCTCCCCTAAGGGGGTTTGCCCTACCAAGCCGCTTCACTGGGGAGCAATCGGCTATGGGCTGCCTGCTGGCTTTCTTGGCAGTCCCCTTGGAAAGAAAATGGGGGACTGCCACTGGAAAAAGGGAGGTGCCCGAAAGCACCTCCAGAGAAGGAGGCGAGGGGGAGTCCCCTACACCCGTAGGTGAAGGAGAGGAGTAAGCCTCCTTTCCGGTTAGAGAAATATGGAGGATTCCCTGCGCAGGCACTGGGGGAGGGACCTCCATTTTTCCTGTGGAGCTGCCCGAGGGTGGCTCCAACAATGGAACTGGGGAAATTACGTGGAGATTTTTTTCTTCTTCATCATTGGGCATGGCCGTAAAATTGATAAGAGTGTGAAGAGGAAAGGAAAAGGGATGTGAGGAAGGTATGGGTGGGGATGAAGCAGGTTGTTAAAAACCAACCACCCCAGACTGGAGCTCAGGGGTTAGGGAACATTGTCCCCTCCCCACTCAGCCCTGATCAGGGACGGTTGGCTGAGTAGAAGGTCAGCATCTACCCTGTGAAATTAGAGGCTGACCAGAGAAAGTTGTGTGAGAGGTTGTATGAAAAGTGATGAAGTAGGGGAGAAATACAGGCTATCTGAAGGAAGGAAGAGAGGCTAAGCTGGGGCCAGACGGATCGCTGGATCCTGTCAGCACGGCGGCCAGGATGGCAAATTGCCGCACCCCTTACGGAAGCCTTAATTTAAGAGTTACAAGGATTCTCTTAAAGTAAATAAGGTTGGGAATGATTTAGCAAACTATTTTGGACAAGTCCTCACCTCCAGCCACTAAGCAAGTTTTTGTTTATGCTTCAGGGTGACTCGAGACTAAACATATTTCAAATAGTTATAAGATAAAATCAAGATTTAAGCAATAAATTTAAAAATCAGAAAAATCAGTAATATCTAACTTCTAACATTGAATCTGCTTCATACTGTGGCGGGCCGAAAAGTAAAAGCAGTTATATTTACCCAACTAAAAGCCCAGAGCAATTCTTAAAAATTAGACATTAATAATCAAGTAAGCTATGATTAGAAAAACTAAAAATTTGACTGAATTTTCACTCATTTATATAACCAAGTTAAGCTTTAACTAGAAAAGATTATTCCTGCAGGAATCTTCTGCAGGAAGTTAGTAAGCAGAGATGTTTAACCAGAAGAGATACCATGACATTCTCCCTAATAAAATACAATTGATTATATAAATAATATGTTACTAAATTAATAATGCAATAAAAAGAATCAGAATTATTAGTGATGCAATGTCGAATTTCAATCTTGATAAATAAAAATAAGAATCTTTGTGACAAAATGACTCACTTTTTTATCAAAGGATAAGTCAAAAGTGATAAAAAACAACTTTCCAAAAGAACTTATCTTTCTTATTAAGATTTTTTCTTTGAATATAGCAAATTACTGATTATAAAAAACTTTATTATAGCATTCTTAAATCAAGAAAAAAAAATTCATATCTAAACCTCCATACTTTGTAATGGTTGGGCCTTAACTAGATGACTGGTAAATATGTAAATAAATGCAAGAATTTCACACTATAACTCAAGGCTTATCTATCAGGATATCCTGTATGAGATTTAGAGTAAAAGACCTTAATTTTTATGATATGTAGAGTGGTAACTATTGGATACTTACTTAACATCATTTTATGTATAGAAATATTGAGAAGAAAATTAAACTAGTTTGTTTGACAAGTGCATTCTTTTTATAGCAAATAAATATCATAATGGTCAGTTATTTGGGGTTGCTAAAGTTATAGCACTTATGGCATGATGACTTTACTGGCTTGATGGGATCAACTAAATAACCCAGATGTTGCCACTTGGTTGGCCTCCAAAAAACAAACATCTTTAGATTCTTGCCATTTATGAACTGTGGCCTTTGTGTAATGACTGGCTAGTGGGTTGGTGTGACTACACCAGGAAAGTCATAGTGAGATTCCCTCTGGCATGACCAACATCTTTTCTATACCAAAAGAGAAGAAATTGGTTGGGGTTTACCACCAATATGCACTCATTTAAGAGTAATGTGGAATCCAAACCACAGGGGTCAGTTGAAAGGAGTGGAGTCCTGTGTGTACTGATGAGGGTTGGTCTCTTATTAGGTAAGAATCTTAAGCTTTGTAATATACATTAATGAAAGTTCAAAATTAAAAACATTTACTGTGTCAATATTAAAGAATATGAAGGGATAAGAATAGGAGGACATAATATTAATAATTTAAGATGCACAGACGACACAAGACTAATAGCTCATTCAAGGAAACAGTTACAACTAATATTCAATAAAGTAAAAGAAGAAAGTCAAAACAAAGGGGTAAAAATTAATGTAGGAAAGATGAAGTGTATAGCTATATCTAAGAAAAAAACAGTGCCAAGATTTGAATTATGTTGTGGAGACCAGATAGTGAAGCAGGTGGAGTCATTCAAATCCCTAGGAAGTGTGGTGATGGAAGATGTAAGAAGCGACACTGAAATCAAGGGAAAGATAAAAATACCACAGATGGCATTCAGAAATATTAGAAATTTATTAACAAACAGGAAGTTAGCAATAAAAATGAGGAAAAGTTTAATAAAGACGCATGTGTGGTCAACTTAGTTGTATGAAGTGGAGAGTTGCACATTTTCAGCAGGTATGGTGAAGAGACTGGAGGCGATGGAAATGTGGTGCTGGAAAAGAATGATGAAGATCCTGTGGACAGAAAGAATAACGAATGAAGCAGTTTTGCAAATGGTAGGAGAGAATGGATGAAGATGATGAAAGGAAGACAGTTCAGATTCTTCAGTCATGTGATGAGAAGAGAAGGGATGGAAAATTTGGTTGTAACTAGAATGGTGGAGGGAAGGAGGGGAAGAGGAGGGCCAAGAGAGAAATACATGGATGAACTGGTGAAGTTGATGGGAGGCAGAATGTCACGCGAGCAGTTCATCAGAGCTATGCGGGACACAAAGGAAGATGGAAGTCCTGGTGGATATGGCACAGCGGTAAGGTAAGGTACCTCAGTTTTCTATGAACACTGCATTATGCAGACTTAGCACTTCATTACTTTGAACATTTTTCTACAACATTAGGATTAAATGTTTATTTTTCATAAATCACTTATTTATCAGGCAAAACTTTTGTATACAATCCTGGCCACCCATGACTTAATTTAATTCACAGCTGTAAGTCAAAAATTAAAATTAAATTTTGAGAGCCTATCTGGTGACTGCCTACTTGGGTATAGGTCGCCATACACAACACAGCTTACTATTAGACTATATTAAAAACCAAAAATGTAAATAACAAAGCAAAAAGGTAAGAAGGAAGCGCACTCAGGCATAGGGGGTAGGCCCACCTTTCCCACCTCAAGAACATGTGACTTACAAAAAAAAAAATTAGTCAAATAAAGTGGAGGAGGCCAGCCTCTTCCCAAAAGTCATATAGTCCACAAGTCTGTGTGCACAAACTTGTCCCGAGTACAATGGACAAGCGGTAGCGCCCCCACTTGTCCAGGTACCAAGACAGGCAACGTGCGCAAAGATCACCCAGACTGGGACATTCAACAAAAATGTGCAGAACAGTCTGGGGTACAACAAAATCATTGCAATAAGGCGAGCACTGCATCAAATGGTAGTGCGCCCATGGTAGGTCCATGGAAACAGTCGCGGCGTAATGACACGCAACTTTAGGTTCCTCTTGACCATCTCATTTGCCAAGCCACCCAGAGGGCAGTCCGTATTCCTGCCATGTAATTGGTACTCAACTCAAGAGCCAAAACAGAGCTCAATTCTGAACAATTTATCTGTCTTAGAGGCTGTACCAGTGTTACACCATATATAGAATTTTAACTTATGGAATGACAACTTAGGGAGGTTTGACTGTAATTTGAAATATTTTATTAACCCTTTATTGTCTGATTTTAAGGATAAGAAGACTTTTACATATCATCAATTTTTAATAACGTATCTTAGACATTATGCGAAGTATAGCTGTATATTTAGTTAAGTAATTAAACATTTACAAGATATTTTTCTTAACTCACACTTAACTAACCACAATATTCACATTGCTCCCCGCATACAACTCCTCAAACATGCCAGTTGATTAACAATGCTTCCCACACAGGACTCCTCAAATGCCAGTTAATTACCAATGGTCTCAACATAGAAATCTCCATCCAAATAAAACTAAAGAATGCTTCCTTTAACATAATAGATATATAAACCCCTCACCTCAAGCAGGTGCCCTCAAAATCACATTCCCCATCTAGAAACCATCCTGACAGGTTTCATTGCTGAAAATATATTTTCATTTGGTAAACCTTGAAGATCCGCAGCACATGCTCGCCTCCAATGTTCATCGGTCCTGGAAAGCAAAAATATTTTGTCCATGTTCCAATATGTCTCACCTTTTTGAATAAATTTGAGGGGGAAACTGCTCATGTGGGGGACTGCTCATGAGGGATATCACTGTAATGATCCTGAGTTTCAATCAATTGGGGGGGGGGCACAGCCCCCCCAGTATATAATCTTAATTGTTTATAGAATAATGTTCTAACATTTTTATTCAACCAAATCTTTTCTGCGAAAATCCATCTAGGGGGGCTGATATCAGAAATAAATGAAGTGAATTTTTATTTTGTTTTTCACTTAAATGTTATTAACCTCATTTTTATTCATTTTTATTTGTCAATATATTTTTTTCCCATTTTACTATTTGTATTACCTTCTTTCATACATTTAAATATACTTAGCTAGATCTTTAGAGGAACTAGTTTTTGTGGAGGCTTTTTGGTGGATGAGATGACTTTTATGCAGGAATTTTATTTTTAATATGGATCAGTTGTGTACAAGTTGCCCTTCATCTATTATCAAACTTTCTGGTTTATTTTCCGCTCAAGAAAAGTTATTAACATTTTTGGCCAAGCATAATTTGATTAAAGTTACAATTGATTGTGAAGTTTGTGGTCAGGCATTAGCGGTCTAAGATAATTACAAATTTAGATGTGCAAAAAACAAAATGTAACTCCGAAACTGGCACCAGCAATCACCATTTTTTTAAAAACTGGAATTAAAGAAAGATACCATGCTTTACTTGCCTCTATTTCAGAGCTATACCCACTGCAATAAAGGAAGTGAACAGCATTTTTGATTTGGTTACTTTCAGGCATTTTTTTTTTACAAAAATGGCACCTTGTAGATTTTAACTAGGACTCAAACGTGCATGAATATTCATGAGCGGGTGAACAAAACAAACGCAACTTGGTGCCGATAGATTTCGGCTGAAAAAAATACACTTTTGGGGGCCGGGCCGCCGATCTTCGGGTTTACCTTTCATTTTACTTATTTCAAGTGGTATTTTGAGAGATTAATGGTGTGCTACCTCACAGATTGTTTACCTTTGCAAAGCTAGGACTAGTTTGTTAGCTAGAGTTTTGAATAGTTTTTAATTTAAAATAACCAAACAGAAATAGTAAAGTAACTTTAATAGTAACAAACCTGTGGGATATCATAACATAATTTAATGGATTACAAAAGCCACAAGGGCCTATCAGAGGTCATCTGAGTTAATCAAAGAGCCCCTGCAAGAGCACCCATTATCCCTATAAACTGCATCCACAGGATTACATCCAGAATAATGCTTTTAAAGCATCACCAATCAAGGCTTGTCAAAAACTAAAGCATGCTGCTTCTATTTTTTTAAGGAGTCCATCTGGCGACTGCCTACTTGGGGCATAAGTTACCGTATTCACCAAAGCCTACTAGACTATATTAAAAATATATAAATAAATATCAACAATAAAACAAAGCCAAGAGGCTACAAGGGACAAACTGTAGAGACCCTACTCATCCCGGTACCTGGACAGGTAACGTGCGCGAAGATCACCCAGACTGGGACATTCAATAAGAATGTGCCAAACAGTCTGGCGCAGGTGAGCACTCCATCAAATATCGGTGTGTCCAATTCAGAGACAGCAGAAAGCAACCTGAAGCCATCGCGGTACTAAAACATACAACTACAATATATACAATAATATTAAATTATGTACATTTGGCCTAAACATAAAACTCTAGAACCTTTATAATCTTCTCTCATTTACTCATGGTGGTCAAAAAAATATATATTCACTTTACTTTGATGAGGGTTTCTTCAATCCCTCACCAGTCACTGCTGCATCTTCCAACCAATAGAGCAGGAATAAGACTTAAGGCAAGCAAAAAGGTTGGCTAATTACATTTGCAGAACAAAACCACAAAGGAAAAATGAACTAAACAAACTCATAAAATAGGGGGCCAAGAAACAGTAAAACTTTCAACTTAAAAACAACAACCAAACTTACACTGACATCATCTTGGAGAGAATTCCAGAGATTAACAACACATATAGAGAAAAAGCGAGTGCGAGCATCAGTATTGGAGTTGGGTAGAAAGATTTTTTGCTGTGACCACGAGTTCTGTTGTCTCTTCTACATTCAAACAAATCAAACAAGTGGGGACAATGACCATTTAGGATCTTCCAAACTATAATTAGGTCTGCATGGAGAAGGCGTGCTTTGATGGAGAACAGGCCCAAATTAGATAATCTATCAGCATAAGAAAGATCAGAAAATCCCAAAATCTTTTTGTCCATCTCCTTTGTATAGACTAGAACAAGTGCAAGTCGCCAACATAGCCAGTATTCCACACTGCACAGCCAAAATCAATAATAGGTCGAATATGAGTGATGAGTATTGGACCATGAACTTAGCTCACCTACAAATTGTGCCTCTAAGAATATTATTGGCTACACCATTTGCCTTACGAAAAGTTTCATTCACATTTTTTAATTTCTAGTGATTATTTAATTCTCTTATATGTTTATCATATTTAATTTTGAAATAGTTTACACTCGTGGCTGGGATCAGGAGGGTGGAAGATAAGCCTAGACTAGGGACTGGAGAGAAAGAAGTGACTGATGTGAGCGAAGATGAATGGTGGGTGAATATGGATAGAATAGATAGGTTAGGACAGGTTAGGTCTGTGAGTAAGAGGGAAATGGAACCTGTTAGGTTGACAAACAGATTCGATGCCCTAAGAGAGCAAGAAGTTGAAAGTGATTTGTCTGATGTGGTTGTGGCAGAAAGTGAAATAAGTGGTAGTTTGAATGAGAACAGGAGGGAGGGTAATACTAGGCCTAGGGGGACTAGGAGGATGACTGAGGTGTTTGTGATGGGTGACTCTCAGATTAGATATTTAGATAGGAAGTTGAGTGCAAGCAAATGGAAGGGAGTGAGAGTTTGTTTGCTGGGTACTGGTGTAAATGATGTGTCTGAGAGGTATGATAGTCTGGTGTCTGGGTGTGAGAGGGATGAAGTTGTGATTATGCATGTGGGAGTAAATGATGTAAAGGTGGGTTCATGTGAATTACGAGAGAGGTACAAAAGGTTAGTTGAAAGGATGAGTGAAAGTAGAGTGAAAGGCGTTGTTTCAGGTGTGCTTCTGAGATTGGATGTGGGGATAGAATGGATGTCTCATGCAAATGGACTGAATGAGTATGTGAAAGGCCTGTGTGAGGAGTTGGGATTAGTGTTTGTAGATGTTTGGAATGGGTTTTATGGGAATAAGGCATTGTATGCATTGGATGGACTCCATCAAAGCCAGGCTGGGGTTGATGTGTTGTGGCAGAAGTTAGATAGTGCCATTGGGTCTTTGCAGGTGGGAAACTAGTTACTGATAATGGTCATGAAAATATAGGAGTAGAGGGTGGGGCAGGGAAAGGGGATAGAGTGGAAAGTATACATTCTAAAAGAGGTGCTTCAAGGATAGGAGGGCTGAGTTATCTTTATACCAATGCTCGTAGTCTTAGAAATAAGAAAGATGAGTTAGTTATATTATTGATGAAGATATAGATATAATATGTGTAATAGAATCATGGGTTAATGAAAATGAATTTAATGACAATGTGAGTGAATTTGAACTACAGGGTTATATGTACATTAGTCAAAGGAGAGATAGGATGGGTGGTGGGTTGATTATTTACAAGGGGTGGTCAATAAGTTTTGCAATTCGGATATAAGGAAATGAGATATGAGGAAAAGTGTTTTATTATTTTTCAATATAACTACCCTCGACTTCAATGCACTTGCGCCACTTGTTCCTGAGGCTTCGAATTCCAGACAACCAGAAATTTCCCGACTGCTGTTCAATCCGCTCCTGGATGGCGAGCTCGACATCTTCATCATCCCCAAACCGGCATCCACACAATGCAGTCTTGAGCTGACGGAATAAAAAGTAAGCGCTAGTGGCCAGATCTGGACTGTAGGGAGGATGGTTGAGCTCCTTGAATCCGCACTCGCACAGGGCAGCTTGTGCAACTCTGGCCTTGTGGACTTTGACAACGTTGAAGTCGATCATGGGGCGTGAGGTTTCTAGGGACCCAATGGGCAGAGACCTTGGTCATGGCCAAATTGTCATGGATGATGTTGATAACACTTCCATTGTAGCGGCAGGATCGCGAGTCCCCAGCCAAAAGTCCCCGCCGCCCTGACAAGGTCCGCTCGGTGGTTCAAGGAGAGTGTATTGAGGAGAGAGAGTATTTTCTAAATTTATTAAAAACCAATGAATAATGGCGATCAACCACAACCCCAGTAAATAATAGAAATGCAAATTCAACCAATCACCAAAATATTTACAATTTCTAAACACACAAAAAAAATATATATAGTTGGCCTCACAATAATACCTTGGCCAACAAACACATGTATATTTACACAAAAGGCCTTAAAATAAGATCTTGGCCACGCAACGAATATTAGAACCAAGATATCGCGAAAGATGGGTGCACCCTTAACTATCTAATCGAGTGAGACGTATTGGAGAAAGTGGGAGGTGGATCACTTTCTGCGGGATTCTGAGGGGTCCAGGACTCGGCAAAGCCGAGGATTTTGGGTTGCTGGGTCACAGTCGGTTGGATGCTGCTTCAACCACTCCCTGGAGACTGGAAGGTGCTGGCCAAGGTCCACACGTTAGAAAATTGCCCCAAAAGGTAGGCACACTTGCGAGGGTCAGGATTGGCTTCAGCCGTCTCTGAAAGCCAGATGTCGGCGACAATCGGTACCACGGAACTGGAAAAGAGAAGGCACATTCAGTCCCCTATTCACTGCCACACTCAAACATCTTTACTCCTAACTCATTCAACCATATCCACTCTCACACAATCTTCACTCACCTATCCTCCGTCCAGGCGGTTCTTCCTTCTTCAGTCACAACTAATGACTTCCAAACTTATACACTAAAAATATTTGCTGAAAGAATCCGCCTAAAAAGAAAACAGGAGATGAATGGGGAAGCACGATAGAGATCCATCGAGTCCCCCCACACAAAGCAAAGACGGTGATCACACGATCCACACACACACATTCTGCAAAAGAAGAAAGAGATTAGACATAGGGGAGGGGAGGCGGACAACCAAACTACTACATCCCTCCCAGCTAAATTCGCCTCACCTCACCATGTCTCAATCCCCATCTTCATTCATTCACAATGCTTTCGACATCACCCAGTCATACTCTTTCACTCTGCCTCTCCTCCTAGTCACAGGTCCATCAACTGTCTCTGTCATCTGTCGTAATGTCTCCTCATGTCTGTCCATGGCCCCTTCTCTATGTACTTCATCCACACACACATCCGACATTCCCTGACCAATCCCACTCAAATCCTCAACTAACCTCTCTACTACATCCATCAAACCTTCCCATTCTTTCATAGCATTTATCGACTCTTGTTCCAATTTCACACTTATCCCATTTATACTCTCTAGCATAGACTCAGACTCATTCAACGGAAACTTACAAATACTGTACGTTCTATCATATACTCCATCTCGATCTTGCACAAACCCAGAAAACTCTCTCACCAAACTGTTCCATCCATTCATCCTTTCTCAACCGTTTACTCTTACGCTTCCCCCTTCGATGTTCAACTAACACTAACTGCTTCCCCTCTAAAGCACTAGCTATATCATCCACCATTTCACAGTCTTCCATTCTTTCAGACAGATATTCATTCACCGGATGTTGCACCAAATATTGAGGAGGTTCACGCCACTTTCGCAACTGACCTTGATGCGCTCTACGTTCATCCAAACTTCCATCCTCTCTTTCACGAACTATCACATAACTTACCCCATTTGACCAAACCTTTCTTACTACAAACGGACCTTCAAATTTCTCTTTCAACTTATCCACATTCAGTCTACCTTTTGTCTCAATCTCCTTTAGTACTTTATCACCCACAGAAAAACTCTCAAACCTTTCATTCCCTTTTCTCCACAACTCACGATCCTTCTCACTAAGTCCCATATGTGGCCTAATCATTCGTTCAAAGTTCATCAAATACTTACATGGTGACATTCCAATCGCCTTATGCACTGTCATGTTATACGCCCAAAGCACTCTTCCCAAACATTCATCCCATTCTTTCCCATCTTTCACCATCAATCGTAACATCTCACTCAAAGTTCTTATCGTCCTTTCAGCCAAACCATTTGCACTAGGCATATACGGCGTCATTCGCACATGATCTATTTCCCATTCACTCAACATCTCCTCAAAAGCACGTCCTACAAACTCAGGTCCATTGTCACTCAACATTCGCACAGGCTTACACATGCACATGGGCAACATTCTCTCACTCACTTCTCTAGCAACAGTTAATGAAGATTTATTTGTCACAGGTGCAGCATACGCAAATTTGCTCTTATGATCCACCATCACAATCATCCCTACATACCCTCTTGCAGTCCTCGGAAAAGACACGCAATCGATCGCTACCATTTCAAAGGGTTCATTCACACTCAACTTTAATACAGGTGGGGCGGCATACACTCTCTGATACTTTCTCTTCTGGCACACTTCACACGTAGTCGCTACATCCACGCAAATCTTTCTTAAAAAGGGACTAAATATACATCCTTTCATACATTCCCACAATTTATTCTTACCCATATGTCCAAACCTATCATGCACAATCTTCACCATTCCAATCGTGCCACACACGGAAAACACCGGAATATATACATCCTCATCATCTATACATTGCACAAAATACACTAAACCCATGCACACTACAAACTTTCCAGCAAACCTTCTAAACTCTCTTAATATGCAACTCCATTCATTCACAGGAACACTGGTCATCACGCTATCTTTCAATTCACGCACCATCGGACATGACTCTTGCATGCTCTCTATATCTTCAGCAGTCAACAGCTCTTCACTCAAATCGACACCTGCCACTCCTACAAATCCAGTTGAGCCTACAAGCTCACTCTGTAACTTCCCAACTGTTACACCATCTTTCACTAAACATTCATTACATACATCCACTGAAATCCTATTCTTACGCAGAAAATCAATCCCAAACAGAAAACAATAAGGTAATTCATTCTCACTTAGCACAACAAATTCATGCAATATATCATTCAACTTCCCCATGCTTACAGACAAACTCACTTCCTCCCATGCCATAATACGTCCACTTCCGAGTCCACTTATCGAAACTGTCACACCTTTTCTAGAAACATTCAAACTCATATTGTCAGCATCATGCACAACCTTTGCATTCACCAAGGAAATTTGCGCACCTGTGTCAATCATTCCACAATAGCTCTTCCCATTCATAGTCAAGGTAACTTGCACTCTCTCTTCAAGTCCATGTTCACACATTATATTCAACACTTCGGTCTGTTCCACAAACACTTCTGCAGCATCCAAACCTTCATCTTCACTAACAGGAACAGTTCCTTCGACAAACGTAGTCAATCTCTCTTCTTACATAATTCTTCTTCTCAATCAGCCAATTATAATGCACACCACTCAAACATTGCAGATGCAACTCACACCCATTCACTCGGTCTACACCTTTACCACGATACATCACTGGCTTCTCCACACCATAATGCACATATACTCTCACACCAAACAGCTTACTCACTATCGCTAACACTTCCTGAAACATCATCACTCCTGGCATACACATACTTCTTAACTCTTTTTTTAACCTACTTGAATTTTCCATTCCCAATTGCTCTGGTCTCTTACACGCTTCTTCCATAACCACCTTTCGTAATGCATTCACACTTTCTGGCACCTTTTCAAGCAATCCATCTTTCACCAAGTCTCGTAAACCATACAACACACTTTCGAACATAGAATCACCTCCACCCTTACATTTTCTTCCAACAACTACACCTGCTGGCAAATACTCAGGATTTATGCTTACAACCTCACTCTCATTCAAACTACAAGGCAAACGTGACATCAAATCAGCAATCACATTCCTTTCACCTGGCAAATACTCAACCACAAAATCAAAATCACTCAAATCCTCTATCGTCCTTGCAAGCCTACTATCAACTAACCTCATACGCTGCAAATACACTAGTGGCTGGTGATCTGTTCTCACTACAAACCGTACTCCATACAGAAATGGTCGTAACGACTTGAGACAGAATCTTAACGCAGCCAGCTCTCTTTCAATCGTTGAATATGCACACTCTGCCACACTAAACGCCTTGGAAACATACGCAATTACTCGCTTTCTTTCAACCCCATTCACAACTTGATCTTGCATCAAACATCCACCCATCGAATGACCACTTGCATCCGTATACACTTCAAGCATTCCTGCATTTGTTCCATATGCTGGATACGCAAGTTCCACATCTTTTGCAACTTCCGCTTTTAACTTTTCAAACGCTGCATTCATAGAGTCATTCCACTTAATCACAGTACTCTTCTTTTTCCCAGTCCATACACTCAACGGTTTCATTACACCTGAACAATCTTTCATGCTCAATCAAATCTTCATACTTCCAAACATTCGACGTTACACTCACGGAAAACACATTTGCATTCACCACATGCATATCATTCTCCATATTCACCACTGTATTTAACACACCCAATTTATCTCCCACTTGCACTCCTCTAAGACTCTTCCTTCGCAGATCAGGCCAAACTTGCATGCAGACACGCGGATCTTTCATATCAATTATACCATCAAACACATGCACCACTCGCCTTAATCGATAGTTCGCAGCACTACCATCCAAGACATAAATATTCCCATCATTCTCATTTATCTCAACATCCGAATTCCATCCAATCCTTACACTCAATGTTTCATTCTGCTTGACAGGCACACTCTCAATCGCATATACCCCCAGACCTTTCATGATGTTCACTCTCACACTTCCATCTGGATTCACATACCATTGAAACTTCATACTTCCATTCTTCTTACATTCAATCATCTCTAAATCCGGGTGAATCACAATACCATTCGCTTTCAAAAACTTATAACCTAATAGCATGTCATACTTCTTGTTTGCACCTTCTACAACACAAAATTCATCTTCATTCATCCGGACACCGGCAATCAAAACACTTTCTCTAAACCTTGCAACAATCGGCACATCCCGTTCACCTAATCCAGTCAAATGATATCCACGATCCTTAACTTCACTTACTTTCATTCCTACAAATGCTTCATAGTACACCACATTCACCTTACATCCTGTATCAATCAATGCACTAACTTCTCGTTCTCCACACTTAATTTTAACACACATACACCTATTCACTCTCTGACCCCAATTCACTCCACGATTTGACAATCCTTCTCTCACATTCATCACTTGCACTCCAGAGAATTCCCCAGAAGGAGCCCTCTCATTCCTTAGTTTCCCTGAGTTGTATCCTCTCGATTACTTGCATCATTCCCATCCATTCTTTCATTCATGCATCTTTCTCCAGTCCTACACAACCTTGTTGCATGACCTACCATTCCGCATTTACCACAGGTAGCTCTTGGACTGGCACACATCCTGGCATAATGCCCTATCTGCCCACAATTACCACACACTCCAGGTCCACTCATATTTACTCGACCACCTTCCCTGCAATCTCGTACCAAGTGGCCCATTCTTCCACATCCATAACACGCTCTTTCCCTCGCACGACTACAATCTTTTATCATGTGCCCCATTTGTCCACAGCCAAAGCAACTTCCTTGTGACCAGCGACAGTCAACCCTCATATGCCCAACTTTCTTGCACCTCAGACACCTAGGCTCATTTACTCTAGATCTACTGTCATTCCTACCATTTGTGCGACCACTATTCCGACCATTCTGAACCCTACTCCACCCATTCCGACTCTCACTCCTACTTTTACTCCCTCTCGGTTGGCGGCCAACATACACACACTGTTGTTCATTCTGCCCGTAATAATTTTCTAAAAATCTTGTCATCACATCGATCGGGTTCTCTATCAGCGCATCCGGATAGGACCGGAACTGGGGCAACTTAATGATACTTGAGTTGCGCACAGTGTGAATCGAGGCCTCCTCCCTTCCATAATCCTCAAATTCACGGTCCTCTAACATCTCCAGTACATCCTTCCATAGCAATCTTTCACCAGCCCATTTCATCTTCTCTTTCCTCTTATACGTCACATACTCACTCACTTCATTTGGAACCGTATTTAAAAACTTCTTCATCAGCTCCTTATTCCCATTTATTCCGTCATCTCCAAATTTCATTCGTGCCAAGGACTCTAAGCGATGCGCATAAGAATTCACATCCTCATTCTTCCCCATTCTTGCTTCCTCAAACCCATTTGTTTTCTTATACTTCACACTTGTCTTCATCCTCTTACAGTGCTCTATTATTCTCTCTTTCATAACCTCCCACTTAGGCTCACCCACGCTCATAATCGTCCGGTAAAAATCCTTCATACGCCCATCCAGAAACTCGCACAACTCTTTCACCCAAAACCTATTATTCTCTCCAAATTTTTCCTTACAATAATTTTCATACTCTTTCAAAAACACTTTCACATCTTTTGCTCCTTCCACTCTAAACTTACTTAACTTTGGCACTTCTCTGATCAGTATACTCCGATGAACCTCAGCATCACTTTCACTATCACTCACTTCTCTCCCACTTTCACTCATGCCTTCATTCGAGCTGAAATATAAGGAGTCAATACTAGCCAGTCGGGTCCTTTCCTGTCGGTCTGGGCATCTAGTCTTTGGGGTCTTCTTTTTTCGATGCCTAGTCATTTGCAGGGGTTCCTTTATGCCTGTCAATCCCTTTTTATCAGTCATGTCAATTCCAAGTGGAGTCGAGGCCACACCCCCACCAATTGCACCTGATTCTCCCATTTTCTCATTCAGCATTCGCATCAATCTTTCCTCCATTCGCACCTCACTGTCTTTAATCCTCTCTTCCATTCTCACTTCCATCTCCCTCATTTTCCTTTTCAAACTATCATTCTCTTCTCTCAAATGCGCATTTTCTCTGTCTTTCTGCCGCACTAACTCATTTAGTCTTCTCATCTCCAACTCCATGGTCCCAATCTGTTCCTCCTCCATTAGGGACAAAAGACACAGGCTCTCACTCCTCTCCTTCCTCAAACCACCGGGCAGTCCCTATTCGGGCGCCAAAAATATGTAGCGGCGGGATCGCGAGTCCCCAGCCAAAAGTCCCCGCCGCCCTGACAAGGTCCGCTCGGTGGTTCAAGGAGAGTGTATTGAGGAGAGAGAGTATTTTCTAAATTTATTAAAAACCAATGAATAATGGCGATCAACCACAACCCCAGTAAATAATAGAAATGCAAATTCAACCAATCACCAAAATATTTACAATTTCTAAACACACAAAAAAAATATATATAGTTGGCCTCACAATAATACCTTGGCCAACAAACACATGTATATTTACACAAAAGGCCTTACAATAAGATCTTGGCCACGCAACGAATATTAGAACCAAGATATCGCGAAAGATGGGTGCACCCTTAACTATCTAATCGAGTGAGACGTATTGGAGAAAGTGGGAGGTGGATCACTTTCTGCGGGATTCTGAGGGGTCCAGGACTCGGCAAAGCCGAGGATTTTGGGTTGCTGGGTCACAGTCGGTTGGATGCTGCTTCAACCACTCCCTGGAGACTGGAAGGTGCTGGCCAAGGTCCACACGTTAGAAAATTGCCCCAAAAGGTAGGCACACTTGCGAGGGTCAGGATTGGCTTCAGCCGTCTCTGAAAGCCAGATGTCGGCGACAATCGGTACCACGGAACTGGAAAAGAGAAGGCACATTCAGTCACCTATTCACTGCCACACTCAAACATCTTTACTCCTAACTCATTCAACCATATCCACTCTCACACAATCTTCACTCACCTATCCTCCGTCCAGGCGGTTCTTCCTTCTTCAGTCACAACTAATGACTTCCAAACTTATACACTAAAAATATTTGCTGAAAGAATCCGCCTAAAAAGAAAACAGGAGATGAATGGGGGAGCACGATAGAGATCCATCGAGTCCCCCCACACAAAGCAAAGACGGTGATCACACGATCCACACACACACACATTCTGCAAAAGAAGAAAGAGATTAGACATAGGGGAGGGGAGGCGGACAACCAAACTACTACACCATGTGATATTCCAAGTTCTCGCTCGACTTCTTCGACCTTCACCCGTCAATTTTCGAGGATCATCCTCTCCACACGGGCCACATTGTTCTTGTTGGTCACGTCTGATGGGCGTCCTGGATGGGGGTCATCTTCAAGGGACTCACGACCATGGCAGAACTCCCTATTCCAGCGAGCAATGGTTGTGTAGGAAGGGGCGGTGTCGGTGTACACTGCAACCATGCGTTCATGGATGTTTTTTGCATTCTTGCCTTCTTTGGTCAAAAATTTGATCACTCCATTGTTGAAAAATTTGTGACTGAAAATCTGCAATCAGCTACTACTTCTTAAATAGACGAGGCAGGAGCGTGTGGCTGCAGGTCCTGACTTGTCATAATGTGGGGGAGCGGTGTGTGTGTGTGTGTGTGTCTGTAGGGCCATTCTCCCACCCCCCTTTACATATATTTTTCCCTACCCCTGTGTGAGTGTGTGGGTATAATTTGCCTTCCAATTTTTTATTAGGAATACAAATAATAACTGATTGTACTCTCTTTTCAGAGATATAATTTTCTAAATATTTAGATAGTTAAATTGTAAATATATTTGTCCGGCGCATTGGGATATTACCCTGGGTAAGATTGCTTCGTAATTAAAATACTAATAGGCTCAACATTAATTTTAATAACGAGGGATAGCAAAGTCCATCACCAGATTTTTCTTTGGAAACGCTATACCAAAATTTCTCTGGCTCTTTTTAGTATCGCGTCCAGTGTCTTCAAAGAGTGAAGCTTCAGCGGGCTGTGAGAGAAATCCTCGAGGCAAGTGCTCCACCCAGCTCAGCCCTGAAACGGTGTTGTTGTTTTTTTTGTTGTGTGGACCTTGTTGTGTAGCCTGTCATATTTTATTTTGTTTTTGGTTGGAGAAGTTTAATTTGCATAGAATATTTATTTTGAATGTGCACCGGTGTTTATTTTTTTTTGTAAATATAAACTGTATTTTTTTTGTAAAGTAAAGGACTGTATATCAAATCGTATCAATTCTTCCTCGGGGTTCTCAAGGTCGGTAAATTGTAGGATAAGGTTGTAATGCGGGGTTAGTGTTGCTTTCGGCCCGCTACAGCTTTGTATACATTAAGTGATTTCAATAGCTTTTTAATCTCTTCTCTTTCAATAATAGATTGGGTAATTTGTGATGGGCAAATAGGTCCATTATAATCAAAAGGATCAAAATCACCACCATCCTCAACAGCACTCATGAATTGGCCAGCCATCAAAAGATCTTCATCTGGTTCTGGACTGTGAACAGATGTAAAGTGCTCCAGTAACAAACCTGCTGCTTCACCATAATCAACAGTCATCTCTCCATCCCTCTGTTCCAATTGTGCTATTGGAACTCTAGATGATGTTCCACCTCCAACATACTTGTAAAATGCTCTAGGATTACTTTTCATATCCTGAACTAAATCATGTTCAAATTTCGTTTTCTGTTCTCAGACACTTCAACAACTTTGATATCTGAAGAATCGACAAGGACTCCCAAATCTTTTGGAGGTCTTTAAAGGAATAGGGTAATCACCAATGAAGTAATCCCATATAGGGATAAAAAGAGATCTACTAAAGCGAATATGTACACATTTATTAACAGAAAAAGAAAGGCCCTGAGATCTGCTCCTATGAAAAGGCAAAGTAACATCCTCTTGAAGAGAAAGACTAAAGCCTGTACCACTGATTACCTCAGTAATGGGAAGAGCAAGATATAATTTAAGATCATAATTGATAAAGATAAGGAAAAGGACAGGACCAACCACCACAAGCTCGCGGTTCATTCTTTTTATGCTTACTGGTGAAGTATTTGAGGCAGAGTTGTTATTTATCGCTTATAGAGGAAGTGGTAGTACACATAGGCAGGTTGAGAGTGTGTTTAGCCTACAATCACATCAGAAGAAACCAAGCAGTAGAGTCACTAACAAAATAACTAATTAAATAAACAAGATGGGAGAGGGTATTACTCCTCAACACAGCAATTTAAGCAACAACAGTCCAAGAGAATAAGTGATGTTAAACAAACAGCAGCAGCAGCAATAGAAATGAGTCAGACTCAGCCTCAGCCTCAGGACAAGTCTGTCAAGAAAGTAGGCCAGTAGGATGATGATAACAACCACAGTCACAATACCTTTGGAGATGATCAATGTCCAGGGGGAGTATATCAACCAGATGAACATTCAGAACTATGCGACGGATGTGTTGAAATTAGGTCAACAACCCGCCTAAACCCACCACAGAGTTGGAAACCAAAGGATGTATGATGTAACAAACCAAGATTTCTCAAAGTAGTTCTTGGAAGTGAAGAATTGAAATGGAAAGTACTGAAAAAATACGAGGAAGTTAGTAGAAATGCAGCATCTGCTAAGGATGGACTTCAAATAATGCCAGATCGTTCTTTCAAGGAGAGGCAAGAGTATGCAATTTTAGCCAAAGAACATGACAAAAGAAACAAGAACATTGAGGTGACTGAAAACAAGGGAAAAAAGTGGGTAATAACTTGAGGAAGACTGAAGCAAATAACCTCAAGAGTAGGGAAAAACAAAACAGCATCAAGGAGGACCAGGACACCAATCAACCCCACAGAGAAACATGAACCACCAAGAAGCAAGTGTAGTGTTGACAGATCGAGTAGAAGAGAGTCAAACCGAAGGCCCAATAAACCAGAGTCAGATCGGGAAAACTATGAACATGCAATAATACTTGATGCCCTTAAATGCATTTACACTAATGTGGACGGTATCAACACTACCTGTAAAAGTGATCAACTAGCTTTAATTGTTGATAAGGTGAGACCTATTATTTTTATTTCTGAAAGTAAACTAAGGCCACAGGATTTGTCTGCTCAGTGCTTTGATTGTGACTTGTATACAATATTCAGGAAGGATAGAGATACTGGCCATGGTGGTGGTGTAGCTATACTCGTAGGGAAAGATATTCCACCATCAAGGTGCACAAATGAGGCATGGAACAACACAGAAACTGTTACCCATGTTGCAGAAATTGGGCAAAACAAAATTCTATAGAGATGCAGCTACAGACTGCCGAATGCAACACATGAGTGCAATTGAAGCATCAGGCAGACACTTACAGCAATAGAAAATATGCAAGTACATAAAGTGTTATTATGTGGGGACTTAATTTTAAGGAAATAAACTGTGAGGATCACTTTGTGGAGGGAAGTGAGGAAAATGAAGAAGCAAAATTTCTTGATGCTACACAAGATGCTTTTCTTTATCAACATGTCAGAGTTCATTCGAGCAAGAGAAGTGACACACCTTCATTACACGATCTCATTTTTTCAAAAGAAGAATTAGAGGTAGAGAACATTCAATACAATGGCCGATAGGAAATAGTGACCACAGTGTGATAACTTTCAACTATCTGGTGGGAGGAAGGCCAAATGAAGACCAACTGAATTCTAAAACGTGTTTCTATAAGGGAGAGTACACAACTGCTAGAAGACTGTTTAGAGCTGTCAACTGGGAAGAAGAATTCAAGGAAAAATGCGTTGAGGACAAATGGAATGTTTTCTTACAACATTACAATACTGTAATAGACATATGTGTACCATATCAAAGGATCTCTACACCTGGAGCAAAACCTAAGCCTAAGTGGATAACCCCAAGAGTATTTAGTAAAATTCAAGCAAAGGAGGAAGCCTGGATCAACTATAGGGAGAGAAGATCTAGGGTCAGATATGCTCGATACTGCAAGAAGAGAAACGATGCAACCTGTGCAGTTAGAGAGGCAAAGTACAACTTTGAGAAGAGACTATCCGAAGCAGTGAAACAAAACCCCCGAGCATTTTTTGCATATACACAAAGTAAAGCCAAAATCAAGGAGGAAGTACTTCAACTTAAACATCCAGATGGCTCCTTAACTTTAAATGCAAAGGAAGCAAGTTCAGTCCTCAACAAAGAGTTCCAGAAAGTATTCACCAAGGAAAGTGAAAGTAATGTGCCTGTACCAATAATAAATAATGTGTATCAGGGAGAGGGTCTAAAGCAGTGGTCGGGGAACAGGGGTAATAGATGTGCTATGGATGTGGATGTGCTAAGTGAGGGAAACGAATATGAAAGTTGGAGAAAAAGAATGCATCCAAGTGCCTTTCTTCTATTTTTCGGTAAAATCTGGCAACATTTCTCCTAATTAAGTAGCATGTTTTGAACATGCCTCTTTCAGAGTACTTAATGAATTAGTAGAGCTGATCAAGTGATATAATAATTATTTATATAAGGTGAGTTATGATATAATCTATAATATTTAAGTTTTTGTATCGACTTTTGTGATTAAAATTCAACAAAAGTTAAATATATAAATGTAAGATTAGTTTAGACTTTAGGATATTTTAGTTTATTTGTAAAGGGCCTAATTGTCCCATGGGCTATTTAGTTGCCAGTTTGTCACTTTTTTAGGGGTAACTATTATATTTTTCATTTATTTATTTATTTTTATTTTAATGAATTCTTTTATATTAAAAGTAAGTTTTTAACGAGTTTAACTCAATTTAAGAAGATTTCATGCATCCCTTACAGATGTAATGCTCTTCTCAGTCCATTATCGTTGAGTGCAGACAGACGTGAGCAAAGCTCCCTACAAATTCTATGTTTTGAATGATTTTTATGAAACTTGAACACAAAATGTGAACAAAGAAAAGGAATTTAGTTATTGTTGAAGCGAATGTGATATATATGGACAGTATTATTTCGCCACAAAGACCCAAATTTTTGCCCCGTTAAAAAAAAACACCGCCATGGAGAGGTCGAAACAAAAGGTAAACAAAGACTTAATATGGCGGAAGGTAGACGCCGTGGCGCTAATGTGAGTACGCTTAAAACTGAATGTAACGGCAAAAGAAATGCCACAAATAATAAGAAAGACATGGATAAAGATAACACTATCCCTAAAGGGAAAGCATATAAGTGCGGTGAATGTGGTGAGTTGGTAAAAGAGAGTGACAAGGCCATAGAATGTGAAATATGTGTACTCTGGTTCCACATAAAATGCTCAAAAGTTTCTGACAGCCTGTACCAAGTATTAATAGATGAACCAGACGAATGCCACTGGTACTGCCAAAACTGCAAAAGGGGGGCAAAAAAGCTCTACCAGAGTATAGTAGCAATGACAGGAGAAATACAGAAGGTAAATGAGAAAATAAACCAAGTGAGCCAAGAACTAAGCGATGTGAAGATGAACCTAGGAGAGAAAGTGGGGGAACTGAGTGACAACAACATCTCTTTAGAAGCCAGAATTCTTCGACTAGAGAAAACACAGCAGTGCTTAGAGGTAAACCCCCAAAAGACAGGGCTTGGGAGATTAACTGAAGAACAGCTAATTGAGCAAATAGTCAGCAAAACAACTGACACAGTAACAAAATCATTGACTGACAAAGTAGATCTGAAATTGAATGAGAAGGAAGACCAAGAAGCTAGGAAATTCGACCTTATCATACATAATCTACCTGAGACAAACTCGAAGGAGGGTGACATAAACAGGGTAACCGAACTTATTCAGGAAGAGTTTAAACTTAAGATCAACATCAATAAGGCACAAAGGATGGGAAAGCCAAACTGTGAACGTGCCCGACTACTCAGGATAACAATGGCCAGCTTAAGTGAGAGGAAGCAGATATTGATCAAGGCCAAAGAATTACGTAATAGCTCGTAATACCTTTTTTCCTTGTTGTTACCCTATCTGCAACCAGATTTATATACGTCCTGATCTAACTAAGAAACAATTGGAGGAGTCAAAAAACTTGAGGGAACAACTGAAGGACCAACGAGTAAAACAACCAAACAAAAGGTGGATAATAAGAAAGGGAAAAGTGGTAGAAACAAGCGAACAGAACTAAGAATATCATATACCAATACAGATAACTCACTTATGAACAAATATACTGAGCTCTGTGCTTTAGTAAATGACAAGCAATATGATGTAATACTAATAACAGAAATTAAACCCAAACATGGGGAAGTGCCAGAGTTATCTGTTATGCAAATTCAGGGATATGATATATTCCCCAGTGATTTATATGCAGAAAATACCAGAGGAACATGTATATATGTGAGATCTACACTTAATGCTAAACAGATCATGCAAACAATGGACTCATTCCAAGACTGGACATTGGTAACTATACAGGGATATCACAACAACTTGCTTTTAGGGGTCATCTATAGATCCGGCTCGCCTCTACTTGCAACTACGCAAGACACAGCGTTACATGATACTCTCAGGTGGGCAACTAACAAACAGAAAACTCATCTACTCATCACAGGAGATTTTAATCATCCGAGCATCACCTGGAACCCATCACCTCAAACGCCGAACATAGAAAATCCAGACAATCCTGCATCCAGATTCGTTGAATGTGTACGAGATATATATTTACATCAGCACGTCACCCAGCCAACCAGATATAGAAATGAGCAGACTCCAACATTGGATGATCTTGTGTTTAGTAATGAGCAAGGGATGATTGAACAACTAGTACATCATGAGCCACTAGGAGCAAGTGATCATGCCAGATTGGACTTCAAATTCATCTTCTGCACAACACCTCAGGAAAAGAAGAGGACAATATGGAACTACGAGCAGGCAGACTATGAAAAAATGAGAGAAGATCTAAGCATTGAATGGGACGAATTGCTTGCGGGCAAGTTGACACAAGAAGCCATTGATATACTACAATCAAGAATCATGAAGGCAGTGAGGGATCATATACCAACAAAAAATTTAAAGAGTAAGAACAAACACTATGGATGAACAAGGATGCCTTCCACAAAGCTAGGAAAAAGTACCACGCATGGATAAGATATCTGAATACAAAGAGCAGACTTGACTGGGTAGCTTACACAGAAGCTAGAAATTCAGCTACACATGCATCAAGGCAGGCCCGTAGGGAATTTGAAAAAAAATTAGCAAAGGAGGCCAAGAACAATAACAAAGCCTTTTGGAACTATGTCAACAACCGCAGGAAAACTCGAACTGATGTAGGTGACCTTAAGGATACACATGGTAACTTTGTAAGTGACGATAAGGATAAAGCCGAAACACTGATTGAGCAATAATTTAAGACCTTTACACAAGAGGACAGAAGTAACATTCCAGACTTTGAGCCTAAACCCCTCCAGTATGAGGCGCTAGGAACAATAGAAATTACAGAGAGCATGATTTTTAAGCAACTGATAAATCTCCGGGAAACAACAACCTACACCTTAGAGTTCTCAGAGAAGTAGCAAAGGAAATAACCAAACCTCTGACAGCAATATTCCAATCCAGCATCACCAACTCTGAGCTTCCAGAACAGTGGAGGGAAGCGAACATCACTCCCATTTACAAGAAGGGAAATAAGGCTGACCCAGCCAACTATCGCCCAGTATCTCTAACCTCAATAATATGCAAGATGCTAGAGAGAATTATCTCGGAGGCAATGATATAACATATCAAAGCCAATAATCTTAGATGTGTCCAACAACATGGTTTCTCTAAGGGAAAATTCAGAGGAACAAATCTCTTAGAAGCGCTGGATATATGGAAAGAGGCTCTCAGTCACTGCTTACCAGTGGATATCATTTTCCTGGACTATGCAAAAGCATTTGACACAGTCCCACATGAAAGACTACTTAGAAAAGTGAAGTCACTTGGTATCGTCAGTGACCTCCTGCAGTGGTACAGCATCATGTTGGAAACCAGTTACAAGTGGCGTACCACAGGGATCTGTGATGGGCCCCCTTCTCTTTATGATATTTGTCAGCGATATACCTGACAAACTACAAAACTTCATATTGCTCTTTGCAGATGACACAAAGATATATGCAGCTGTCCAAAACTGTGAAGGCAACTCCCATACTAACTGTTTACAGGCAGACTTGAAAATGCTACAAGAATAGTCAGTTAAAAAGCAAATAAAGTTCCACCCTGATAAATGCAAAGTAATGCACATAGGAAATAGCAACCCCCAGCACAAGTACAAAATGACAAGAGATGATGGAACAGATCACACACTACAGAACACCACAGAAGAGAAGGACCTGGGAGTACTTATTGATTGCAATCTAAGCTTTAGTAACCACGTCCAAGCTCAAGTCAACAAAGCCAACAAGATACTTGGGGCAATTAAGCATACATTCCAATATCTAGACAAAGATGCCTTCCTCCCCCTGTACAAGAGTCTTATTCGACCCCATCTGGAGTATGCATCAGTAATCTGGTCTCCCAAAACTAAAAGAGAGAGAGATATGGTAGAGAGGGTACAGTGTAGAGCAACATGCATGGTTCACAGTATCTCTCATCTCTCCTATTCGGAGAGACTAAAAGCCCTTAATCTACCTACCCTATACTTTAGAAGACAGAGGTCAGATGTTAACAACTATATAAAATTTCACATGGACACGACGAACTGCAAATAGGAAACCACTGTAAGCTGTGCGACAGGTCAATGTTTAATCCGGGTCTCTTGAATAACAAAAGAGGACACTGCTTCTAGGTCGACGGTTTAATTAGTGACTGATTTGGACTGTGTTGTGCCTTAAATCTCGTTTCGGTCTGTTGATTTATTTTTCAGATTTTTCTAGTCTTGTTCGACGCAGAATCAGCGAAAGCTAAGTTGCTCTTTTTTTCCTATTACTACTTAAGTTCTTTCTTTGTTTGAATAAGTGATGGAGTTCGGGGATGAAAGTGAGCATGAGTGTCGGAATGTATGCATTGGGTGTGGTATAGTTGGTGAGGGGTATACATGTGTTGTATGTGGGCTGCATGAATGCATTGTAGATTTAGAGGGGATGAGAATGCAGGATTTAAACAGGATATGTAGGCTGGAGGGGTTAGTTGCTGAGCTGAGGAGGGAACTTAGTGTTAGGTGAAGGGCTGGGAATAGGTTAGGTGGTGAGGTAGGCCAGTTAGATGTTTCAGGTGAAGGTAGAGGGCCGGTGGAGGAGGTAGGATAAGTTAGCCCCCTTAGATTAGTTAGAAATAGGCCTAGTGAGGATGGGGGACAGTGGAGAGCGGTTAGGAAACGTGTAGCTAGGGAGGCTTCTCCTGTTCTTTGTGAGAATAGGGTTGCCTCTGTTGAGGTGGTTAGCCAGGGGAAGAATAGGTGTGTGAGTCAGAGGGACACAGAACCTATTAGCTTGACTAATAGATTCAGTGCCCTAAGAGAGGAAGTAACTGGAAGTGATATGACTGATGGGGGTGGGGATGGAGGTGGAGTGACTAGTAGTTTGAATGAGAATAGGAGTGGGGATGGAGTTAGGTCTGTGGGGGTTAGGAATAGAAGTCTGACTGAAGTGCTTGTGATGGGTGATTCGCGAGTTAGATATTTAGATAGGAAGTTGAATGCAAGTAGATTGAATGGTTTGAGGGTGTGTTTGCCGGGTGCTGGAGTGAGAGATCTGTCTGATAGGTATGAGGAGCTGGTGTCTGGCTGTGCAAGGGATGTGGTTGTGATTACACATGTAGGAGTGAATGATATGAAGAAAGTGGATGCATGTGAGGTTGATTGAAAAGGTGAAAGAAAGTAGAATGAAAGGTGTTGTGACAGGTGTGCTTCCAAGAATGGATGTTGGGGTAGAATGGATGTCTTGTGCGATTGGGCTGAATGATTATGTGAGGAGGATGTGTGAGATGGAAGGTGTCATGTTTGTGGATATGTGGGATAGGTTTGTTGGAATGAAAGAAATGTATGCGATATATGGACTGCATTTGAGGAGGGGGGTAGATGTGTTGTGGGAGGAGTATGATCGTGTTATTAGGTCTTTGCGGGCGGGAAACTAGATACTAATAGTGGTCAGGGAATTATGAGAGGACATTATAGTACTGAAAGTAGAATGGACTTGGCAGATAACAGAAATAGGTTCCAAGGCGATAGAGGCAAGGTCATTCAGGTTCCAAGAGGTGTTTCAGGGATAGGGAGGTTAAATTGTTTCTATACAAATGCTCGTAGTCTTAGAAACAAGAAGGATGAGCTATTTAGTTATATTCGCGATGAAGATATAGATATATTATGTGTTACTGAATCATGGGTTAATGAAATAGAATTTAGTGAAACTATAAGTGAATTTGATTTACAGGACTATAATATGTACATTAGTCAAAGGACGGGTAGAATTGGTGGAGGAATAATTATCTATATAAAAAACAACATTGTTTCAAGTTTAAATACTTCAATAAAGCAGGATGGAGTTGAGTGACTTTGGATAGATATTAGGTTCAGTAAAAATAGAATGGTGCATTTGGGAGCTTATTACAGGCCACCTGGGCAGACTGATGATATGGATGAACTAATGATAAGGGAAATAAGTAAGGGATATGAAACAAATGCAGTTATTATTGGGGACTACAACTTAAACTCTGTGGACTGGGAAAATATGATAGGTAGGGATAGAACAAGTGGCAGGTTCATAGAATGCTTTGAGGATAATTTTTTTAATCAATTTGTTAATGAGCCAACGAGGGGGGACAATATATTAGATTTAGTACTTTCTAACAGTGATCATTTAGTTCAAGAATTGACTGTTGGGGAAGCATTGGAAAATAGTGACCATCAGATAGTTCGTTTTAACTAGGAAATTGAGAAGGGTAAAATAACCGAGAATGCTGTAAAAGTTCCAAATTTTCATAAGGAAGATTATGTAAAACTCCAAAGCTTGCTAAATTTTGTAGACTGGGATGTAGAATTCAGAGGTAAAAATGCTTATGGTATGTGGGATACTTTCAAGCATATAATAAATGTAGTCCAAGAGCAATGTATCCCAATGAAGGCCATTAGGAACAAAAGTAGGAAACCATTATGGTGGAATCAGGAGATAGCTAAAAAATTTTCATAGAAGAAAAGGGCATACAAAAAATTACAGGTAGAAAATAATATTCAAAATTTAAGTGATTATAGAATGGCTAGGAATGAGTTAAATAAGATTATAAAGAAGAACAAAGGGTGTCAGAAATTAAATTAGCTCAGGATAGCAACAAAGATCCTAGAAAGTTCTTTAGTTACAATAAAATTAATAAGTCTGGCAGAGTTAAAATAGGACCTATCAAATATGAAGGGGTTGTGAGAGAAACTGATGAGGAAATAGTTGAGGTACTAAATGGTCATTTTGCATCAGTATTTACAAAGGAGAAACTAAATAGTCTTATGTATAGTACTCATGGGTCAGGGAAAGAGGTGTTTACTACCATTAGTGTGGATCGGAGGACGATAAAAGGACTAATAGGTGAGTTAGATACTACCAAGGCCTCCAGCCCTGATAATATTCATTCTAGGATACTTAAAGAAGGGGTAGAAAGTATCTCAATAGCTCTGGAGAAGTTATATACAAGGTCACTGGAATATGGAGAAATACCCGATGATTGGAAGAGAGCGAATGTAGTCCCCATTTTCAAGAAGGGTAGTAAAGAGGATCCAAATAACTTAAGACCGGTTAGCCTAACTCCTGTAGTCTGTAAAATTCTTGAGAAAATAGTTCAAAAAGGGATTTGCCAACATCTAGAGAGGGAGGGGTTAATCAGCGATGCTCAGCATGGGTTTAGATCAGGTAGATCATGTTTGACTAATTTACTAGACTTTCTCGAGTTCGTAACAAATCAAGTAGATAAAGGAGAGAATGTAGATGTAATTTACTTGGATTTTAGTAAACATTTGATAAGGTATCACATAGGAGACTAGTTCATAAAATTAAAAATGATTGGGATATGTGGGGGTGTTTCAAATTGGATAGCTGAGTGGCTGAAAGACAGGAAGCAAAGGGTAGTGCTAAATGGTGTAAAGTCAGAGTGGAGGGATTTTATCAGTGGGGTTCCTCAGGGATCAGTTCTCGGTCCAATATTATTTGTCATCTATATAAACGATCATAGGGGAGGCAGTTAATAATAAAGTGTCAATTTTGGCGGATGATACCAAATTAGCAGCTGTAGTTAAAGATATTGATCATAATTTTAAAGTGCAGGGGAATTTAAATAAATTGTTATCCTGGGCACATAAGTGGCAAATGACTTTCAACCTTGATAAGTGCAAAGTTATTAACATGGGAAAAGATAATAGAGAATTTAACTATGAAATGGAATGGCATTGGCTGAGCTCAGTAGAAGATAAGAAAGATCTAGGAGTAGTAATAGATAAGTCATTAAGGTTTTCTAAGCAGTGTATTGAAGCAAGAAATAGGGCAAATAGAGTGCTGGGTTTCATTAAGAGAAATGTCAGTTACAAAAGTAAGGAGGTTATTCTTAAACTCTATAACTCTTATGTTAGGCCACATCTAGTGTACTGTATACAGGCATGGTCCCCACATTTTAGACACGATATTAACCTTCTTGAGTCAGTGCAATGGAGGGCAACAAAGATTATTCTTTCCCTGAGGCACCTTGAATATATAGATAGACTGAGGGTATTAAATATGTTCTTGTTCAAAAGGAGGTGTGTGAGAGGGGATATGATTGAGCTCTTTAAAAAATTTTCCGGGATAGATAAATTGGATGTTAGCAAGTTTTTTGAGTTAGATGATGGAAATCGGACTAGAGGTCACTACTTGAAAATTAAAAAGCAAGGGTGTAGGTTGGATTTAAGAAAATATTTTTTCACCAATAGAGTGGTAGACTTCTGGAACAAATTGCCGCAGAGGGTAGTAGGTAGTCCAAATTTAAATGTATTTAAAAGTAGGTTGGATGAGTTTATGGGAAAGGAAGGTTGTGATGGTTCCTAAGTTTTGTATATATTAATATTGTTTTTATATATCTATAGCTGCATGATTTAGTTCTTGACAAGCCTTGATTGGTGATACCCTTGTTTCTGGATGCCATCCTCTGGATGTAGTTTTCCTGGGAGTTTGGGTGCCTTAAAAAAGAGGCTGTTTGACTCGGATGACCTATGATGAGCCCTTGTGGCTTTTGTCATCTGTTATATTATATTGTGGGGGACTTTGATTGGTAATTGTGAAGACTATGGGCAGATGCGACTCTAGTTTATTTTTTGGGCTACTTTTCATTGTTTTTCTGCTATCGCACTGGCCAATCACAGATCTGGATTCAGTTTCATAAATGACCAATCAGAAAGCTGTATTTGTTTCAAGGCTTTTTGTGCTTTTTATATTGATCAAAACTTGGTTTTTCTTATATTTTAGATGTTTTTCCCCCTTATTTCTTTTCTATATATCCTACCTACCCTATGCCTGACATTATTTAGTCTTTTTATTTACTTGTTACTTAATTTCCCATTGTTTAATGCTCGATTAAACCATATTTCGGTGTTGTTAATGAAGTCTCATGTCTTAATTCTGACGAAAACAGTACTTTTTCATTTTTTCTGTTCCGTATTTATTTCTCTTCTTTGGAATATGGAGAAATACCCGATGATTGGAAGAGAGCGAATGTAGTCCCCATTTTCAAGAAGGGTAGTAAAGAGGATCCAAATAACTTTAGACCGGTTAGCCTAACTCCTGTAGTCTGTAAAATTCTTGAGAAAATAGTTAAAAAAGGGATTTGCCAACATCTAGAGAGGGAGGGGTTAATCAGCGATGCTCAGCATGGGTTTAGATCAGGTAGATCATGTTTGACTAACTTACTAGACTTTCTGGAGTTTGTAACAAATCAAGTAGATAAGGGAGAGAATGTAGATATAATTTACTTAGATTTTAGTAAAGCATTTGATAAGGTACCACACAGGAGACTAGTTCATAAATTAAAAATGATTGGGATATGTGGGGGTGTTTCAAATTGGATAGCTGAGTGGCTGAAAGACAGGAAGCAAAGGGTAGTGCTAAATGGTGTAAAGTCAGAGTGGAGGGATGTTATCAGTGGGGTTCCTCAGGGATCAGTTCTCGGTCCATTATTATTTGTCATCTATATAAACGATCTTGGGGAGGCAGTTAATAATAAAGTGTCAATTTTTGCGGATGATACCAAATTAGCAGCTGTAGTTAAAGATATTAATGATAATTTTAAAGTGCAGGGGGACTTAAATAAATTGTTATCCTGGGCACATAGGTGGCAAATGACTTTCAACCTTGATAAGTGCAAAGTTATTAACATGGGAAAAGATAATAGAGAATTTAACTATGAAATGGATGGGCATTGGCTGAGCTCAGTAGAGGATGAGAAAGATCTAGGAGTAGTAATAGATAAGTCATTAAGGTTTTCTAAGCAGTGTATTGAAGCAAGAAATAGGGCAAATAGAGTGCTGGGTTTTATTAAGAGAAATGTCAGTTACAAAAGTAAGGAGGTTATTCTTAAACTCTATAACTCTTATGTTAGGCCACATCTAGAGTACTGTATACAGGCATGGTCCCCACATTTTAGACACGATATTAACCTTCTTGAGTCAGTGCAACGGAGGGCAACAAAGATTATTCCTTCCCTGAGGCACCTTGAATATGAAGATAGACTGAGGGTATTAAATATGTTCTCGTTCGAAAGGAGGTGTGTGAGAGGGGATATGATTGAGCTCTTTAAAATTTTTTCCGGGATAGATAAATTGGATGTTAGCAAGTTTTTTGAGTTAGATGATGGAAATCGGACTAGAGGTCACCACTTGAAAATTAAAAAGCAAGGGTGTAGGTTAGATTTAAGAAAATATTTTTTCACCAATAGAGTGGTAGACTTCTGGAACAAATTGCCACAGAGGGTAGTAGGTAGTCCAAATCTAAATGTATTTAAGAGTAGGTTGGATGAGTTTATGCGAAGGGAAGGTTGTGATAGTTCCTAAGTTTTGTATATATTAATATTGTTTGTATATATCTATAGCTGCATGATTTAGTTCTTGACAAGCCTTGATTGGTGATACCCTTGTTTCTGGATGCAATCCTCTGGATGTAGTTTTCCTGGGAGTTTGGGTGCCTTGAAAAAGAGGCCGCTTGACTCGGATTACCTATGATGAGCCCTTGTGGCTTTTGTCATCCGTTATATTATATTGTGGGGGACTTTGATTTTGTCTTCCCCTGGTGATGGTGCTTTTTGTTGGTGGGTTTTGACGGAGGCGGATGACTTTTGATAGGCCCTTGTGGCTTTTGTCATCCGTGTAATTATGTTATGTTTGTTATGTTAACAGTTTTTTTACGACCTTCATTTTGATTATTGTTCCAAATGGATGCGTTCAGTATTAGTGTTTTTATTACTATATATGTGTAGTTCAAGAAACACAAATGGTCAATTTCAGTAAAAAAAAAAAGTCACGAAATTTCCGGGAACAATGCTCTACTTTTCCGTCCGCATCTCTCATATTTAAACGACCACCCACGCCGTTTCCCGCTCATTTGTCAAAATTTAATTTTCGTGTGAAGTTTGTTTGTTACCTATTCAACATTTCGGTGCTATTTTAACCGACGAGAAATATGTTGCGTTTCTCGAAGCCCATGGACCGTGTAGTGGAAGGGCAGTGGGTTTTTGCAGGGTTAGAATGTGAAACAAAGAGAATTTTCATTGTTTCGGTGGCAAATCAAAATCGAGAAACCCTCCTCGCAGCGATAAAAAAGTGGATTTTGCCAGGCACGACAGTCGTATCTGACGGATGGGCAGCCTATTCAAATTTGTCATCTGAAGGATACGAACATCTTACCGAATTCAGTAAATATGTAGATTATCGGCGCGAACGATGGCACGTACTATTTCGTCCGTGTTCCAAAATGTTTCACATTTTGGAGTACATTTTAGTTGACGGCTCGTGTGGGGGTAAACACAATGGGGGGGACTACACTACAATGATCCTGAGTTTCATTAAATTAGATGGGGGTCTGGGGGGCACAGCCCCCCAGTATACAATCCTGATTGTTTATAGAATAATAATTCAAAAAGGACTCAAACGCGCATGAATATTCCGACACGATTGAACGATAATATTTACACACAAAAAAATTTTCCGGCCGGGCCGCTAATCTAAATATTTACCCCGAATTCTGGCTTGCTGCCAGTAAACTCTACCCACCCGTCTTGCGTAAGTATTAACAATTATTTTGAGCGTCGGCTCGTTGTTGGGTACGGCTCGCCGCGGGGATAACACTGCGATGACCCTGAGTTTCAATCCTTTGGGGGGGTCTGGGGGGCACAGCCCCCAGGCCATAAAATTCTTCGATTTCATCTCTAAAAAAGTAACACCGGAAAGTAGCCCAAAATAGCCAAAAAAAACTAGGCCTACGATCTGCCCATAGTCTTCACAATTACCCTTTGATTTTGTTTTCCCCTGGTGATGGTGCTTTTTGTGGGTGGGTTTTGACGGAGGCGGATGAGCTTTGATAGGCCCTTGTGGCTTTTGTCATCCGTGTAATTATGTTATGTTATGTTATGATGATCCTGAGTTTCAATCAATTAGGGGGGTCTGGGAGGCACAGCCCCCAGTATATAATCATAACTGTTTATAGAATAATGTTTAACTTTTTTTTAATATTTTTATTTAACCAAACACGCATGAATATGCATGCATGGGTGAATGAAACATACACCCAAAAAAAATACACTTTTTCGGGTGCGCAACCAATCTTCATGTTTACCTCATCCATCGGGTTGTTGTTTAAGTATACTTGGTGGGGCCAACCTTGGGTCAGTCTACTTTTGTGCAGTGGATATATGAGTGGAATAGTTTCAGTCTGACTGCACTTTGCTAGATGAGAGTTTGTTTATAGTCAGACTGAGCAGCAATGGTAAGGTTTACCTTAGTGAAAATTAAGAGGCAAGGGAGTCAGAGCTCGTATAAAGTGCCTCTTCTCTGGTTTTGAGTCTCGTACAAGCTGATGTTGAGCCTGGTGAGACTGGCAGGCATGACATTGGTGCAGAATCTTATGTTTCTATCATGTACCCTCTTGCTCTTCTGTATACTAGCATTGCCAGCACCATCTTCTTTAGTATGTCTAAAGAAACTGGGGTTGCTGACTATTATTACCTTATCTTCTCACAAAACCCTCAGCATAATACTTTTTGGACAATGAATAAGTAAAAGCTTATGTTTCTGCTGAACTTTTGCTTTCTAAAAACTGTTCAATTATCAAAGTACCCACACTAGTTATAAATATGTAATTATCATTTATTAGTTCATTTAAAATTTGACTGTCAAGTGAAATAAATATTAAAAACTTCTTTTCACAGTATACCCTTTTCAATACTTGGAATAGGTTTTGTGTCACAATAAATATAACCCAACATTTCACTTATAGAGACATAACCCAGGAAAAAGAACTAAGCTGTGATCACGAAACTAACCAAAATAACACATCTAGACAGGGCAGACACAACAATAAAAAGCGCCGCCAGTGCCTGTCTGGGAAACTAGGATCTATTTTTTTAATTTACGCGAAACAATATATCATTGAGAAATTTTATGCTTTCATAGCAACGTAATGAGTTAGATCTAATATCTCACACTCAAACATTCGCATATCTATCACAAACAGTTATTTATTTATTTACCTTTTTTTATTTATAGATAGAATTCAATTTTTCGAATCTTTTCCATAGAAAATGGATATTAACCTTAAAGAAAACGGTATATGGTAAACTATAGAAATTAATTTAATTTATGACATCGAGTCACGGAGTTTGAAAAATTGAGAAAAGGACTTTTTAGTAGAATAGTTTCTTTAAAAATAATTAGACTATTGCCAGAAATATCCGGCTTGCATCCTTAGTCTAACGATAGTGGCATTCTTTTAATAAAAGCTATGGTAAAAAGAGCGTCCTTTTCTCAGTATCTCACCTGGTAGGACCCTCGATCGAAAGCAAGGCGCTACGATCAAGCGGCCGAGTTGGAAACCATGACACGCCGGTCACAATGGCAATAAGTTTGCATGATAAGCACAACGAGCGACCGGTAGGTAGAGTGTTTCGGACATAGCATAAACACCTTGAGGTGAGAATATAATTGAACACATAAGTAGGGATAGTTATATAGGACTGAGCAGTTGTTGAGGGATAATAACTAGGAAGAGCGGTCAATAAGTTTTGAATTTTGGATATAAGGAAACGAGATATGAGGGAAAGTGTTTTATTATTTTTCAATATAACTACACTTGACTTCAATGCACTTGTGCCACTTGTCCCTGAAGCTTCGAATTCCCGACAACCATAAATCTCCCGACTGCTGTTCAATCCACTCATGGACGGCGAGCTGGACATCTTCATCGTTCCCAAACCGGCGTCCACGCAGTGCAGCCTTGAAATGGTGGAATAAAATGTAGTCGCTAGTGGCCAGATCTGGACTGCAGGGGAAATGGTTGAGCTCCTCGAATCCGCACTCGCGCGGGGCAGCTTGTGCAACTCTGGCCTTGTGGACAGGTGCATTGTCGTGGAGGAGCAGGACACCGCGTGTCAACTTGCCGCGCCACTTCTGACGGATGCACTTCTTCAACCCAGCCATTTCATCGGCGTAATATTGGCCTGTGATGCTACTTCCACGAGGCGCATAGTCCCCCATCAACACTTCCTCAGAATCCCAGAAGATGATGGCCATGCTCTTCTTGGCGAGGGTTGGGTCCGAAACTTGATGGGGGTCGGAGAGCCCCTGTGCTTCCAGGCCATGCTTTCGAGCTTGGTCTCGGGATCCCAGTGATGGACCCACATTTCATCACCTGTCACTATGCGTGACTCGAATCCCACCGGGTCTTGGTTGTACAGGAGCAGCAGCTCCTCCGAACTTTGACGACGTTGAAGTCGATCATAGGGCGTGAGGTTTCGTGAGGTTTCTAGGGACCCAATGGGCAGAGAACTTGGTCATGCTCAAATTGTCGTGGATGATGTTGATAACACTTCCATGTGATATTCAAAGTTTTCACTCAATTTCTCTGACCTTCACCAGTCGATTTTCGAGGATGATCCTATCCACACCGGCCACATTGTCCTCGTTGATCACGTCTGACGGGCGTCCTGGACGGGGGTCATCTTCAAGGGACTCACGACCATGGCTGAACTCCCTATTCCAGCGAGCAATGGTTGAATAGGAAGGGGCGGTGTCGGTGTACATTGCAACCATGCGTTCATGGATCTCTTTTGCATTCATGCCTTCCTTGGTCAAAAATTTGATCACTGCGCGGTGCTCAACCTTCTCCATTGTTGAAAAAAAATTGTGAGTGACTATCTGCGATCAGCTACTGCTTCTTAAATAGACGAGGCAGGAGCGTGCGTCTGCAGTCCTGACCTGTCATAATTTATCCTAACACCCCCACAAACAGCCATCCTCCTTCCTCTGTTTTGCACTACCGATTCGCAAAACTTATTGACCGCCCCTCGTAAAATGACTCGTGGAAATGCAAGGATAGTCTAGCTTTAAATTGAACAAGAGATGGTGCGTCCACCACGGATTCTGGGAAAGAGTTCCAGTGGTGAACTACACGGCATGAAAAGAAGCGTTTCCGTGCATCTATTTCTGTTCTGGAAAGAAAAATCTTAAATGGATGACCTCTCGTTCTGGAATATGGAGGTAAAGTGAATATATCCTATAGCATACGAGAAGTGCAGGTAAGCGGCTTAAAAACTTCGCTTGAATGAGTCTTTTTTGAGACTCAGGATGGCTGAGTGGATTCGCCGCTGGCTAACAGTGGTCCAGCGGCGCGGGAAGCTGTTCGCAAATCGCCTAAGCTATTATTTTTTATTTGCTTTTTTCCTACCCTTCTCTATCTACAATGGTGCCCAGACCCGGGAGGGTGAGCTTTAGCCCTTGGATAACATTTCCAAACGGCCTCTCTTCATTTCTTCAAAATACGCTCCGCTTCTAGGAGGGGGGTTGTATAGCGTACGAGAAGTGCAAGCGAGCTGTTTAAAAGCTTCGTTTGAATGAGTCCATTTTGCGACTCAGGACACCCGAGTAGATTCACCGCTGGCTAACATTGGTCCGGCGACGCGGGAAGTTGTTCGCAACTTGCTTACGCTATTATTTTTTCTTTGCCCCTTTTCCTACTCTCCTGGGAGAAAAAAACATAAAAGATTTTATAGCATGAATTAGGTCAGTTTTTATAAGTCTTCCTTTAATACTACCCTACTAGCTAGTATAGTGGTTAGCATAAAGTTCGAATCTCCATCCAGATTCTTTTTAAAGCTGACACTATTTACTAGGGAGGTTACCACCGTGACTGGGCATCATGGTGGGAAATTGGGGATTGCCCTGCTGACGTCCACCTGATAAGCAGCGACATAGCGGCTTGGTAGGAGGACTGAAACCAGCAAACATGAAAGTTGGACTATGTCTTACGAATAAGATAAATGGGAAAGGTTTGTGACTTGTTTTGTCCAACGGCGTTGGACTGACTCCAATAACCTAACATCACGCTAAAATCCAGTGAACCAGACTGAAAATGCAAACTCTAAAGGTGGTCTTATGTCGATCAGAAATATTAGGGTCATAAAAGAGGGGAACGACATATTGTTGACTTAAGCTAATTAGTAGCAGCACTAATTTCCTTAATTCATTTTTTGTCGTAGTTTGTTCTTGAATTAGAGTGCAAATATAGGGTGTAGGAAAAGGGAAAATGCAAAATAAAGAAAGAAAGTAGCGTGCAGCAAGTTACGGACAGCTTCTTGCGCTGCCTGGTCGGCAGTGGCGAGCTGCTTATTGACTGCGCCCTCCTGAAACTAAAAAGATTCATTCAAATGAACCTTCTAACCCTCGTTTGAAATTCTCGGCATGCTACAAAAGGTCATTTCAGGTGCATGTTCTTTTATTGGATTTAACACCATCTTTCATTAACTATCAGGGTTTAATCAATTAGCTTACAACTACATATTATGTTTTAGTATGTATATCTACTATATATATATATATATATATATATATATATATATATATATATATATATATATATATATATATATATATATATATATATAATAACCTTGCTATGTATGTCTACTATATATCTGCTCTGTTTTACTATGTATGTCTATTTATATATTAATTGTGTTGTAAATGTCTATTTATATGTATATTTTTGTAGATAAAGCTTGAATAAAGCTTGACCAAATTCTTCTTTTTATTTCAATTCATAATGAAATGAATCCAAATTCTACGCTATATCATGCCAACGCCAACGCTACATCTTTATCGCCTTATGCTACTCGGATGTTCAAGCACCGGGTATATCTGTTTAATTGCGCCTCGAGCTCGTTCGATGGACCCTCCCCCACATTTTATCCGGATGTTTAATTCTAGAAGATGAAATCACCGCACTCAAGGAAGTTCTTGCCGTTCCTAACGAAATTTTTCCATTGCGTTAGTTTGGTGACCAGTTAAAGGATATGCTAACAGACATACAAAAGATGGACCTATCTAATGATTCTACACAGTACATTTTGGTAGCAGAATCGGATTTAACTTTGATCAGAGCTGTAGAAAGAGCACAATCTATGTGACACGCTGCTATAAACAATGTGTATGAACAGAGCCCTACTTCCAAGCAAATGCTTACTCAGCCTAAAGTGGGGAGGTGGATGCTACATTAAAACATAAGACATCTTATTCTGTCTGTGGGAAATTACATTGGAAGTGGGAGTGCCCGTCGTTCAAAGGTGATTTTTAACCTAGATAGCAAATACAAAAATCAATACACAGAAATTTTTGAGAAAAAAGATTGACTGATGAATTTAAGCCTAATGACCGGCCTGGGTGGAAATTTCTATAGCAATGCCCTCTGGGCATTCCTATAATAAAATCCTCCTGGGAAACTTAAATATATATATTATGTATAAAATTAAAATCATTTAATTATTTTACTTAACTTTTGACAACTAAATCATTCATGCAATTTATGTACAACTTAATAATTCATTCATTTATTTTACTTAACTTTTGTCAATTAAATCATGCATGCAAATTTATGTACAACTTAATAATTCATTCATTTATTTTACTTAACTTTTGTCAATTCAATCATTTAATTATTTTATGCATAACTTTTTGCAATTCATTTGTTTTATGTAACCCTTAATAATTCAAATATCCCGTGACGAGAAACTGATTTCATTTAACGCACTTGTTCAAACATCTCTTAGAATTTCACGCACAACCAAACACACGCATTTCACCAATTGTGAAATAACGCGAATTCTCTCTCTCATTTTGTGTTCGCCTCTTCGTGCTCGACTCTACTTCCAATCAAGATCCCAATTCACATAACATTATAGTCACTTTAAAACATAGTCACTTCATATCATAGTCATTTCATGACTTAGTTGCTTTACATTTTGTTACTTTAAATCATAGTTACTTTACTACATCTTACTTTATCATATTCACTTTATCATATCTTACGTTGTATTCCTAATTCAATTCTCTCATTGTGCATTCGTTGACTTTGTAAATATATTTATTTTGTTTATTTCTGTTTTTCTTACAAACCTAGTTCAGAAGTTTTCTAAATTCATTTCACGTCATCGTTAGGCCTAAAAATTAGCAGACGACTATTTCCATCCAAACTCAACAAATTTATGGTAATGGTTTCCAAATAGCTATTTAGGCTGATATATTAACTAAAATAAATCCCATTAATAATCTAATACCATAGTTAACGCGTCTACAAACTCGAGGGAATGGACAAAATCAACGATAACAAAAATATAATGTATTTAACAATTAACAAGTGACTAATCCGAATTTGATTATGTTACAGGAAATTTATATGAAGGTGACAAGATAATTAGTTTACAAGATGACTGATTGAATGTAATCTAGTAGGATAAATATTGGAGGTAAGCACGAGAGTAATGCAGAGAGAATAAGTAATTACAATTAATTTATGATTTGGGGAATCATAAAATTTTTCATAATGAATGTAGACAATTTACAATGTTTTAAGATTCACAATGGTAAGTGTAAATTGGGGTCTGTAATAAATAAAAATACATAAGACGAGTATTCGTACGCTATGAGATGAATTTACAAACGATGTTGGAACATTTATTGAACAAACCCTTGGGGACGAGACCGAAACCACAATGGGAGAGAGTCAGGGCCGGATTAAGACACTTAGAGGCCATAAGCCAGGAACGGGAAAACTCCCACCCGCGAAGGCCTAGCGTCTGGCCCGCCACCTTGCTCGGCCTTAATATTGCAATACAGCCCGCGAAACCACAGACAAAAAATAAATAAATAAATTATGTCAAACAGCATATGTCTCAGTAGACTCGTAGAGTGAGAGAGGGATGCGTACTATGTCTGACAGTGAAAATGAGATAAAAATGCTTTCCCTGTCAGATACAAAACATAAGATATCTTATTATGTCTGTGGGAAATTACATTGGAAGCGGGAGTGACCGTTCAAGGGTGATTTTTAGCCTGGATAACAATCCAACTCGCGAAACCACAGCCAAAAAATAAATAAATTCTGTCAAACAGCATGTCATAGTAGACTCGTAGTGGGAGAGGGCAATGAGTCCTATGTCTGACAGTGAAAATGAGTAAAAAATGAGACAAGAGAGTACATGTAAGTGTATAAATATAATTATGTGGTGTAGGTATTTTTAAGTATAATTAGTAGAATAGAGCTATGATGGAATAAGAATTGTGGTCTGCAATGAGAGAAAAACAGGAGTTAGGATCTACTCTCGTATGGACTGATTGCCGAGAATAGTTGGGAGAGAAAAAGTAACTAACTTTATTCGAAGCGACGTTATGCACAAGTGGAATGAATACAAAGCTTTAAGGCAGATGGAGAAAGGCGTGTGTTTGTATGCGTGTGCTAGTGATGGGGAAATTATAAATTAATTGATTAATTATATTTTTGGATGATAATTTTACATATTATGTACATATGAATATAATTTTCCCAGGATTATTATATTTATAGGAGTGCCCAAGAGGGCATTGTATACAAAGTTATAAAAGAGGCAATTCTAAACAAAAAATGCTTAGGAATTCTTCAGGGTCAATAAAATTCTTGTTTAATGTATTCTAGTAATATATATATATATATATATATATATATATATATATATATATATATATATATATATATATATATATATATATATATGGTCACTTTGGGGATTTCTTTTGTCACTCTGGCCCGTGGCCTGCTCCTAAAAGTCTCATCTGGCCCTCACTGTGAAAAGGTTGCACGCCCCTGCCGTAAACACTAACATTTTTGGTACCCCCACACATTTGTGATTCAAAATATAAACAATAATAAACCATAAATTGAAGTTTTAGTTATCGAAAATTAGAAATTAAACAAAACTTGCAGTAGGACGAAAAATAATATTTATTTATGTTTCCATTTTATTTATAGTTGAATCATTTTCTCTCACCTTTTCTTTGCAAAGTCTTTGATCAGATCCTCATAAACAATTTTACATAACACATCTGCTTCTATAAATAATAGAGATAAGGCATCCAGCCTACCTTGTTGCATAGTTGAACTGGTGGGATTTTAAATATATTTTAACCGTGAAAATAAACGCTTAGCTGAGCAATTTGTGACCATTAATGTTACAAATATACGGAAGGCAATTTCTACATTTGGAAAGGCGCACTCAATATTGTCTTCTACAATTATTTTATAAAGGTCAGCATGACTGAATCTTGTGTTTACATTTTTTGTTGCACTGAATTTATGGCGCACATATAAATGAAACTGCTAAAGCTCTGAGGAGAAATTACTGTTGAAATCCTCTGGGTAAGCATCAATTCTGCTTTTGACAGCACTGAGAATACCTCACAATGTTAGTAGAGGATGAAGTGACATTATATGGCACATGACTTAGAAAAGAATATATCTCTGTTATCCTATGTATATCTTTCCTCATCATTTCATCTCAGTTGCAAGTATGTCAACAATTGTGTAAAAGGTGGTGATATGAATTTTATCTCTAACATTCAGATATACTTCTGGTGTAACTCCGTCATTTGGTACCTTCTTTCCGATACATTTGAGAGTTGTAGTTGCCTTGTAATTAACATCTGGTAACATTTCCTTTGCATCTTTTTTATATTTTTTTCAAATTCCTCTCGTAAAGTGCCCAGTTGATCAGCTAATGATACATACAGATATGTAGATGTTTTTTTTTAAGTTCACATCCTCATTTTGTGAAACTTTGTATACTCTGTGAAAATTCCGCAAAATCTCATTCCAAAAATTCAACATATAAACGAATTCGGAATTCTATCTCCTACACCTTATCTGCAATATTATTTGCTTATCTTATAGGCGTCTCTCTTTTGTGACTAGTCTTTGGCCTATTATATTTTAATGCGTCTAAAATTTCAAGGAAAGACTTCAAAAATTCTGCCGTTGCCATACATGGGCCTACCATCTTGTATCAGAGAGTGCTTCAAGACACTTTTATTTTTAATACGATCTTTAATATTTTTCCACAGGCTGGTTGAAGCTGAACGAACTTATAGAGTAATTGTACTGTAGAGATGAAATTAACAGCCTCTCGACAGCAGCCAACAGCACTTTGGACAACCAGATTTAGTGAATGAGCTGCACAGGGTAGATATATAGCGAACTTGTTTGTTTAAAAAAAATGCTGCATCTCTTTATAACGCCCATACATGTTAGCTGTAATGAGATGAGACTGACCCCTACATTTTGAAAATTTTAGCCTACAAACTTCCCATAAGTACTGCAACACCTGGTTTGACATTTACTCGCTGGTTAAGCTTTCTAATTCCAGAAAGGTTAAAAAGCGTTCAATAGGCTGTCCATATGTTAAGTACAGCACTTAAGTGATCGCTTAAGTGATCGATTGTGTAACTTCGTCACCAATGAACGCATAGAACTTTTGTGCCTTTAGATGAATAAGTTGCTCGCAGGTAGTTTGTGACAGGTCAGAAGGATTTCCTTTGCCAAAATTTCCATATATCATAATGTGGCCTGCTAAAAATGGATTAAACTGGCTTATGAGTTCAATCAGTCCTAATAAATTCCTATTTTGCAATGATCCAAACCTTTCTCTGTACTTCGAAAAGCCACCCACGTGCAGCTAACATACAAATAACAGCTATTGCATGCCTCAAGACATGTTTCCAGTAATCACACTCACAGTGACTTTGTTTTCCTAACTGTGACTTCAACCCCGAACCTTATCTGCGAGTTAAATATGTTAGCAATGAGTCTCGATCCGTAGTCCTTTTCGTCACTGAAGCCTTCTCTTGTAACAAAATTTGAGATTTTTTTATGAACAAACAGTTTAAAACAAAACAATAAACTGATACTGCTGATGGTGAAGACAGTAACCACTTTTTCTTGTATTTCTCGGCACTGGCTTTTGTCCCAATAAAATTCCTTACTGGTTAGCCATTACTAAAATGCCGGTAGGACTTCTCAAACGGGCCATTATGGTGTCGACAGTTACTGGGCCCACAAGCGACCCAATAAGCCACATCATCAGTAGAGAAAGTAAGCCACTACCCTGGATCATTTGCTAAATTGTGATTTTCTTCATCTTGCAATTTCACCACCATCGCCCTGATCCACTAAACTTCCATTATTTAGGAATTTTTTTGAGCCTTAGAATATAGAAAAAGTAACTTGAATCAACATTTGCAGTAGAGGCGTCTATATCAAGAGAATTTATAGTGTCCTATTGCAAGGTAGATTAGGATCAACACAAAAGCCTCACAAATGAGTGGCATGTGAGTTATATGAAGTCTTGAAATGGGAACGCACATAATTATGCACCTGCAATTAATCTACTGAAATTGTATAACATTAGTTCATAGAACCATGATAATAATATAGGCGAATTCGTGTATTTTTGTAAAGGCTATAAGGCAAAAATAAATTAGAGACGCTTTTACACAGTCTCAAGCATACACACTCGCACGAGCAAAGGTGCTTCTCTCATTCTGGCACCGCCAAAATTCCGGGAGACGCCGAAACAGGTGTGAAAATATATTTTATATTTATTAAACACCAAGTTGAGAAATAGAGAAGGCGCTGGGCCTTTGTTTACTGTCACAAAACCCTGAAACACGAAATCTTATTTCCTAAAATTATCTCTGTTCACAAGATAAAATTATCTAGAAGAGGCATGAATCAAAGCTTCCTGCTCATTTTCTCGTCATCCTATTGTACACATGAATAAACTTTCCATTCAAGTAAGTTCAGCCCAAACCGCATGATTGGCTAACAGTGGGCCACGCCTACATTTCTCTACACGATAAATAACATTCGAGATTACGGGGCAAAAGGGTTCCGTCATCAGTAACAAGGTCAACTGTCAGCTCGAGAACAAGAAAGGGAGGCCAAAAAAAGACCCCGATATTAGTAGGTCAGCCTCAATTACCTGAAATACAACAAACGAATTCATGGCGCCTATGCCTACCGATTCTCCGTCCAATAAAGAGTCCGAGAATCCGCCTTCCGGGATTTCCTTTTCCTACGGAAAATTAACCGATCCACTTACTCAACATACAACGCCAAAATCAAACGAGAGGATAGTCGTCTCCAAATGGGGTCAGCCCAAGGTAACCAATTACTCCAAAACCCGCTACATTGCATTGAAGAAACTCGTACCCCATAACTGGGCCTTCAATCACCTATAACTGTTAGCACGATATACCCGTAAAAGAATAATCCCTTTAACACCGCTATAAATTTACAGGCAAAGTGAGATCAGTAATGAGACATGTGCTAGATGAAGCTGCTCGTGACACCTCAAATTTTGATTCTCAAGTGATCAAAGTGATATTTATACCGTATTTGTGTCCACTGCTGACGTCGGAGATTCGTTTTGACCCCGAATCTGTATATCATATTGAGGAACTTGTGTAAAGAAATCAGTCGGCTTTGCAGTCTTGCGCTTTAAATCAAAAATCTTCTCTTGTTTCTCGTTGCATAATTTTCGTTTTTGAACACCATTTAAGTAAATCCGTTTCATCTTGGTTATTGGGGGCCTAGAAAATACAGAAATAAAAAATATTGTTTTGTTTGAATTATTATGCGGCTGTAGCAGCTGACATCTTGGCAAGCTCCTACAAAGTTCGTAAAGAGGCAGTTGGCAATTTCCCGACTGAGAGAATTATGCATCTCCCCCCAAATTCATTTTTGTACGACCTTTAATACCAATACGGTTACCTCAAAATCAAAGTACAACTCCTCCTAACCATCGACCAATCAAAACCTTTGTACAGCCCAATTCGAAATTAACCAATCAGAAAAAACCTTTTCCATTTCCCCAGTCCCCATCGCATTGTAACGATCACTTTTACCTTAGCAGCGCTTCAGACAAGTTCCCCTGATTTATAGTTCAAAAAGGTCGTAGTGGTATATACACAGTACTATACTATATTTTATATAATTCCCTCATACTCCTCTTAACATTATAATCATCGGCCATTTCCCTATATTTAATATATATATATATATATATATATATATATATATATATATATATATATATATATATATATATATATATATATATATATATATATATATATATATATCACATTATATTCAATCTATCTAAAATTCATTAACCGTATTATCAAATTAGTCATATGCCATTATTTGTTGTTAAATAAATCTTGTTAAATTTGAGTCAATGATTTTGAAACCTTCCCGGTTGATTTAGATATCCTCCCTCACGTTTTCTCTCTTTCAAGTCATTTTTTATCTTTAAATTCCTATATCAAGGTTTAATGGCTGCTATCTAGGCAAGTTTAGTCATTAAACTAATCTCAATAGCTATAATTAGTGCCCTAGAGCCTTTCTTTTTAAAAAATTAAGTATAATATAGTTTAACGTCTAGTAACGTAAAAAATATATTATTCTTTCCACGTGAGATTACGTTTGGCAACAACAGACTCAGCCACTTCTCTCTCTCTCTCTCTCTCTCTCTCTCATAAAGAAAGTAGAGGGAGAGGTGACGCCCTCTTGTCGTGGGAAGAGAGCTTGTGTGTACTTTTGACTTTTCGAGCTATGTCGGCGGGAGTACCACACAAAAGAAGCCTGGAAACGGAAGAGCGTAGGGAGTCCTACACTGGGGGGGGACTCCCTCAAAGTTCTTCTGTTCAACGTGAGGTCAATCAGGAATAAGTTTCTTGAGCTCCGTGGCCTCGTAGCAACAGAGGAACCTGAGATGGTGGCCATAACGAAAACGTGGATTAAAACCTCAAGCCGAGATTTTGAAGGTGAATTCACGATTCCCGGTTACCAGCTCTTCCAGAAAGATAGGCCAGACAGAGAGGGTGGCGGTGTGATGTTGTATGTCAAGGATACTCTCAACTCGACGGATTGCAACATCGTATCCGACCATGAACTACTAGGTGTTGACCTAGAGATAGGTGCTGCCAAATACAGGACCCTGGTGCTTTATAGACCTCCTGCACAACTCGGTGAAAAGGACAGAGATCTGTACCAGCTTCAGGAGAACTTGTCGAAAACAGAGTGTCTATCATCATGGGAGATTTCAACACACAAGTTGACTGGGAAACCAGAGAACCCTGTGGCGAGAACGCACTACTCCTAGAGTTCACGAACAACGAGTTCCTGACTCAATGGGTGAGAGAGCCAACGAGAGGAGAACATATCCTTGACTTGGTTTTTTACCTCTGAGGATGACATCGTTGAGGACTTCTCTGTTGGCGAAGAGCTCGGTGGCAGTGACAACCGACTAATTAGATTTGTAGTCAAAGTCCCCAAGGCAGAGCCTGCAACTAGTAAATCAAGGAAACTGGATTTGAGAAGAGCAGACTTTGCAGGTCTACGCGCGGGACTGAAAGACGCGAGTCTAGAAGAGTGCGAGGCTATCCCCTGGACCGGACGGGTTTCTATCCAAGGTGTTGAAGGAAGTGTGCGATGAAGTATCACGACATCTGTGCGCTATCTTTAACGTGTCAATCCAGACCGGATGCGTTCCTAGAGACTAGCGTGAGGCGGAGGTGACTCCGATCTTCAAGAAAGGAGAGCCCAGCCATCCGTCAAACTACCGACCTATCAGTCTGACTTTGATAGTCGGTAAACTCAGGGAAAGTATGATGGTGGACAAAATGACGTCGTATTAAAAGTCAAACCTGCTACTGATGAATTCCCAGCACGGCTTCCAAAGGCAACGGTCATGCCTGACGAACCTTGTGGAATTCTTCCACTTCGTCTTCAGTGAGCACGATCGGGACAAGGCGGTGGATGTGGTTTACTTAGACTTTCAGAAAGCCTTTGATAAGGTACCACACCGCCGCCTTCTCCGGAAAGTGCGAGCGCTGGGCATAGACGGAAAAGTAGCCGGCTGGATAGAGAACTGGCTAAGTGGCAGACGGCAACGGGTGGTGGTGAATGGACAGGCTTCTGAGTGGGTGCCCGTTACTAGCGGGGTGACTCAAGGTTCTGTCCTGGGACCACTACTATTCATCATCTGCGTCAGCGACATGGACGGTGACATGGTTGCCAAGATTTCTAAATTTGCCGACGATACCAAGCTTGGTATGAACGTTGCAAAGGATGGAAATACTGCCCACCTGCAGGAAGATCTTGGGAAGATTGGGGACTAGTCGGACACGTGGCAAATGCCTTTTAACGGGGGGAATTACAAAGTAATGCATATCGGCCACCGAAACCCCCAATCTCAGTATATCCTTAAGGGCACTGCTATGACATCCACCGACACTGAGAAGGACTTAGGTGTAACTGTCACTAGCGACCTCAAGTTCTCAAAACAGTGCATCGAGGCAGAAAAGAAAGCCCAAAGGATGTTAGGCTACATAAAGCGCCAGTTTGGATACCGTAACAAGGAGATAGTACTTTGTCTGTACAACTTCCTCGTTCGGCCGCACCTGGAGTATGCCGTACAATTTTGGAGTCCTTCGTTTCGAAAAGACATCGCAAGTTTGGAACGCGTACAAGCTAAGGCAACCAAACTGATTCCCTCTATCCGACATAAAAATTATGAGGATAGACTAAGGGAATTAGATCTGTTCTCGCTGGAAACCCGTAGACTGCGTGGTCATCTCATCGAGGTTTTCAAAATACTTCGAGGGTTCGACAATGTTGACTACCGGGATATTCTCACTCTGAGGGAGAATAGAACGCGCAATCACGGCTTCAAACTTGAACTGAAGCGTTACAACCGCAATCTGTGTGGAAATTTTTTCACCTACAGTATCTGCGGTAAGTGGAACGCACTTCCAGTGGAAGTTGTCAACAGTGAATCTGTTGACCAGTTCAAGTCAAGACTAGACAAAGTCTTAAAAAGTGGGCGTTTAGGGACGCAAAACAATTGAGCAGCCATGTGCCCGCTCGATTGCTAGTCGAAAAGTACCCTCCTTGAATGGACCGTAAGGTCTCCTAGGGTACTCTCTTTCCTTGTAACTCCTTGTAACACACACTCTCTCTCTCTCTCTCTCTCTCTCTCTCTCTCTCTCTTCTCTCTTTCTCTCTCTCTCTCCAGCTCGGCTTAAGCCTAACGCCCTTCTTTCGTTTTTGCTGTAGGTTTTTCACCTTACTTCAATCTCCTCATTTTTTTTCTTATGCGGGGGTTTCAAAGACACACATCCCTTAGCCATGAATAGTCAAGCTACGACATTTACCTCAACTACCTCCACCACGCTAGCGAGCCAGGCATCCTGAACTTTCACAACCATATGTGCGTCACCTGTGGCAGTTAGTCATCATGCAGCTATTAACCAGGATGTCAACGCCCGAAGCACCAACCACACATCAATCAATCTTCCTGCTTTCGATGCGACAGATCCAATCACTTGGTTCGAATTTTGCGATATTTTAATGGCACATCAAGCCATAACCGCGCATAATAAACATCACGCAAAAAGTCCCAATAAGTAGCTTTGTTTGTTTCGGGGAATTTTGTTACAAGTGGGAGAAATGGTGCATAGGGGAAGTTGAGGCAAGCTTTCAAGCTTGAACTTGTGAGATCTGAGGTTGAAGACTTAAGGGAACTACTAAATACTCAACAAATGGGTGATAGGCGTCCCGCGCGTTTCCTTGAGCATCTCAAAGAATTAATCAGGGCGAAGGGCGCTTCATCAGAGCTTTTTGACTCGCTCATAACAGAGATTATCCTGCGTGGGATCCCTGACCACATTAGGTCCCTCATCATGATTAGTGAGTATAGCAATGCCCTCTAGGCATTCCTATAATAAAAACCTCCTGGGAAACTTATATATATATATATATATATATATATATATATATATATATATATATATATATATATATATATATATATATATCAATTATTATGTAAAATTCATATCATGCAATTATTTTATTTAACTTTGTCAATTTAATCGTTCAATTATTTTACTTAACTTTTGTAAATTAAATCATATTATATATAAAACTTAATAATTAATTAACTCAATTAATTTACTTGTCAATTCATTTAACGTATTACTGTTTCAAACATCATCTCTTAAAATTTCACACACAAACAGACAAACACACGCTTTCAGCTCGACGAAATACACACTATTCTTTCCCATTCGACTCTCGCCATCCTCCGTATAAAGCCCCAATTCAGCCCATCATAGTCACCATATTATTTCACGTACTTCATTTCTCTTCCCATCTCGTTACTGTAAATCATATTTTACCATATCTTACATTGTATACCTAAACCAACTTATCTCATTGTACATTCGTTGATTCTATGAATATATTTATATTTGTTTAATTGTTTATCTTAAAACCGAGTTCATTAGTTCGAAATTTATTTCGCTTTCGTCTTAGGACTAAAAACTAGCAGACGATAACTTCGACCAAACAAACTTATGGTTATGGTTTTCGAAACGCTATTTAGGCTGATTTATTAACAGAAAATAAATCCCATGAATAACCAGGTTCGGTTACCAACGACGCCTTCTGGCAATAGGCCGGACCCGTGTAACGCATCATTATGGCATTCATCACAGGACGGAGCGACAGGCACCGTTCGTCCTCTCGAAGACGAAACTAACGAGGACATTCCAGCACAAGAGGTGAGGCGCGGTGCGGCATTCATTTACTAATCCTCCTTCCGCCTATCCCTCTCCACCTAATCTTCCACACTCTCAACCAAAGAGTCTCTGCTGGTACGGTGATAAATTTGGTGGTAACTCCGTACACTGTTTACAGACTTGCCAATATTACCACTCATCCTATTCTCAATCACATGCTCGTTGTTCAAAATTTCGTCCTTCTCACTCGTACTACTCATAGTATTACTTTCATCCAACCAACTAATTGGTGATGGTACCACAACAAATATGGTGCACAAGCCGTAAAGTGCTTACAGCCCTGCACATATGTACTACCAGTATCTCCTTCTTCTAACGCTCATCCACCACTTTCATCTCCTCGACAACCAATTCATTCTTCTCAATCTGATGCTCCATTCCAACCTCAATCATTTCATCCTAATAATTCCAATTCTACTTTAAACTGAAAACGCAAGGGATCAATGGGTTTATCACCTCTGCCGTTCCTTCATCCTCGGATATAAGGACTTATGGAAGGCGCATCCTTCAGTTGGCTCTCGGCCTCCGTAGAGTTTTTCGATGGACCTTTATTGTTGCCGAGGTCGACGTTCCTATTCTGGGCCTAGATTTTCTTTCTGCCCACAACCTTTTGGTCGACTCTCGTAACAGCAAGCTTATCGATCGCACTACAATGCTCACAGTTTCGGGTTCATTTTTCCCATCACAGAGTTCTCTTCTCTCTATTCAGTTTCCCTCAGCCAATTTACAGTTTCAGCGCCTGCTACAGGAATTTCCTGCAATTAGCATACCATCCTCTATGCCTATTAAACACAATGTGGTTCACCGGATAGAGACGACTGAAGGGCCTGCATTTTCTCACCCCCGTCGATTAGCCCCAGATAAACTCGCCTTAATGAAGCAGGAGTTCACCTTCATGGTGGAAGCTGGCATAGCTAGCTCCTCTACTTCTCCTTGAGCCTCTCCGCTTCATATTGTACGCAAATCTACCCTCGGTGAGTACAGAGCTGTAGGTGATTACAGGCGGCTCAATGCTTGTATTATCCCCGATAGATATCCTCTGCCCTATCTGTCCGATTACAATTCTACTCTTTTTGGTTGTTCGATCTTTTCTCGACTCGATCTGGTACGTGCTTTTAACCAGATCCCTATTCATCCAGATTACGTCCCAAAGATGGCTATCACCACACCATTTTGTTGCTTCGCCATGAACAGGATGCCTTATGGGCTTCGTAACAGTAGTCAGACCTTTCAACGTTTTATGGATCAGGTTCTGAGAGGTCTGCATTTCGTCTTCTGCTACATAGACGACCTCCTGATAGCATCTTCGTCTTTAGAGGAGCATCTGTCTCACCTTCGTCAGGTTTTCGCTCGACTTGAAGAGTACGGTATCGTACTCAACACTTCCAAGTGTCTGTTGGTGTCCCCCAACTCCCCTTCTTAAGGCCACCATGTCTCGATTATAGGAATTAGCCCACTCGAAGATAAAGTTATCGTGATGCGCAACTTTCCTCGGCTCGCACCACGCAAACAACTTAGGCGTTTCTGTGGCATGGTTAATTTCTACCACAGATTCATACCTAATTGTCCCAAGGTCATGCAACCTATCAACTCTGCTCAGCAAGACCACAAACAACTATCTGCTTGAATGGTCTGCTGAAGCGTGCGATTCATTCTCTCCAGGAGCCCCCATCAGCGTTGCCTCCGATGCATCCTCAACCCACGTAGGTGCAACATTGCAGTAGAAAGTTAGTGGCCAATGGCAACCTCCTGCTTTCTTCTCTTGCTCTTTTTCAGGCTCTCAAAAGAGGTATAGACTTACGACCTTTTGGTCGATTCTCGTCACCACAAACTTGATGATCGCCAAAATTTACTCACTGAATCAGAATCGTACTCACCTTCTTAGAGTTACCTCATTTCTAATTGTCCCCCCACTCACCGATCTTCCCTTATTCCAGCGCCTTCTGCAGGAGTTTCCCGAGCTTACCCTTCCAGCTTCAAATCATAGACCCATCAAACATAATGTGCTGAATCGGATAGAGACATCAGGAAGACTGTATTCTCCCAACCTCGTCGTTTAACCCCATATAGAATGTGCAATATGTGATGAATTCCAATTCATGATTGATACTGGCATTTGTAGGCCTTCCTTTCACCTTGGGCCCCCCTACTCCATATTGTTCTTTATCTACGCCGAATGAATTCAGAGCTTTTGGGGATTACAGAGCCTTAAACGTGATAACAATCCTTGACAGCTATTCATTGCTGTGCATGGATGATTTCGCCTCATCTCTATCCGGTTGTTCAATCTTTTCTCGCCTGGATCTAGTTCCTGCTTTCAACCAGATTCCTATCCACTAAGACGATGTTCCAAAGACTAATATCACCACTCCGTTTAACTCTTTTGAAATTATCAAAATGCTCTATGGTTTGCGAAATTCTTGCTAAACTTTCCAGCGTTTCGTGGAACAAGGTCTTAGAGATCTTCCCTTTGTCTTTTGCTACATTGATGACCTGCTAATAGCATCTTCCTCACTCGATAAACACCTTTTTCAACTTCGTCAGGTAAATTCTCGCCTTAAAAAAGTATGGTATCGTACTCAATACTTCCAAGATGTCTCTATGGTCTCTCTCAACTCTCCTACTTGGGACACCATGTTTCTAGTGTCGCGAATAGCCCACTCAAAGACAAGGTTACCGTGATGCGCAATTTTGCTCAATCTACATCACGTAAGCAGCTCAGACGTTTATGTGGCATGGTCAACCTTTTGCCACAAATTCATTCCAAATTGTGCCTAAGATCAAAAAGAACTCTCCTCTCCAGCGGTCTACTGAGGCCGGCGAATAATTTTCTCGCACCAAAGAGTCCATTGCCCGCGTTGTGGAATTGACTAATCCTTATTTAGGAACCACATTCAGCGTCGCATCATGATGCATCTTCAACTCACGTAGGTGCGACCTTGCAGCAGAAGATTGGTGACCTATGGCAACTTCTCTCTCTCTTTCTGACTCTCAAAAGAAGTATAATACGTTCTCACGTGAGCTACTTGAACGCCGTCGTTTCCTAGACTGACCATGTAAAGATTTCCTTGTTTCCATTCTGCCAAATTCTTCTTCCCAAAACAACAGCCTCACTCACGCGATAGTATCATTTAACTATTTCCGCCAAACTGCTAGAAATGAACGCATCAAATATTTTCCCAAACTGTCTTCCCATTTATTAGCAATCCTTTTCTTAGTAGTTATGTCTATTCTCAAATAATTTGTTCGATAACATTTCAGATAATTTCTGCTTCCTCTGCCATAAGCGAGCACACACAAATAAACATTTACTTTCAGACAAAGCCACTAGCCGAGATAACCGATTAGTGATCAAAACTGGTCCCGCCCAATTTCTTTACTCATAAATACCCGACATTATAGTAAATTATACTACAGTAGGTTACATCTCTTCAATAAAGCACAAGTCTGCATCCACATTCATATTCACTCCTTCATTGTTGGCTCGAAGATGACCTAATCCTCGAATTTTGGGTGCAATGGAAGCTAATGTGACCTGGGGTGCCACAATTAAAACACGTAACAGGGTTTCTGGGGTATGACGAGGACGAGAGGGTTAGATTACTAGGGGTTTAATTTATCTCTGATCCTTAGATGGAAAGAATGTGGGTTTGGAGGGTCCGGAGGTCTTGGCAAATTTAGGGGGGTTCTTTTACTGGGGTTTCTGGGGATACCCACCTTTCTTTGGAGACGAGGGCTGGTTCTTTTTAACCTCTCGAGGATATAGTTTTTGATTGGAAGTATGTAGATCCGCTTCCTCCACGCACTCATTGAACGTAGCGGCTCGCCTTTCCTTGTCGAATGTTCGTATCTCTGGGAGCAGGGTACTCAATAATTGGTCCTTAAGAATGAAGTCGACCCGAGAGTCGAACTCATTCTCCACTTGTGCTCCACTTGTGCTGAATCCAGCCAGAATTAGAGATGTCTCCGAAGGATAATGCCAAATTCACGGTATGTTTGAACAAGCTGAATTCTAGCATGTCTGAATTTCATACTATACTCCTCGAGATTTAGATTAATGGTGGCCAGTAGCTCAGACTTAAGAGTATAATAATCCACTGATGCCTCTGATGGTAGCGAGATGAATATATCACGGAGACGGGTGTTAAGCAGAGGAAGTAATCTGGCGATTCCCTCTGTTTCTATGTCCCAATGATTCACCTCAAAGATGTTCTCCAAGTGTGCCAAGTACGAGCACAAGTCTTCGTTATCTTTATATGCTGGGAGTTTCATCGTAGGCACTTTGCGTAGCTCCAGACCGGAATCCAACGGAATTGACTTCTATCTGTTCCTTGCTAAATGCCCTTTCATGTGCGCGTATTCATTCTCTCTCTTCTGCTTCTAGTTCCATCTGTATCCTTCTTTCTTCTGCTTCTATTTCCGCCTGTGCCTGTTCTTTCTTTTCCTTTATTTCCGTCCTTTCTTGTTCCTGGACGTAGGCAATTAGTTCTTTGCCTGCTAGTCCAAAAATTTGGCTTTGTTGGGGAAACCTTTCGAAAGACGACATTTTACCAATGTCCGTCAAAAACCCACCGATATATATCTACTGGTACATATCCGACCCTGAAACAAGTTGCGCTGTGCCTAACCCAACCTTATCACCCACACTTTCTGTTAATTGGAATATCACTCCTTCCAAAAACTTATTAACACCATTAACGGGCTAACCAGAATCAATAAAAAAATTATAGACCAACTTTATCCTCTTATTATGTTCAATTTTCATCGAACGCTTAGGCATATATTTGTTACTAATCAAGGGGATGCAACACAATCAACTATTATTGAGTTCTTCTAAATACCATAAAACCTGTCACCAATTTTATGTGGTGGCTTACGGCCGAGTAAGGATGTACATTGGATTCGTAGATGAGTTAATCCGTTCCACTTTTCTCTAAGAGTGCTGTAATTTAATTCTTTAACCAGGGAGGCTTTGTATTATGATATATCTATTGCCACTGCTGCGTTCGAGGATCGAATTAAACAACTCCGTTAAAATATACTTTTAATCACATAAAAGAACGAAATCATAAATCTTTAACTATACTAATTCTATAGTAAGGGGGTCTAATAAAAAAGACACTACAAATAACTTCTAATATACGAGATTTAAGCTCAATTAATGCGAGTTCTTAAGTCATTTAAAATTATAATAGTTTGGTTACGACTAACAGATTAAAATGGTTTTGTTACGAATACACTTTCGCACGGAATGGGAAATAACAAAATGAATATTTTTTTGGTATTCGTTTTACCTTTAACTCGGAGTGTGTCGACAGTTGGATGAGTTCATCTGGCCGATTTTGACTGCGGACGTCCTCGCTGAGACGAGGAGGGTTGGGAAAACAGCTGATGCTTCTCACGGGGTGGTTGAGGCGAGTGAGGATGCTTCTCTCGACTTGAAGATGTTTGTGAGGGGATCTTGGATGTATGGAAGTTATCCCGATCCCTGTGTTACCAATTCTGGCTTTTCAACGATGAGATTTAACCAAGATATGAATCTCTTCTCGAATGGGAATTCACTTTGGTCTTCCCCAATGGTAAGGGGTATCTCTGCTTTTTCAGAAAACTGAGATACAAGGTTTTCAAAATATAGGCTCTCACACCTTCCTATGTTTATATTAACGTACGATGGGAGCAAGTCTTGGTTATTTGAATCCGGGATGAAAGTTTATACCACCAGTCTCGTAGATTACGAAATCTGCTGACCGAAATCTCTCTTTCCGCGCAACTTCGAAGGGTCTTGGGGCAGCGGGGAAGGGGAAGGGAGTCTTGGCACATGCGGAGCGTAATGGTTGACGCTGTATAAAAAATTAGCGTCTGTAATTTAAGAATGGGATTTTTGTGAGTATTTGAATAATAATTTCATCTTAGACTTATGTTTTTTTAATCAAAGTTATTTCTAATAATTCTTTTATAATATCACAAAACAAAATAGTGAAGTTCAGAAATAAATAAAATTTTCGAAATTTTGTGAATTTTTAAAACCTAAAATTTACAAATGGTGAAATTGAGAAAATTTATATTAATATATGTTCTATAACTATATTTTAGCAACGATATATTTTGAAAGGGGGAAAATTTAGTTTAGAGTTCCTTTTTAAAATTACTAGGCAATGGCTTCGCCACTACCCCTATAGGGAAAAGGTTGCGCTTTGCTACTAAGATTAAAATTTAAAATAAAAAAAAGCTGCTATGGTTAAATTTTTATAAAATTCTGAACTTCGCCAATTATAATAATTTTAAAAATGAACTCTAAACTATTTTCCCCTTTCAAAAAATCACGTTTCTAAAATATAGTTCACCAATTGTAATGTATTTTCTCCTAAAACATTATAAAGCATTGGATAATCCTATTTATTTTTTCCCAACTAAACTATTTTGTTTTTTCAAACTCTAAAGAAATTCTTAGAAATTACCTTGGTAAAAATTTAAAATATACTTAAGTCATGACCAAACTATGATGAAATTATTATTCAAATACTCCAAAAAATCACGTTCTTAAATTTTAGAGTTAGTGATGATGCTGATTAGCGAAGTTCAGAAAATTTATATAAATTTAACCATGGCTGCTCTTTAAAAAAATTTAATCTTAGTAGAGAAGCCATTGCCTGGTATATATATATATATATATATATATATATATATATATATATATATATATATATATATATATATATTAGTGTAGTCCACAGTTCCATTTTAGAGGCCACAGTTAAAAAAAAAACCACTTTGTGAGTGTGTGTGGCTCTCATAAATAATCCGTTTACGCCAATTTTAGTGTTATTGCGACTTAAGCCACCATCAATACCAATTTAATAATGGCAAGTAAGCTTTGCATCATGAAGAAGGGAAAAAATATCTGCTGTATTTTTTCACAATCCATGAAATGTTTTTGTTTTTTTGAGAGTTTAGTAACCTGAAATTTGATTACTTTCCAACTTCTCACTGTTATGAACCACTCCAAAATGTTGTTTAAAGACGGTTTCACTCCTTTAGAAAATTAGAACATTATGAAAGTTCAGATAATAAAAAGCCACTAGGCTAGGGCCTATCGAAGTCATCTGATTTTGAAAAAAAAGTGATTGGTAAAGTAAGTTAATGAATGCTATTTTCTGGTCAAATGGCAAAGTCAAATTAGCTAACGCCTGCAATAATCTACCCTTTCATAGGGTAGTCCACTCGAATACCAAAGACATTATGTTAAATATAAAAACAAAAATCAATTGTAATAATCTTCCCTCTCATGGGTAGTCCACTACATACCAAATATTCATGTATTATGAAACTTCATATTGACCTTTTGTAGGAATCATTATGAGTGATGTCATTTAGCTACAGCAGTATTTCTTTCCGCTTCAGACCCCTCTGTGATGGTTTCTAACAAGAAACGCAAATACGATGACAGCTATCTGGATTTTGGATTTACAAGCATTAATGATAAAGGTCTAGTGACGCCACAGTGTGTGATTTGTCACAAAATACTCTCCGCTGAATCACTGAGGCCTAGCAAGCTTAAATTACCCCTGGTAACTACACATTCTTAACATGTTGGCAAGGATCGTTCTTTCTTTGGTCGACAGGAATTGAATATGAAGAGACAACAACTCTGTGCCAGCGGTTCCATTCACCAACAAAATTGCTGCATTAGTCGAGGCATCATTTTTGGTATCCCTTGAAATAGCAAAGAAAAAGAAACCTCACACAATTGGGGAAGAATTAATTTTGCCATGTGTCAAAACTATGGTCAAGCTTGTTTTGGGCGAGAAAAGTGCTGAAAATCTGAGTGCTATTTCTCTTTCAAATAATACAGCGCAACGCCGAATATCTCTTATGTCAGATGATATCAAAGAACAGGTGATACAGAAAGTTAAAGAAGCTGGATTATTCAGTATTTAACTCGACGAGTCTACTGACGTCCAGTCCTGCTCTCAACTGATGGTTTTTGTTAGGTATGTTCATGGTGAGGATATGAAGGAAGAATTCTTGTTTTGTGAAACTCTCGAGCAATCTACAAAATGTGAAGATGTAATGCAGAAACTTTCAGAATTCTTTGAAGCAAATGGTCTTGACTGGGGCAATCTCTGTGGGATATGCACATACTGGGCTCCAGCCATGTTAGGTTCTAAGTCAGGTTTTGTTTCAAGAGTTATACAAAAATCACCAAATGCTATACCTCTCCACTGCATGATCCACAGGCAAGCTTGTGCTTCAAAAACTCTACCCTCAGAATTATAGAAAACCCTGAATACCATTATAAAGACAGTTAACTTTGTAAAAGGTAGTGCTCTTAACACACGCCTTTTCAAGAAACTCTGCCGTGATATGAATGCAGCTCATGAAATCCTCTTATTTCATACAACAGTTCGCTGGCTATCCAAAGGAAATGTAGTTCAGCGTGTATTTGAGCTCAAAAAAAGATCAGACTCTTCCTTGAGGTACAGGACAAGCAAGATTTGTTGTCAGCATGGTCTGTATATGGCTTCGAAATACAGCTAGCCTACCTTGTTGACATATTTAAACAGTCGAACACACTCAACCTTGAACTCCAAGGGAAGGGAACTTTGATAATCGATTTTGTGGACAAAATTAAATCTTTCATTCGTAAGATGGAGAATTGGAGGTGGAAAGTTGGAATGGGAACTTGTCAATGCTGAAAACAGTGTCAGACATTGCAAAGAAGTGTGATACTGTTACAAAGAACTTGATTGTTCCAAATCTTGAAGCCTTAGTAAAGAATTTAAAAGGTACTTCCCAGATATCCAAAGCTAAACCTCTCGGGTAGTAAGGTTCCCCTTCCCTGCTCCAGTGACATTCATACCTGATGATAATGATGATGGCCAGACTGAACTGCTGACACGTCAGGAAGATGCAGGAGCCAAAATGAAGTTTGAAACGGAATCTCTCACTGTATTTTGGTCATCAATGGCAGATTCATACGAGAACTTATGTAACTTAGCTTTCCGCCAATTACTACCCTTTGCATCAACTTATTCCTGTGAGGCTGCATTCTCTCGAATTTTGTATATCAAATCAAAATATCGAAATAGACTTGATGTGAAGCATGACCTACTATGTGCTTTAAGTGAAACAAGGCGAAGAATTAAGATGCTGGTCGATGGCTTTCAACATCACCCTTCACATTGAGTTTAATTATGGTTTGAACAAACAAACTTGCCCATGAAGGTTCTTGCTGGGAGAACAGAAAGTGATGTTTCCACTAAAGGTCTTGGTTTTGTTATTTATGACTCCCTATGATAGCATTTCGTTCAGAATTATTAAATTTGTCATTAAAAAAACGATAAGATTGCTTTTGATTACACTTTTTTATGCAGTGAAATTTATTTGTTCTACTTTTGTATATTGGAGAAAGATTTTTTGAAATTATTAGTTTTAATTATAGGTAGGCCTATTCTCCAATTTTAAAAATTATTTTATGTGCATCAAATTACTTCTTTAGTATCATTTTAATGTTTATTTGAGATTTGGCAAATAGTAAATTACAAGTTTCCATGACTCAATATTTAAGAAAAGAAAAAACATAGGGTTGAATGAATAAAATTACAGGTATCGCAGGAATTTTTCATAATAGACCTAAATAAATGTAGGACTACAGACAGTCACTGTTGTCACGAGATATGGATTGGGGAGGGAGGCCATGGATAAGGCTCATATATGAAAAGTGGGTAAAAATCAGAAAAAAAGTTTGGGAACCACTGATCTAGAAGATGGAATAAAAAAGATAGTTAGAAGAAGATCGAATATGATCGAATAAGATCGAAAGCTTAGCAATTTAGTCTGTATTTTGCCTTAATTAATTTCCTTTGGCAAACTTTCTTTTCTGCTAACTATCTTTTTTATTCCATCTTATAGATGGTGGATTACTTGTCCAGTATTCATCTCTTTATTAAATGAATGTGTTTGGTAAAGTGGAAGAAAATGATTTTTAAGGGGTATTTATTCCGCCTTGGTTAAACGTAACGTTAGAGGAAATGAGCCACTCTTGTGCGTGGAATTTTTAAAATAGTTTTAATGTGCGATTCCAGCTTGTCGCTTGACTGTTGATAGCTGGCTTATCTTCATTTTTTAATATGGCTTCTAAGATGTTAAACAACGCTTTATTAACCTCTTTTCTTTTAATAATGGTGTTATCAACGATCATATCTCTCGTTAAGTTAATATTATGTACACTCTCCATATGGTTCTTCGGCCCTCCGCTTTGTAGATGCATAGTTAACCGTCTCAAAATTGTGGTAGTTGTCATGCCAATATATTTAGAGTTTTTATAAAGCTTACAGTCTTTATTGGGGCAGGTGAACTCGTAAACTATGTTGGTTGACTTGAGATTCGAGGAGTTTGGGCAGATGTTATTTTTCATCACAAGATTGCTGGCTTTTGTTGTTTTATAATAGATGATGAGTTGGATTTTATCCGTTTGATTTTTATTCTTGATCTTACGGTTAATAATCTTCCTGTTGTTTTTTTCATTTATTTAAATAGGTTGTGGACATCTGGTTTCTGGAATACACTTTGATGTTGTCGACTTCTCTCTGATTCTCCATGATTACTTTCAGTGTATCCGCATGTTTGTAATGGTTATTTAAAAATGATTGGAGTTGTTTGTCAATCATGCTTTACTCGTGCAATCTCTTGGTAGAAAAGTTCCCACGTAGAGCAGCATTTATAAGCTCGGCGGATGTATGAGACGATTACGCTCATTTTGTACCTTTCAGAGCATTCATTCTCTGCATTGAGGCATCTTCCCATGTCCGTACCTTTCCTATGGCTTATTTTCCATGATGTCCAATAATCTCTCCTCGAAAATAAATAAATGAGTAGGATCGAACCTGTGTCCTCAAGCGTACATCGCTATTGTGACCACGACGCTTATCGATTGAGCGTCGTGGTCACAATAGTGATGTACGCTTGAGGACACAGGTCCGAATCCTACTCCTTTATTTATTTTCATATAACGGTTAAAATTAGTTTTCACTATTTTATGGACAAAATCCCGCCTAAAGTGAAGTGCTCCGTTATTTACAAGTTTACCTGCCCCAATTGTAAACTGGGGAGATACATAGGCAGTACGGTGCGCTCGCTGAGGGCGAGGTTCTGTTCCTATTTGGAAGGTTCTCTCTACGAAAGAATTCTCACCTGTTAGGCTTCACTCTATTAATTGTAAAACTGAAATCACAACGGACGATTTTAAAATCTTAAAAACCACCCCTGATCCCATATCATTAAGGATTCTTGAATCCATGTATATTAAATACCTTTTTCCTTCCTTAAATTCCGATTCTTCTTCTCACCCATTACTTCTACTCTAAACAAAAATATTACCAACCTCATAACCTTCTCTTTCTTCTTACGCTCCTCTTCCTTTCTCCCTAGTTACCCTCTAACGGCTGATGTTTAAGGTTGGTTTATCCTGATGTGTTTTCTGTGTTTCCCCAATCGTTAATTTTTAACTCGCAACATAATAATCCAAAAATATCAATTCCTGTAAATTTCTCGCTATCCTCCCCCTTAATAAACATTAAATACTTTCCATAAATTCATCATTCTAATTATCTGCTTACCTCTAACAAAAATTGTTTTTCTATCCCACGAATTATATTTTCCAGTAGCCGAAAATGAGAGAAAAGTTCCCCCGAAACGTTGTATCAAGAAAATGAAATGAATTTCCCTTTATACGCTCTTTCGTTCATCCTTCAAATTAAATTGAAGCTCCATAGGAGAAGCCCTAACCAATATTTATATATATATATATATATATATATATATATATATATATATATATATATATATATATATATATTCACTGCTGGGAAATTGAAGCGAATTCGAATCGATAAACCTTTAAAATCCATATATTTTCAAACTCGAATAAAAAAATATATCGAACTGAAAAATTTGTGAAAATTCGAATCGAAATTTAAACTCGAACCGAAAAGAATTAAAAAAACTCGATTTCAAACTTGAATCGATTATAAATATAAGTTTGAAGCGAAAACGTCGAGTATCATTAATAAAATAATTTAGGAATTCCAAGAAATAACAGTGGTTTAACTTGTGAATAGTAGGTAAATGCATATTTTAATCTTTCTTCCTAATCCTAGTCCTAATCATGTTTACTAATCACAGAATGAGCCAAAGCTAAACCTTTCTTCTGTTCCGAGTGTTTAAATCCGTAGGAGACTTTGAACTTAAATTTTTGTCAAATATATTCCCCATATGGCTGTCAAGGTTGTTTTTAAAAGAGCTTAAATTGTTCTTATAAATATAATTTGTATTTTATATGTTTATTGTATAATATTTAAATATAAATATGAAAATTTTTAATATATGCTTTATCAGTTTTTTTGCACAATGGTTTAATGTAGGGAAAGGTGGGGTAAGATGGAACCCCCAATCTAATCCCAACCAGAAAGGACAAGGTTCAGATTGTGGTTGCTAGATGGCCTTCACGTAATCCATAAGTGATGTATTTGCAGGCAGAATTCACGCTCAGTAGTCCATTTGCGTTCAGGAGGGAAATTACGTTTTCTCATGGTGCTGATGTTATTTGCACAAGGTAAGATACTGGATTGTTTGCATTGACATATTAGCAATAATGACTTACTATTCATGCTCTATATGTCCATTTATGTGTACATTATAGGTATGCGTCATAAATTGATATACAAATCATCGGTGTTCTGTTGAAAACTTCTGAGATTGAATATTTACTTTTGGGGTAAGATGGAACCCATGGGGTTCCGTCTTACCCCTCACCATAAATATTTCACAAACCCTTAACATTTTCTTTCCTTTCTATTTTGAATGACTTATGCATTGATTTCTGATAACCTTTGTCTGTAATACTTGATGTTTGTTGTCCTGCAATATTTTATTTGTCATATTTTTTTAATTCAAACTTCTAGAAAATTTCATCTGTCTCATTTTCCAGATGCTTGGCCCTATCAGGACGGTATTCAGTGTTGCACAAGAAGCAGAGTTAGGTACTCACATTTTATCGATGGAGGAACGATTTTGGGGATGGACTGACCACAAGGGATGTTTGCTACATTGCACTTCATGCAGTGGAAAGGAATAACGTGGACCACAAATTTAACAAAATGGTGAGATCTTGCTACGAAACAGGTTTCTTCATTTCATGCTTAGTTTACATCCTAGTATGATACGCATAGGAGTTAGCCTTTATTCAAATTACAGCACCTGTTTCTGTCTTTTAACCTGGTTGGACTTACTGGTAAAGACTAGTTACTAGGCTTCCAACGTGCCACCCAGAACTTGCAATTCAATTTCCAGAACAAACTCCTGCTGCTACTCGAGCAGGATGCTTCAATTAAACAAATATTGAAAAGTTTTTTGACATCTTATCTTCAGTTCAAGCAGATCATTCCTTTCCTCCACACACGAATTTTAATGTTGATGAGGCAGGTGTTACAACGGTGCAGACAAAGCCTATAAGAATCCTCGTTCTGCGGGATTAAAAACAGATTGGCACACTGACTTCTGCTGAAAGGGGAGTTTTAGCTACAGCAGTTTGCTGCGTGTCTGCTAGGGGCCAGTTTGTTCCACCTTTCCTCCTCTTTCCACGAGTTCGAATGAAGCAAGAATTGAAGGATGGTGCTCCTCCAGCAACTGGATTTGCATACCATCCATCTGAGTGGATGCAGCTCTCCATTTTTACTGAATGGTTTCTTCACTTTCTAGCTCACACCAAGCCATCAGTAAATGATCCAGCATTATTGATTATGGATTGCCATATGACTCACATAAAGAATCTTAATGTCATAAGTCTTGCCAGGGACAATTATGTCATGATTGTCATTTTACCACCACATTGTAGTCACCGAATGCAGCAACTGGATGTTTCCTTCGTGAAACCACTGAATGCCTACTATGCGAGGGCTATTGAAACATTCATCAAAAACAATCCTGACAGGCAGGTGACCAACTACAAACTAAATGAATTGTTTGGAGAGGCCTATCTACAGGCTGCTTTTCCAAACACAGCCATCAATGGGTTTAAGAAAACAGGAATTTGCCCATTGAATAAACATGTTTTCGGCGAAGCTGACTTTTTACCTGCTCACCCCACAGATATTCCATTAAATGGTAAACAGGAAGCGGAAGATCAGGACGACCGAGTTGCTCCTCCAATCATGACTACTGAGAATGAACCTGAATTGGAAGTAGCTGATGAACCAGAACACCCAAGTGCTGTACCTGAACCTTTAGCACCAAACGTGACTCGGAAACTGTTTAGGCCAGATAGTTCACCCCAGGAAATAATTCCCTTGCCAAAGATGGCCACAACTACGCGGAAGAAGAGACTCAGCTCTCAAGGACGAGCTATTATTATTACAGCATCCCCATATAAGAAAGAGCTAGAGTCAGAAATTCAGAAGAAAAATAAAAAAGAACTCACTCTAGCAAAGAAGCACAAAAATAGAAGCAAAGAAGAAACTAGAAACTCTAGCATCCAAAAAACGACATAACAAAAGCATGATAAAACAAAAAGCAACACAGCGAGCAAAAGCTAGCCCATTCTGGGTTCATGAAAGTAACAGTAAGAGTGAGGGAGATTCAACTGTCTGTTTGTATCGCAATGACACATTTGGTAATTTTCTGAGAGGTGAAGGGTGGGTTTGTTGTGCCATTTGCAAGAGACGGGCACATGAGCAATGTGCATGAATGCAAGATGATGAAGAGGTTTTTGTGTGTGAACTATGCACGTAATGATCAGTTTCTTTATGTTATGGTATAGCGCTATGAAAGACCCCAAAAAGGAGTAAAATGGGTAATGTTCAGGGGTAAAGGATGAGGAGGGACATGGCTTTCTACGTCATTTGTGCCAGTAAAGATATTTCTTTGTTTTAAAGTTGAAGATTATGACAAACATTTAGAGGGGTAAGATGGACCCCCTGGGGTCCATCTTACCCCGTCATATTTTATTTTGGAGGCATTAAAGTAGTTTTTTTGAACATTCAGTGTTCCAATCTTTTCCTCCAAAACGATGACCAGGGTGCGTATTGTAATCATAACACCCAAAGCACCACCACAACGCCTAAAACCTCACAAAATTATATAAATGTGGTTTCTAAGCTAGTTCTTTTGTTAAGTAGTCCGTCTTACCCCACCTTTCCCTAAAATGTTTAAAAATGCTTCGTGGGTTCTGTATTTTTATTGCATAATATTTCAATAGAGAAACAAATGTATGTAGTATGGTATTTAGTTATTAATGGGATTTATTTTAGGTTAATAAATCAGCCTAAATAGCTATTAGAAAACCATTACCATATTTTTTAGTTTAGATGGAATCTTCGTCTGCTAATGTTTAGGCCTACGACTAAATGAAATAAATTTTGAACTTCTTAACTAGGTTTGTAAGAAAAACAATTAAACAAATATAAATATATTTGACGAGTTAACGAATGCACAATGAGAATTGAATTAGGAATGCAATGTAAGATGCGGTAAAGTAAATATAATAAAGTAACTGATTTAAAGTAATAAGAGGTGAAGTAACTAATATATGAAATGAAGTATTATGTGGAGTAAGAGTGAAAAGGAAGGAAACTATGATTGACTGAATTGAGGTCTGCAATACGAGAAGTAAATAGAATTAGGACCTACTATCGTATACCAGTTTGCAGAGAATAAGTATGAGAGAATGAAGAATTAAACTAAGTATGATTTATTTGGAGTTAAATGAATAAATGTCGAAAGAATGATTACCGACCTTTATGCTGAGAATGGCGAGAGACGAATGGGGAATACTCGTGCTCTATTTGGTTGAAAGCGTGTGTTTGTTTGTGTGTGCGTGAAATTCTAAGAGATGTTGTTTGAACGAGTATGTTAAATGAATTCAGTTTTTCGTCACAGGATATTTGAATTATTAAACATTACATACAACAATTGAATTGCAAAAGTTATGGATAAATTAATTGAATGATTGTATAGACAAAAGTTAAGTAAAAAGAATTGAATGATTTGAATTTTATACATAATAAATGATATATATATATATATATATATATATATATATATATATATATATATATATATATATATATATATATACAGGGTGTCACAAAGTCTGGGTACAAAGGGGATAAATACATGCCTTTAGAATATTAAAATTCCTATGTACCCAGAGTCAGAGTTTGTGGATACCCTGTATATATATATATATATATATATATATATATATATATATATATATATATATATATATATATATATATATATATATATATATATATATAAGTTTCCCAGGAGGATTTTATTATAGGAATGCCTAGAGGCATTGCTATAGTAGTATCCCATTAAAAACTTCCATTTGACTGCAGTTTTTTCATTCTTACATACGGTTCCCGTGCATTGGGACTTTGCGAATATTTTACCCATTAATTTCAATAGGAAAGTACACAGTGAATTTGAGCATCTGGTACATACGGATAGCTATAGTAAAGAAGAAATAACACAGTAAAAACAAATTTACCTTAACTCAAGGAAAATGTGTAATAAGTTACTTTGTTATCAATTATATTTTACGAGGAAAAAACATATAGAACTCTGAAATAATAGATTTTTAGCATTTGAAATTCAGGCTGAACTCGAACTCGAATCGATATTCATTTCATCATATATATATATATATATATATATATATATATATATATATATATATATATATATATATATATATATATATATATATATATATATATATATATATATATATATATATATATATATATATATATATATATATATATATATATATATATATATATATATATATATATATATATAACGTTTAGATAGCAATTTCTTGTATAAACGTTGAAATGTTCTCGTAAGGCGATCAAATTCCTTAATGACAATGAAGTTACATATCGCGTGATTTGAATGACAGCGAATCAGATTGTAAAAATAATATTCTTTGCAAAGCAACCGTAAGTCTTTCTGTTTGTGCCAATCTCTTGTGTTCCGAACTATCGTGCAAACAGGTTTGTCCAAAAAATTAACTGCGAATTGTTAAGTATTATTTGTTTCTACCAAATATAGAGACAAATTCCCTATTTGCATTACCAAATACATGGTCTTATTTTATTTTACTTCCCACTTATTACTTCCTTACATTTTCACTTTATAATTTTCTATTGAACATATTAATTTTTAACCTGACTACATTTATACGATATCAAAATTATATTCATGCATAAATATTTCCTGTTAATAATCTCATTTTTAATATACATACGTAATCTTGTCACCCAGCGATATTTGTATTGAAATTATTTTATTTACCATTTATATTTACATAGCATTTCCAAAATTGCTAAGTATTTAATACACTGAATTATATCTCATCTAGTACAACATATATTCAAAGGTTATTTATATTCTATCTTTTGTTTTAAATAAATAGTTTTATTTTTTAACTCATCTCGCCTCATTTCACTTGACTTCTATTCTCTGTCCGTGCCTGTGTTTTCTTATATAAATTTATCTTCTTTCATTTTCCATTTATTATAATAATATGTAGCGACTGGCGTGTACGTCCAAAATAGGTCACACGCGAGAGTCGCTACGCACATAAAGTACAGAGAGAGAGAGAGAGAGAGAGAGAGAGAGAGAGAGAGAGAGAGAGAGAGAGAGAGAGAGAGAGAGAGAGAGAGAATAAGTAAAGTTAGCGCCGTTAACGAGAATGTCACACGGTAGAGCTGGTCGAGGCAATCTTAGGCAAACATTATAATCAAGGCAGAATCCAGAATAAACCGGATAGCTATCACTATTAAAAAAAAAATAGAAACCATATTAGGAAGCTTTCTCCATGACAACATGCAACCGCCCACAGAGAATTTTACTCAATAGTCGGAGTGCCTTCCTTATTAATATGTTCGGCAGTAGCCAATCAAAGGTCGAGTTAGGTTAATACTGACAAATCAACAGGCCGGTACATAAGAGGGAGGTGTGGCTTAGTTAGAGGAGGAACTTGTAGGGCGTGGCTTAAATTGAATATATAACTGTGTGAAGCCAGCAAAATTAGAATTAAGATTACTGTTTGATATAGCAATATATCGCGTTATAGATCGTTCAGTCCGATCTCTCAGATTCGCGTAATTCACCTTTGTATATAGTCGTGTACACAATGCAGACATTAAGGGGTAACTTTTATAGGCTCTATTCATCCGGCCTCCTTTAGACCTTGCCCGTACTTGACCTCGAACTTGATTTATAGCATAACTTAGAACTAAAAACTTAATTAAAGAACTTTTGTAAAGTGCAATAAGATCTAGTTCAATAATAATTCTATTTTTGATTGGTGACTGCAATATCCTGACGTTCCTCAATCTTCCTGGTGCAAGGCCTTATTAATCGGGAAATCAGCCGTTGTGCATTCTCCTCGTTAATCGCAATTCCTCTCGATTACATAACTCCCGAAATACCGGTGTTCTACTCTGGTGTGGTCTATCCCCATCCTCCGGACTATTTGACCCCGTCGCTAGAATAAAACCGCCCCTCGGCTTAGGGCACCCCATAGCAATAAACAAATCACTATCGTGGGAAATAAGGAAGGGCAACGCAAACCAACCAGGCCATCTGTATCAACCGGAGTCATTGCCAAAAGATTACGCGATAACTCGGTAACCTATAACCATTACTGGCAACCAGCGTCCCCTTTCCAAGGATCTTGGGTTGTCCTCACGATTAACTTCAAGGTTCCCCATAATTAGGGACGACCTTCAAGAACCTCCCATAAATACATGAAGATATTGGGATATCTAAATTAGTTTCTTTCAATAAAATTATGTTAAATTGGTGTCCCCAGACCGGTTTGTTAAGTAGAATTTCGTCTTGCACGGAATATAATATTTAACAGAACATTTATTTTTTTTATCTTCCAACTACAAACTCGACGCGGGCATCTATTTTGTCCTGTTTTCCCGTTTTTCTTCCACTCCGTGAGTTCACATTCTCACGTAGACATAATGCCCAAGTAGGCAGTCGCCAGATGAGCTCGTTAATAATAAAAAAAAAATTCACGTAGACATTGTGTACTTTTAAAATCTTTAGCATCCCTTGCATCACGTGTCCCAAATTCTTTTCTTCTTTCCCTTACGCTTTTAACGGGTGTAGTCGGTTAGTTAAATTTAGAATTTTAGCTAGTTACAAAATTTATGCTTAATTAACACTAAAACGAAAGTTCTCTTTCAGCATAGCGTCCATTTTGGACCAAGTCGGCTGAGAATAATTTGCCTTAATCGACATGGTGTGCTCAACCACTCGTTGATTTTTTTTTCAAAACGTACCTCCCCCTACCCCGCAAATTTTCTCATTCTTCACCTTTTCCTTTTGGATTTTTTTTTAATTATTTTATTTCATAACCGTTCAGAACAGTGACAACCACACATAATCGCATGAATAACACAAATACAATAAAATGGTTACACAAACTCATATATCTACTGCCGGTTTAACCTAGTAGCACATGTAGCACGTGCTACGGGCCCCGCGCTTTAGAGGGCCCTGTAGGGATGTAAAAAATCAGTAGTAATTAAGATTTTGCCTTTAGGCACAGAAAAAAAGAGACAAATAATTATTCATTTTCCTGATTTCTTATATTATTATTATCTATTATATTACTATATATAAGAAAATATAGAAAACTTCACTAGAGCATACTGCATAGTATAATACGTCTGGCATTATGTTATAGTAGTACACGCTGTTGTTCTTTTAAAATGAATAAAAAGTGTACAAAATAAAACCCTCTTTTTGTTCATTTGAGTCCTTCCAGTCATACTAGCAGTTCTTTTAAGTTCCTCAGATAATTTTTTCCCATATATATATATATATATATATACATACATACATAGGTGGGCGCGATAACCAATAAATCGATAATCGATAAATCCAAAATTATAATACAATATTGATTATTGACTATATATAGCGTTATTTTATAATACAATAGTAAAAATATTTGAATACTGCTTCTTAGTTTCTTACCTGGTGAAGGAAGCTCTCCTTCATCTCCTCATAGGTTTTGAGGATCCTCCTCACAGCTCGGACCTACATATTTATGCCTCCAAGACACGCGCGGCTCGCCCCTGTGCTAAACTGGAACCAAAAACTGAACTGAAATTATCGATTATCGCTAGTTTGGAACCAAAAGTATCGGTGACACCGATTAATTGATGACGCGGAAAAAAATATCGGATAACCCGATATCGTTATCGCGATAACGCTTACCTATGTAATATATATATATATATATATATATATATATATATATATATATATATATATATATATATATATATATATATATATATATATATATATATATATATATATATATATATATATATATATATATATATATATATATATACGAGTAAGGCCCCCGCTGTTCCCTGTGCTATCGGCCCCGCAGCTCCTTAAAACGGCCCTGCATACATCCGCCACCTGATGTGTATGATGGACGTTATCGGAGCACGCACCGCACCAATCTGATCACGTGGTTGGAATTGTGTGATATCATAATGAATCCTCGCGCCCTCCATTACACATAATCTACCTATATATGCTTTTTCAGAGAATTTTACTTGATAGTGAGAGGATAGGTTCATGGGTTGAATGAGGCTTTACGAATGGAATTTGAGAGGTCCTAGGTAAAAGATTAGCTGAAATTACTCAATGCCTTAAATTTATATTATATTATATTGTATTCTATATGTCAGTAGGTATATTTTCAGACACCCCTGGAAGCAGAGACAACATTAACATTTAAAGGACAAAGATCGTCAATACATAGAGGGGCGTAACATAACCAAAAGTTCCACATCAAGTCGTCAATCTGAACTTTAGTTAGTTCAATATTTCTCGTATTCTTTTCCAAACTAAAGAAGCGGCTAGACGACTTGGTCGAAGACATTCACAGAGCTGACCCACAGCTGAATCTGAGTTGAGAAACCATGCTTGCTGGAATCTGCCTGGCGGGAGTTGACTCGCAGGTGGGTCCGAAGGTGAGACTATGCCTGGCTGGAGTTGACCCCTAGGTGGGTCTGAAGGTGAGACCATGCCTGGCGGGGGTCGACCCACAGGGGGGTCCGATGGCTGATTCCTGATATCTAGTCGGTTGAGTTTCGAAAGTGGCCTTGTTTTGGTAACCCGACTTCATCCGTAATGTTGCTGACCGAGCCTTCCCGTCATCTCCCGTGTGCAAATCAGTGATTTTTCCCAATTTCCACTTTAACCTAGGAGTTTCATTGTGGACGAGCACCACATCGCTGACACCAAGATTTGCTCCCTACCGAAATATGTGTTGTCTGCCTCAGAGCCCCTAGGTACTCAGAGTGCCAGATCACCCAAACTTGTTGGCGCATTCTCTCCATATCCCTCTGGCGTCTGGTTAAAGCAAAGGGTGTCCCATATTCTGGATCATCATAATCCCGAAAAGTGAGCTGCAGAGGAACCCTTCTAAAACCACAAAGATCTTAAAGGGTCAACGGGTCTAGGTGGTCAGCATCGTCTATAGCATAGGTGAGAAATTTTCTATCTTTCCAAAGGTATAAATTTCACCCCATCCCACTATATTGTTACCAAAGATCCTTTTTAGGGTATTTTTGGTCAAGCTGACTAACCTTTCTAAGAAACCCGTGTACCGCGGCGCTTTGGCAGTGTTAAAAACATTAACCGGATGCCCTTAAACTCTTCTCTATCATGCGTGGTATTTAGGTATATAGCCGTAGCCGCTGCACGAAATTTAGCGGCATTATCGCTATACACTTTCTTAGGGCTAAAGTATCCATCTGAAAATCACCGAAAGGCTCGAAAAGGTTTCAAAGTCCCCGTCAGTTACTAACTCCAGATAGATGTCACGAGTAGCAGCACAAGTGAACAACAGGATGTAGACCTTTTCCGCCCCCCTTTTTCCCTTCATCTGGATAACCTCAATGTAATTAATACCAATATTGAAAAACGGTGGCGCGATTTCTACTATATTTGCGTGTAACAGGGGTGGGACATCCGGTGTCCCGTAACTTTTTACTTGCAACCAGTGGCATGTGTAACATTTTCTTGTTATTATTTTTATTACTTTCTTGCACGTGGCATCCGAAACTTAAACCGGATGATCATCAGTAGTTAATCAACTGTTGATTGTCCGTAGGAATGGTGAAGATGCAGTTGTAATAGTTCCACAAGCGAGGGCCTCCTGCCAACAAAAGTGGGAACCTAGTCTGGTAGGGTAGATTAGCGAAATCATTTCTCATGTTACACTCAATAATAGCTGCTTCGAGGAATAAACGAAGATAGAGAATTCAACTAGTAGGACCAATAGCTTGGAAGGAAAGTTCTTTTTTCTATCCTCTGTATTTCATTTGGACTTCCTTTATCCAGTAATCCATCGCAGCTTTATAATCCTTTGTTGTGATGTTGTGACAGTATTATCATGTAGGGGAAAACTTATTAACAATCACCTTTCAGAAGGACAAAGAACCCGAAAACAAGAATGGTGACCTTGATCACTTTTGACATGGAACTATACCTGTCAATATCAATTGGCGGCATTTGAAAGGTAAAGTTTAACACATCGGTGTTACCGGGAATGTGTAAGGGTTTCGCCCATAATTCCCGATTTAAAATCTATTAAGGTCTTTTAAGCTACCTACAATTTTCCATGCTTCTAGTTTTCATCCCCCTGGTAACCAGATCACAAGGGTTGAGATGAGACTCTACATAATGCAACTCAAGGTCATGAGAGAGTGCTATAATTTACCCCACACTGTCCTTCACGTATGCTTCATTACATGAATCTGAGCAAAGCCATTGAAGGACAATTTGAGCGTCTAATCAGAGGAAAATTTCCTCTAACAATAGATCTAGAGCCTTTTTTGTGTGTGTAAAACTCGAGCAACTAAAAGAGCGGCGGTTAATTCTAATTTAGGAATGGCAATGGGTTTACCCACTATTTTCTGCTTGAGCCATAACGAAGCAAACCTTATCGTCAAATACAGAGTAGAGCACGGCCCCATGTGCCTTAGAACTAGAGTCCGCAAAACAATGCAACTCTAAGTTACTTGAGGGTAAAACTTTTCTAGGAAATGATATATTCAGTTTATGGTTCCATTTTGACCGACACTCTTCGTCTAAAACTTGGTCTCGTTCTAATCTCTTTTCTAACAATTTCTTTATAGAGAAGCGTGTTACTATCATTTCAGAGAAGAGATGTTCCAATAGGCTCTTTAGCTAATTAGTAATGCTTCCCTAAAAGACGATTAATGTGGGATGAATTAGAGTACCACTTTCTCAGGTTAAAGCCTACCTGATTCAGAATTTCCTTTGATGCCTTATAAAATTGAGTTATACCTTTCACTGTCAGGAAAGAACAAAGAAAATTGTCAACATAAAGACTCCTTTTTAACAACTCCGAATGCTATGCACCCTTTTCTTCAATTAATTGAAGAAGTGAGGCATTTAACACAACCTTATACCCCAAAACCTTTGTTTCATTTATACTTTTAGATTTACTATGAAAGAAACGGAGGCAAGAATGATGATTATTGCATGTAAGCAGTTATATTTTGACAAGACAATTTTGATTTTTATATCCTGAACGCAAACAATTTGTGCATAACCTGAGAAACTTAGCACGTTTATATTTTTGTTCGGGTGCCATCTTTAGATTTAGCAGTTTTATTTCCTTCTCTATAATGTTACAAAACTCGCCCAATTCCTAATAGGCGGTACTCTTATTAAGCGAACTGTTTACTTGTTTTGTTAGTTAGAAGGAAGTTTTTACAACAATAAGGTCACAACAAAGAAACTCACGCTGCTTACATTTAATCCCATAACGTTTAGGCTACGTGCTCGTAAGTGACATTCATAAGCCGCGTGGAACTCTCCAAGTGACTGCGAATTATTTGGGGGTTCGTTTAAGTCAAGGCTAGCATTCACATGAGATTGTACTACTACCCTTTTGTCTCAGTATGGGAACTGCTAGGTGTCGATCTCGCACTCCGCCAATCTATAGAAGGGCGTGACTTTACTAACCTCACTAACCACAATATGCATTTGGTTGGTGCACTGTCCGCTCGTAACAGTTCTTCCGCACACATTGCAGTCAGTCTATTCTCGTAACCTCGACTTCATCTTGCCATTTACGAACGACATTTGCCGTTCCTGGTTCTAAGCACGTCGTATTGGACTCACTTTTTTGCATTTCTGTGATCTCTGGCACGCAACTCTCTCATACTTTTTTTTAATTTTTTTATTTAAGGGGCTATCTGGCGACTGCCGACTTAGGATTAGGTCGCCATAAAAAACAGCCTAGTTCTAGGCTACTTTAAAAAATTAAACAGAAAACAATAAAAAGAAATAACAATAACAATAACAAAGCAATAACAAAAACAATTACAAAAACAACAACAACAATTAAATCTGGTTAAATAAAAGGGAGAAGGCCGGCCTCCCCCCAAAAGTCAATAAGTCCACCAGTCAAAGTACACGCACTCGTCCCGAGCACAAGGGACAGGCGGTAGCGACCCCGCCCATCCCGGTACCGGGACAGGTGTCGTGCGCGAAGATCACCCAGACTGGGACATTCGACAAGAATGTGCCGAACAGTCTGGGGGACGACGCAGTTGTTGCAATAGGGCGCAGGCGAGCGCTCCATCAGATAGCGATGGGTCACACGAATGTGCCCGATTCGGAGACGACAGAAAGCAACCTGAAGCCGCCGCGGCATTGGGGGATAGGTCCATGGGAACAGTCGCGGCGCAATGGCTCGCAACTTTAAGTTCCCCTCGACCGTCTCCCATCTTCTTTGCCAAGCAGTCCGAAGAGCTGCCCGTATTCCTGCCATGTAGTCAGTGTGAGGAAGAACAAAACGCTGGTCCGGTCGCAGAGTCCTCGCGGAATCTTTGGCGCCCTCATCGGCGCACTCATTCCCCGCAACTCCTACATGTCCAGGAACCCAGCAGAAGATAATCTCGACATCTGCCCGGCTCGCCAAAACCGTGGAGTCACGCATTTCGCGAACCAGGGGATGCGGAGATTCCAATGCCCCGAGAGCACTCAGGGCGCTTTGTGAGTCGCTATAGATCCCAATCCGGTCTCCGAACAGGGCACGTCGCGTAATCTCCCGTACCGAGTGGTGTATTGCCACCACCTCGGCCGTGAAGACAGACGCAGCGCCTGGTAGAGCCCCGCTGACTTCAAACAGAGGGGATACGGCGTGGAAGCTGACCCCCTCTTGGGACTTGGAGCCATCCGTATACACTGGCACGGTACCAGCGTGACACGATGTGTGCTTCAAAAAGGTCGAACGCAATACTCCCGGCGCAGTACAAGCTTTGGGAGCAGAGGCGTGGCGACAAATAGCCAAATGTGGTACCCTCCAGGGTGGCATCCTGGGCAGAACCAGGGACGCCACCGGCCCGAGAGCTATATCTACCTCTCGAAGGAGTTTCCTGGCCCTAAACCCAAAGGGCTTAGGGTATGACTGGCGTCTCTCGGCGGAATAGGCACCTTCGAGATCAGCTGCGGATGCAGTGAGAGCTGTTGGCGACTGAGGGAGGCGCCGGGCTCGCGTGTACAGGCGAGTGATGCACTGCACGCGGCGCAGAGCGAGTGGCATCTCCCCAGCATCGACCAACAGGCTCTCAATGGGGGAAGTGCGGAAGGCACCGGTCGCAAGGCGAAGGCCAGTGTGGTGGATCGAATCCACATTCCGCAATAAACGCTCGGCTGCGGATGCATAAAACTCGCATCCGTAGTCGAGCTTCGAGCGAACAAAGGATCGAAAAAAAAGTAAGGCAGTAGCCCTATCAGCGCCCCAAGCGCTGAACGTCACGGAACGGAGAATGTCTATGGCGCGGGTACAAGAGACCCTAAGGCGGCGAATATGAGCCTCCCAGGTGAGGCGTCGGTCGAAAACAAGACCAAGGAAACGGTGCGACTCAACCACATCCAGGCGCACCCCATTAAGAAACAAATCTGGGTCGGGGTGAAGCCGTGGATGGCAGCAGAAGTGAACCACCTTAGTCTTGGCCAAAGAAAACCGAAACCTGTGCGCTTCGGCATAGCGAGAGACGCGGTTCAATGCCTGTTGGAGTCGACGCTCCAGAGTTGGCATCTGGGCCGCGCCAAAAGAGATCGAAAGGTCGTCCACGTAGAGCGTAGCGAGAACATCTTCCGGAAGCACCGAGGTGATGCCGTTGATGCTCAGGGCAAAGAGTGTGACACTGAGGACACTTCCCTGCGGGACACCCTCTTCCTGCTCCTTTGGGCCGGAGAGGGCTCCCCCCACCCGTACGCGGGATCGACGATCTCGCAAAAATTCAGATATAAAGATTGGGAGGCGTCCCCTCGCCCCCATCGTGTGGAGAGTCTCCATGATACCGTATCGCCATGCGGTATCATAAGCCTTCTCCAGATCAAAAAACACCGTGGCGTAGTGCTGTCTACGAAGGAAAGCCTCGCAGACGGCATTTTCCAGTCGGAGCAGAGCATCCGACGTGGAGTGGAACTTACGGAAGCCGCACTGTGCAGAAGACAGATGGCCTCCGCTGTCCAGGAAATAGGCTAATCTAACATTTACCAATTTCTCCATCAACTTGCACACGCAAGAGGTTAGAGAGATTGGGCGGAAACCGGTCGGAGTAGAGTGATCTCTTCCCGGCTTGCGAAAGGCGAGCACAGTAGCGATTCGCCAGGAGTCTGGGAGAAGACCCTCCACCCAGATCCTGTTGAACAAATCTAACAGAAAGGCCATGCCTCGCTCACCCAGGTCTCGAAGCATGGCGTACGGGACATCGTGCGGACCATGGGCGGTGTCCGCGCACGAAGCGAGAGCGGAACGCAACTCACTCACAGTAAACTTGTCGTTGAAGGGTTCTCCACCTCTGGAGGTAAAGTCCAGCCAGTGGCCTTCCGCGACATCACGACGTGCATTGAATGCTGGCGGAGCAGCATCACGGCTAGAGAATGCGGAAAAAGCGGTCGCTAAGGATTCCGCCACGGACGCGGGGTCCGAGATTGCGGTCCCATTCTCCTGGAGAATGGGAGGGGGGTCCTGCGAGAACTTGCCCCGAATCCTTTTGACTCGCTTCCACACCTCAGCTAAAGGGGTCTTCCCGTTAAGTGAAGACACGTATGCCCGCCAAGAAGAGCGGCGTGCGTGCTTCCAAACATACCGGAACCTAGCCCTAGCCCGACGAAATTCAGCGACAGTGAAATCGTTCGGGCGGCGCTTATAGCGCATGTAGGCATAACGCTTCTGTTTGAGGGCCGTCTCACACTCGGCCGACCACCATGGGAGTGGTCGGTGTGCAAAATGACCAGATGTCCTAGGAATAGTAGTCAGGCCCACGACGATGAGGTTGCCGGAGAAGAACTCAACGGCCTCATCTACCGACCTCAACTCCTCGACTGAGATAGAGAATTCAGTCATTTCCTGAAATGCAGGCCACCGCGCCCGCGCCAAGCACCACCGAGGTGGTCTCTCAGGCGGCAGTTGTCCTGAAAATGATATTTGAATAGGAAAGTGATCACTACCATGGAGGTCATCGACCACCCCCCAATCAAAATCAGGCTGTGCATCCGAAGAGCACAAAGATAGGTCAAGGCAAGAAAATGAAGCGGTTCTCGGATAGTGATGCGTAAACTCATCCACGTTTAGGACACCCATCTCAAGCTCTTCGATCAGATCGGCAAGGACTTGTCCCCTGGGATTTATGGAGTAATCTCCCCAGAGAGGATGCCTGCCGTTCAGATCTCCAAGCAAGTGATAGGGCCTCGGCAACCGTGCCACGACGCGGCGGAAGTCCCCCGCGTCGAAGTCAGCTGACGGTGGAAAGTACGCAGAAATGATAGTATACCTCCTATCCAGGTGCAGCTGCACAGCCACTGCCTGAAAGGAGGTATCTAAAGAGAAAGGAAGAACGGAGACATCATGCCGGGTGTAAACCGCGCATCCCCCAGCCCGGCCATCCCGCGATGGTGGGGTCGCAAGACCCTTATACCCCGGGAGGGCAGGCAGCGGGCACGCGCCTAGCATGGTCTCCTGCAAAAAAATAGCTAACGGGGAATGGGACGAGACGAGCCTCCGCAGCTTCTCCCAGTTAGCCTGGAGTCCACGGCAATTCCATTGAAGGAATATGCCCTCCAGGCCTAGCTCGGAGGAGACGCGGGGGCCCTCCTCGAATTGAAGACCCTCACGGGAATGGCCATACGCGTCACGGGGGCAGAGCCCCGGGCGCTGTTGGCCGGACAAAGCGCTGTCGCCTTCGAGGACTTATTGGGGGAGGTTGGGCTCGCCATGCGAGTCTTTTCCTCCCTCCGCCTCGAAACCTTAGGCGGGCGTTGCGGCTTGGGAGGCGGGGGGCCCTCTTTTCGAGGAACCACCGTCTCCGAGCCACTCGCTCCACCTCGGGGCGTGGGCGAAGGGGTCGAAGCTCCTTTCGGGGAACAGCTTTAGGAACCCCGGAAGATGGCCTAGCGACCATCTTCAGGGGTGTTGCCTCCTGTGAGTCTAACGACTCTGTGGAGGCGCGTGGCCGTTTCGCATCACGGGAAACGGTCACGCTGGGGGAAGACGGGGGAGCCCTGGTATTAGCCGGGGCTGGGTGTGAACCCTTTTTGCCGCCAGCTCTACCAGGGGAGCGCCCCGGTGTAGTAGAGCCCGCAGAAGGGCTCCGAATGGGCGCGGAAACAACCGTGCTCGTTGGCCTGGATGGGCCAGGAGCAGAGGGTGCTTTTCTAACTATTGAGGCATATGACGTCCCAGACAGAGCCGGGCGCGCCAGGACCAAGTCCTTAGCCTCGCGGAATGAGAGTCGATCCTGGGCCTGAACGGCCAGGATTTCTTTCTCAAGGAGATATGCACCACATTGCTTCAAAGAAGCAGGGTGCGGCTCTCTGCAATTGACACACTTGGCCACACACGATTTGGACTTATCGTGTGCGACCTTGGAGCAATTTACACAGACTTCGGGTGACCCCGATTTTGCACGTCTACATGATCGATTCGTGTGGCCGAAGCGGTGACAGTAATAGCACCGCCGCGGCAGTGGCACGAATGCCTTCACGCGGTAACGGTACCAACCGGCACGCACCGACTCAGGGAGCTTGTCACAGTCGAACGTGACGAAGAGTGTAGGGGTGGGTCTCGACGCCCCTCCCTGTTTTCTCATCACACGTTCGACCTTGACCGCCCCATGGTCGGCCAGCTCTAGGGTGATTTCTTCTATGGAGTAGTCAACGAGTTCCCTCGCATAAACTACTCCTTTCACAAAGTTCATGGTAGAGTGCGGCGTCACACTCACCGGGGTGCCATGAAGGGTCCGAAGAGCACTTATCTTGGCCGCCTCGGCGGGATTCGCCGCATTCGCCAGAAGGCTCCCGTCCGAGAAACGGGTTACCTTCGGCTCTCTACCAATTGCACTAGCTAATCCTCTCCTCTGATGGATCATGTTGCCCTTGGACAACATGGTGCCATGCGTGGAGCGAATAACGAGGAAGCGCTTGAAGCCAGCGGGCTCGAAAACGCCAGGTAACCTCTGAATCAGGGGCCCCGATGTCATCGAGGCTCCGCCCTGTGCATTCTTGGTGTTAGTCTTAGTCAGGGGCTCCGCACACGAGGGGGTAGAGGGGCCGGATGTCCCGATCTTGGCTTGGTCGCCTACCAAAGTGGTAGCAGACCCATCCGTCCCCGCAGCCCCCGCGGATGGAGAGGAGCCCCGAGTCTTTTTCGTCTTCTTTGTCTTTTTCTTTTTTGGAGAGGAGGGCGGGGAATGAACCCGCTTTTCACCTCCGCCGGCAGAAGCCCCCAGGCCAGATGGACCGGCCTCAGCCAGGTCCCTCTCCGAAACTGAAAAGGTCCTGGTTGTCGTAGGGGCACCTGTCGGAGGAGATCCCTCCCCTCCTTTTACTGCCTCGGAGCCCTCAGCCATTTGAGGAGGACCTTGCATAGGGGCGGATTCGGGTTCGGTGCTTGGCGCCGAGCCCGAATTCCCCCCCATGGAAGGCCCTACCGTCTGAGGCTGGGTCTCCTCAAGGACCATGTTTATCACAGGAGGGGCCTCCAGTTGGCCATCCCCTCCCAGGACATCACAGGTCCCCTTGGCAGTGTCGCCAGTCTTGTGTGGGGAGGCACAGGCCTTGACCCCAGCAAGGTTTAAAATTCTGGCCAGCAGGTCTTTTGAGGGAAGCGACCGAAGGGGCCTGGCTTCCCTCTCCCCCCTAAGGGGGTTTGCCCTACCGAGCCGCTTGCACGAGGGGCGGTCGGCAATGGGCTGCCTGCTGGCTTTCTTGGCAGTCCCCTTAGAAAGCAAAGGAAGGACTGCCGCTGGAGATAGGGAGGTGCCCGAAAGCACCTCCAGAGAAGGGGGTGAGGGGGAGTCCCCTACACCCGTAGGCGTAGGAGAGGAGTAAGCCTCCTCTCCGGTTAAAGAATTATGGAGGGTTCCTTGCGCAAGCACAAGGGGGGGGACCTCCATTTTCTCGGTGGAGCTGCCCGAGGGCGGCTCCGTTGATTTTCTTGGGGAAGTTGGGGGTTGGGTTTTTTTTTTTTTTTTTGTCATACATGGGCATGGTGACCCTCTTTTTAATACGGGACGCAATAGCTCATCACCTCTCGCAGTTGCCCGCACTGCGAGAGGTGCTTACAAGCCCGTCAGAGCCAGGCGCCACCATTCGGGACCAAACCCCTCCCGCCTGGTGGCCTGGCAGTCCTTCGGCATGGCGGCTCCACCTTGAACACGGCGTAAAAAATATAGGACCTTGCATAGGGGCGGATTCGGGTTCGGTGCTTGGCGCCGAGCCCGAATTCCCCCCCCATGGAAGGCCCTACCGTCTGAGGCTGGGTCTCCTCAAGGACCATGTTTATCACAGGAGGGGCCTCCAGTTGGCCATCCCCTCCCAGGACATCACAGGTCCCCTTGGCAGTGTCGCCAGTCTTGTGTGGGGAGGCACAGGCCTTGACCCCAGCAAGGTTTAAAATTCTGGCCAGCAGGTCTTTTGAGGGAAGCGACCGAAGGGGCCTGGCTTCCCTCTCCCCCCTAAGGGGGTTTGCCCTACCGAGCCGCTTGCACGAGGGGCGGTCGGCAATGGGCTGCCTGCTGGCTTTCTTGGCAGTCCCCTTAGAAAGCAAAGGAAGGACTGCCGCTGGAGATAGGGAGGTGCCCGAAAGCACCTCCAGAGAAGGGGGTGAGGGGGAGTCCCCTACACCCGTAGGCGTAGGAGAGGAGTAAGCCTCCTCTCCGGTTAAAGAATTATGGAGGGTTCCTTGCGCAAGCACAAGGGGGGGGACCTCCATTTTCTCGGTGGAGCTGCCCGAGGGCGGCTCCGTTGATTTTCTTGGGGAAGTTGGGGGTTGGGTTTTTTTTTTTTTTTTGTCATACATGGGCATGGTGACCCTCTTTTTAATACGGGACGCAATAGCTCATCACCTCTCGCAGTTGCCCGCACTGCGAGAGGTGCTTACAAGCCCGTCAGAGCCAGGCGCCGCCATTCGGGACCAAACCCCTCCCGCCTGGTGGCCTGGCAGTCCTTCGGCATGGCGGCTCCACCTTGAACACGGCGTAAAAAATATAGGACCTTGCATAGGGGCGGATTCGGGTTCGGTGCTTGGCGCCGAGCCCGAATTCCCCCCCCATGGAAGGCCCTACCGTCTGAGACTGGGTCTCCTCAAGGACCATGTTTATCACAGGAGGGGCCTCCAGTTGGCCATCCCCTCCCAGGACATCACAGGTCCCCTTGGCAGTGTCGCCAGTCTTGTGTGGGGAGGCACAGGCCTTGACCCCAGCAAGGTTTAAAATTCTGGCCAGCAGGTCTTTTGAGGGAAGCGACCGAAGGGGCCTGGCTTCCCTCTCCCCCCTAAGGGGGTTTGCCCTACCGAGCCGCTTGCACGAGGGGCGGTCGGCAATGGGCTGCCTGCTGGCTTTCTTGGCAGTCCCCTTAGAAAGCAAAGGAAGGACTGCCGCTGGAGATAGGGAGGTGCCCGAAAGCACCTCCAGAGAAGGGGGTGAGGGGGAGTCCCCTACACCCGTAGGCGTAGGAGAGGAGTAAGCCTCCTCTCCGGTTAAAGAATTATGGAGGGTCCCTTGCGCAAGCACAAGGGGGGGGGACCTCCATTTATTCGGTGGAGCTGCCCGAGGGCGGCTCCGTTGATTTTCTTGGGGAAGTTGGGGGTTGGGTTTTTTGTTTTTTTTTGTCATACATGGGCATGGTGACCCTCTTTTTAATACGGGACGCAATAGCTCATCACCTCTCGCAGTTGCCCGCACTGCGAGAGGTGCTTACAAGCCCGTCAGAGCCAGGCGCCGCCATTCGGGACCAAACCCCTCCCGCCTGGTGGCCTGGCAGTCCTTCGGCATGGCGGCTCCACCTTGAACACGGCGTAAAAAATATAGGACCTTGCATAGGGGCGGATTCGGGTTCGGTGCTTGGCGCCGAGCCCGAATTCCCCCCCATGGAAGGCCCTACCGTCTGAGGCTGGGTCTCCTCAAGGACCATGTTTATCACAGGAGGGGCCTCCAGTTGGCCATCCCCTCCCAGGACATCACAGGTCCCTTTGGCAGTGTCGCCAGTCTTGTGTGGGGAGGCACAGGCCTTGACCCCAGCAAGGTTTAAAATTCTGGCCAGCAGGTCTTTTGAGGGAAGCGACCGAAGGGGCCTGGCTTCCCTCTCCCCCCTAAGGGGGTTTGCCCTACCGAGCCGCTTGCACGAGGGGCGGTCGGCAATGGGCTGCCTGCTGGCTTTCTTGGCAGTCCCCTTAGAAAGCAAAGGAAGGACTGCCGCTGGAGATAGGGAGGTGCCCGAAAGCACCTCCAGAGAAGGGGGTGAGGGGGAGTCCCCTACACCCGTAGGCGTAGGAGAGGAGTAAGCCTCCTCTCCGGTTAAAGAATTATGGAGGGTCCCTTGCGCAAGCACAAGGGGGGGGACCTCCATTTTCTCGGTGGAGCTGCCCGAGGGCGGCTCCGTTGATTTTCTTGGGGAAGTTTGGGGTTGGGTTTTTTTTTTTTTTTTGTCATACATGGGCATGGTGACCCTCTTTTTAATACGGGACGCAATAGCTCATCACCTCTCGCAGTTGCCCGCACTGCGAGAGGTGCTTACAAGCCCGTCAGAGCCAGGCGCCGCCATTCGGGACCAAACCCCTCCCGCCTGGTGGCCTGGCAGTCCTTCGGCATGGCGGCTCCACCTTGAACACGGCGTAAAAAATATAGGACCTTGCATAGGGGCGGATTCGGGTTCGGTGCTTGGCGCCGAGCCCGAATTCCCCCCCATGGAAGGCCCTACCGTCTGAGGCTGGGTCTCCTCAAGGACCATGTTTATCACAGGAGGGGCCTCCAGTTGGCCATCCCCTCCCAGGACATCACAGGTCCCCTTGGCAGTGTCGCCAGTCTTGTGTGGAGAGGCACAGGCCTTGACCCCAGCAAGGTTTAAAATTCTGGCCAGCAGGTCTTTTGAGGGAAGCGACCAAAGGGGCCTGGCTTCCCTCTCCCCCCTAAGGGGGTTTGCCCTACCGAGCCGCTTGCACGAGGGGCGGTCGGCAATGGGCTGCCTGCTGGCTTTCTTGGCAGTCCCCTTAGAAAGCAAAGGAAGGACTGCCGCTGGAGATAGGGAGGTGCCCGAAAGCACCTCCAGAGAAGGGGGTGAGGGGGAGTCCCCTACACCCGTAGGCGTAGGAGAGGAGTAAGCCTCCTCTCCGGTTAAAGAATTATGGAGGGTCCCTTGCGCAAGCACAAGGGGGGGGACCTCCATTTTCTCGGTGGAGCTGCCCGAGGGCGGCTCCGTTGATTTTCTTGGGGAAGTTTGGGGTTGGTTTTTTTTTTTTTTTTTGTCATACATGGGCATGGTGACCCACTTTTTAATACGGGACGCAATAGCTCATCACCTCTCGCAGTTGCCCGCACTGCGAGAGGTGCTTACAAGCCCGTCAGAGCCAGGCGCCGCCATTCGGGACCAAACCCCTCCCGCCTGGTGGCCTGGCAGTCCTTCGGCATGGCGGCTCCACCTTGAACACGGCGTAAAAAATATAGGACCTTGCATAGGGGCGGATTCGGGTTCGGTGCTTGGCGCCGAGCCCGAATTCCCCCCCATGGAAGGCCCTACCGTCTGAGGCTGGGTCTCCTCAAGGACCATGTTTATCACAGGAGGGGCCTCCAGTTGGCCATCCCCTCCCAGGACATCACAGGTCCCCTTGGCAGTGTCGCCAGTCTTGTGTGGAGAGGCACAGGCCTTGACCCCAGCAAGGTTTAAAATTCTGGCCAGCAGGTCTTTTGAGGGAAGCGACCGAAGGGGCCTGGCTTCCTTCTCCCCCCTAAGGGGGTTTGCCCTACCGAGCCGCTTGCACGAGGGGCGGTCGGCAATGGGCTGCCTGCTGGCTTTCTTGGCAGTCCCCTCAGAAAGCAAAGGAGGGACTGCCGCTGGAGATAGGGAGGTGCCCGAAAGCACCTCCAGAGAAGGGGGTGAGGGGGAGTCCCCTACACCCGTAGGCGTAGGAGAGGAGTAAGCCTCCTCTCCGGTTAAAGAATTATGGAGGGTTCCTTGCGCAAGCACAAGGGGGGGGACCTCCATTTTCTCGGTGGAGCTGCCCGAGGGCGGCTCCGTTGATTTTCTTGGGGAAGTTGGGGGTTGGGTTTTTTGTTTTTTTTCGTCATACATGGGCATGGTGACCCTCTTTTTAATACGGGACGCAATAGCTCATCACCTCTCGCAGTTGCCCGCACTGCGAGAGGTGCTTACAAGCCCGTCAGAGCCAGGCGCCGCCATTCGGGACCAAACCCCTCCCGCCTGGTGGCCTGGCAGTCCTTCGGCATGGCGGCTCCACCTTGAACACGGCGTAAAAAATATAGGTTGTGAAGAGGAGAGGAAAAGGGATGTGAGGAAGGTATGGGTGGGGATGAAGCAGGTTGTTAAAAAACCCCCATCCCGAACCGGAGCTGAGGGGTTAGGGAACAATGTCCCCTCCCCCCCCCAGCCCCGATCCGGGGTGGTTGGCTTGAGAAGAAGGTCAGCATTCTACCCTGTGAAATTAGAGGCTGACCAGAGAAAGTTGTGGGAGAGGTTGTATGAAAAGCGACGAGGTAGGGGAGAAATCGGGCTATCTGAAGGAAGGAAGAGAGGCTAAGCTGGGGCCGGACGGAGCGCTGACCCCGTCAGCACGGCGGCCAGGATGGCAAATCGCCGCGCCCCTTACGGGGAACTCTCTCATACGTCGCCCAAAGATCATGCCACGTTAACGCTTGCAGAAGAACAAGATGAAGACGCGCAAACACTGTGTCACTCTTCTCAACTCGCGTTCGTGAGATCAAATTACAAGGCAGATCATCATGGCGCATCCTGCTCGACTTTTCATTGTCTGACTGCCCTAGTCTTCTTGCTTACCCTTCGACCCACTCTTTCCCATCCTGGTATTAGAGCAAGACGCAAGACGTTTTCTGTAGCCAGGTATGAAAGCCGAAGGGGCCAAATGGACACGTTTATGTTTGCTTTGTTGTTGGGAGCAGATGGGACATCTGCTCCCTCAGATTAATGGAGAAATTTTTGATTCTACAGCCTGTGCTGTAGGAGGCCCCACCAACGTTACCACAATTAAGTGGGGCCACGCTTGCTGTGAGGCTGTCCTGACGGAGCAGGTTAGAGTCGAGGAAGGCGGTTGCAATTTTATAGCACCCCTCCTGTGTTAGCGGTCCGTGAAACATCAAGGAACTGGAAGTTCTATTGCAACTTACCCTCACGTGGAATGCATCCAAGTGGGGTGGTCATTCCATACCCATTTAGGAAAGACTGACCACTCTTCAACTTTTTCTTTTGCCCTACAGGGTGGTTAGTTTAAAAAAAAACAGCCTTGACTGTTGGGTTGATGCTTGACTTGTTAACGGGTAAAGGTTCCACGCAACACAAACTCCTTTTGCTCCTTTCCCTCTTCTTTCATCACGTCGATCTTGTAGGTCCTCTTCTCGTTGTTGCACCTATCTTCTTACCATGATGGATCGTTTTACCCACTATTCCGGATATACAAGCCTCCACCGTCACTCAGGATAGGTTGCTCGTTTTGCTGTCCCATCTACAATCATGACTAAGCGTGGTAGTCAATTTGATTCTCACAAATAGGATGCACTCCTGTCAGTGCTTGACTCTTCTCGCCTACGACCCCCAAACCAACGCCGTCCTCTTAGTCTGCTCTGTTTTAGCTGAGGGTTCCTTCGTTGCCTCTTCGCTCCTTAATTGTTTTGTCCTAGTCTGTTAAATTCGCTCATTTATTGTTTTATTCTCTGGTCGACCACTTATTGAAGTTGCTGCTCGTTTTTAGCCTCTTATATTGCCGAGATATGCCATTAGTTTATTGCACCCGTCAATTTCATTTTAGTCTTTTATCATCTTCTGTGCTAGCCCTAATTCTGCTTTCGAATATGTTTCAGCCTTTAGTTTCTTCATAGATTTTATTACTGTTCCTGCCATGAGTAAAATGCAAGAGTTCAAATAATTATGACAATAACAAATAAGTCCTAATTATCCCTTTTTCTAGTGATAACATGCCCCCCACCCTTTATATTTTTAACTTTCCCTCAAGATACCTTTTGCAGCCACAGGGGAAAATTCAGTCCCCAAAATGCTTTAGTAGATTTATTTAATGTGAACATAAAAAAAGAAGATTATCAATAGCTTTATACGATTCACCATTACTATGTAATGACATACATCGTACACTAATAAACAAGTTTCACCAAACAAGTATCCTTATAGCCATTAAAGTACCTCATTTTCTCGTAGGAATACTTGTTTGATTATAGTTTAGAATTATTGTATTTCATTGCAGTCTTCGTAAATTAACATAATATCCAGTCCAGTTTTGATTAATCAAGGGAAAGATCAAGAGTGGAGTATTGCTTCTGCTTTCCATTTGGAACAAAAAACAGGACGTTACCTCTGCTAACAATGTTAGGATTTCGTAGAAATCCTTTCGATTTCAACATTAAATTATTAATTCTTGTACAAAAAATAGAGTTCTTTAAGGAGCAATTTAGAAAATGCCAACCTGCCAAAACTAAAAGATACAACAAATAAAACAGAATCACCAATATCACAGATACGTAATTTTTTAATAACATTATAAAAAGTGAACAAAGTGTGAACAAAGTTCCAGTGTTCCTTTAAGCATGGATGAAAAAAAATTATATATATATATATATATTAAAATTAACCTACAGGATAATGAGAAGATGAATCCATTAATTGGCATGTTGCCTAATATAAATATTAAATATCTCCCCTGGCTTATTTAAACTCGACTCAGTTTAAAAAAAAATTGTACTAAATGAAATAACTTCATAATGCAGCCTGTTGTCACTCTTTATTAGTGTAATATCATTCGCATTGCCTCCCCCACCACGTGTCTCTGCTAGGATCATGGATTAAATCTTAGCCCTAAATGTTTTCGTTCTAATGATAATCCTTTAAAATGTTTTTGTTTTTTCACCCACCATTTCCATTCATATACACGGCGTTGTTGTGTGTATATCGTTTTGGGGATGCATATGTGTTATTAATTGCCTAATGATCTTTTTATTGGTGTTTCTCTGTCTTGTTATTGTGTTTTTCCATTGGTTTGTACTATGTGATGGGCGTTTCCTTCGTATCTTTGTACCCTATATAAGGTTGTCTTCTCCATTTTCATGCTATTCCTTGAAAATGAACTTGCAAATATAGTTCGAAAGTGCTTGGATTAATCTTTTCATTTTCCTGTGGGTTAATTTTCATATTATTGCTTTCTTCACGTGCCACTTTGTGAGTTTTTTATTATATATATATCGCCCTCTAAGTAACAGGAATAGAGAAAGATAGGACAAACTACCGTACATATGTAGTTCGATAGTTGTGACCCTCTAAACAAATTTCAGAATGCTAAAACCACTTTTTACTCCCCCCCCCCTCACACACACAAAAGTGCAACAGACTACAGGAATTTGCCATTTGCAGGTGGCAAATGGAAAATCACATTACCACAAACTGCGTCGAGGCCAGAAAAAAACAAATCCTAGATATTCAATGGCGACTAATAAATAGAACCATTGCGCAAATGCAAGATTAAATATAGGAGTGTAGATAAAAGAGAGTAGGAAAAAGGTAAAAGAAAAAAATATAGCGTAGGCGAGCTGTTCAGCTTCCCGCGTCGCTGAACCACTGTTAACCAGCGGCGAATCCACTCGGCCATCGTGAGTATAAAAAAAAACAAAAACCCCCCGCCTCCATTCAAGCAGAGAGTATTTTGAAGAAATGTAGAGAACGCCATTTGGAAATGTTATCCAAGGGCTAACGCTCCCCCTCCCGGGTCTAGGCACCATTATAGTTAGAGGAGAGTAGGAAAAGGGGGAAAGGTCATGAGTGAGGAGCATCCTTGCAATAAAGAAAAGATTTGGCAAAAGTTTATCCAGGTACTCCCAAAATGGGTTCATTTGGCACCAAGCAGAAGCGTTTGAATGACAAGTCATATATACATATAAAGATTTTAAATCTATAAAAACGATTCCTTAATTACAAAACAAGAGATTGACAAAAAAGCGTATAAGGAAAAGAAATCCTCTTATTGGCTCACAGTATCTTAGTGAATAGTTATCCCTTAACAGATTTCAATACAAACTAAAACAGCTCACTATTATACTAAAGAAAATATAATTCACATCTAAAAAATTAAGAGTACGTTAAACTTCCAGATAATGGACATGGCTTGTAAAAATACCTTAAAAAAGACCCAGAAGTTTAAAATCATAAAATAAACAAGCTTCAAATTAAACCATTGGATGACATCCAATCCTTCTTAGCATTACAAGGGCGTCGTTAATTTCTCTTTGGCTTCATTTGGATGACACAGGGTAAAGGGTGCATGAGGCTAAATCGGGAAGGAAGTAAAAAGATTCAGCAAGCCTTCGAGCCAGCCATTGCTGTGACGAGTCTTTCTCGACTGTGTTTTCTTTTTTCGCGGGACTTCATACTCCGCCTGGCGGCATTGATCTTGCTTCGGAGAAGCTTCTTGTAATTGAAGAGAGCATTTCGCTTGAGGGAAAGCTCCCTGCGGTCCTCGATAGTCGCCAAGTTAGCATCGAGTCTCATATACAGCTCGTTCACTTCTGCTTCCGTGCGCAGGATTAACTTCTTGAGGCCGTCTTGTGCGGGCGATGGGTAAATTCTGCCCCGAGCGAAGGTGAAAGACGACGACGTTGGAATTTCATCCGATGGGTTAGATGAAAAAAATTCGTCGCTTCTGTGAAATGAGAAAAGGTAAAATTCTTGAAGAATAGAATTTACTACTAAAATTATATGTTCCATGCTCGAAAAATGAACGTTGGCACGTAGAACACGATAGTTTTAAGGTTTAAGGTAAGGAACCAGTTGGGCAGCTGACCAATCCAAGTGGATTCTAAATGGCAGCGCAAATAGAACGAGGCAAATTAATTATAAAAGAGGAAGAAGACCACTAGGTGATAAATTTTTTTAAAATATGAAGGTTTAAAAGGTTCCTCTACCAAGAGGAGACGAAGAAGGACAGGCGAGAGATTGTTAAAAGGGTCGAGAAAGAGGACGACCGGAGAATGGCGAAATGAGGGCATTCCAGTAGAAGATGGGCGACCGATTGGTCCCCACCACAAAAACGGCAGCAAGGGCTGATTCGAACATCAGCCGAAACAAGATGACAGTGGGTAAGTCTTCTGTGGCCGATGCGAAAGCGGCAAAGGACTGTAGTCTATGAAAGCTCGAGGGCCAAGAGCGAACACTTTTTGATTTTATATAATTTAAATGATGAACACCTATCCCATTCGTCCAGTTAAAACTGATAAATATATTCTCTTATAGAGGAAAATAAATCTCGAAAAGACACGGCATAGCTATCCGGGGACACAGAGTAGGCTGAAAGGGGCTGAAAGGGCTAGCTGATCAGCCCTCTCGTTGCCCATGACCCCTACATGCCAGGGGACCCAATAAAATATAACTCGATATCGGGACGCATTCTAGACCAGCCAGTTGCAGATTTCTGTGACTAAGGGATGGGAAGCATTAAAAGAGCGAATTGCCTGTGAAACACTCCTAGAGTAGGAGAAAATTATGAAATCTTTAGAAGGTAAAATTTGTATCAGTTTAAAAGCTAAAAGAATGGCTGAAAGTTCAGCGGAAATAGAAGCTGCCAGCGGCAAAGACAAAGTTAAAAGCTCCTGAGTAGGTGGCTGCGACACCCTCGCTTCTGTCTGACTTTGAACCATCTGTAGTGTTGTGTATGTGAGGTCGCATGTTCTTAAGGAAGCAAGGGTCCACAAACTGGTACAAACTGTGGGAGGTGAAACACACCAACTAGGGGCCAGCGACGACGGAAGGACAAGGACCCTTAGAGCACCCAGGTTGGAGATATATCAAATGACGGCGTTGGCTTGGCAGCAAACAAGCATCTGTAAACCTCTGATACAAGGGCCTGCTGCACACGACAGAGGTATCGCATACAGATCTGGAGTCGATGGTAGGGGAAGGAAAGCACCCCAGTGTTACAGTAGAGGCTGTTGACAGAAGGGCAGATTTTTTTTTTTAAGGAGCCCATTTGGAAACTGCCTAAATGGGCGTGAGTCGCGGTACTCACCACAGCCTACTACTCGGCTATATTAAAAAACAAACTATATATAAATAACGATAAAAAGGAGGGTCTAAAAACAACAAAACAGGCAAGAAGAAGGAAGCGGGCTCCGGCGTCGGGGGTAGGCCAGCCTCACCCAGAGGCAGGAACATGCGACCTACAACAAACGGTCAAATTAGGTGGAGGAGGCCAGCCTCCTCCAAAAAGTAGTATAGTCCCAAGTAGAAGGAAAAAAGGGGTAGCGACTCCAGGTAACGTGCGCGAAGATGACCCAGACTGGGAGATTCAACAAGAATGTGCCGAAGAGTCTGGGGGACAAAAGGCGAGCGCACCATCAAATGGCGGTGTGTCCATTCGGAGAAGACAGAAAGCAACCTGAAGCCGTCGCGGCATTGGGGGGTAAGTCCAAGGGAACTTTATGTTCCCCTCGACCGTCTCCCATCTTTTTTACGAAGCAGCCAGTATTCATGCCATGTAATCGCTGTGAGGAAGAACGAAACACTGGTCTGGTCGCCCAGTCCTCGCGGACTCTTTTGCTCCAAAAAGGCCGAACGCAATACTCCCGGCGCTGTACAAGCTTTGAGAGAAGATACGTGACGAAAAATAGTCAGAGGTGGCAGCTTCCAGGGTGGCGTCCTGGGCAGAACCAGGGGCGCAACTGGCCCGAGAGCTATACCGAGCTTTCGAAGGAGTTTCCTGGCCCTAAACTCAAAGGGCTTAGGGTATGACTGGCGTCTCTCGGCGGCATGGGCACCGTCGAGATCAGCTGCGGATGCAGTGAGAGCTGTTCGCGGCTGAGGGAGGCGCCGGGCTCGCGCGTACAGGCGAAAAAAGCACTGTGTAAGGTGGAGAGGGAGTGGCATCTTTCCAGCATCGACAAGTAGGCTCTCAATGGGGGACGTGCGAAAGGCACAGGTCGCCAGACGAAGGCCGGTGTGTTGGATCGAGTCTACCTTCCTCAATACACGCTGGGCTGCGGATGCATAAAATTCGTGTCGGTAGTCGAGCTTCAAACGAACAAAGAATCGATAAAAAAAGTGAGGCAGTAGCTCTATCAAGTGATCCAGGCACTGAACGTCATAGAGCGAGGAATATTCATGGCGGTGGTACAAGAGACCCTAGGGCTGTGAATGAGCCAACCAGGTAAGGCCTGGTCAAATACAAGACGAAGGAAACGGTGCGATTCAATCACTTCCAGGCGTACCCCATTAAGAAACAAGTCTGGGTCAGGGTGGAGCCGTGGATGGCGGCAGAAGTGCACCACCTTAGTCTTGGCCAAGGAAAACCGAAACCTGTGCGCTTCGGCATAGTGAGAGACGCGGTTCAATGCCTGTTGGAGTCGACGCTCCCGAGTTGGCATCTAGGCCGCGCCAAAAGAGATCGAAAGGTCGTCCACGTAGAGCGTAGCGAGAACATCTTCCGGCAGCACCGATGTGATGCCATTGATGCTCAGGACAAAGTGTGACACTGAAAATACTTCCCTGCCTCATTGCGCAGGAGGGCGTTCCCCCCCCCCACTTGTATCCGGTATTTGCCATCTCAGTGAGAGAGTTGGAAGCGTACAAACAAATTTCCTAGGTCCCAGTTGATGTTAACCCAGTGACGGGGCTTCTCTAATTTGCAGCTCCTCCGGGTGCCAAATGCAAATGCTGCACAGAGTACCCCTCTGCGGGGTTACGGGAAAGAGATACAGGGGAGTGGTATACTATCCTTCGCCGCGAGCGAGTCCTTGCAAAAGAGCCTGAGCCAAGGGTGGCAAAGCCCACCTCACGGCTCTGACCAAGCATGAAAGCTGGTCTGCGAATAGCCAGCAGCAATGAGAGTTAGGTGAGAAGAGGCTTGTAAAAAAAAATAATAAAACCTGGGTAATCTCAATCTCGTTCGAGACTGGAGGCAATGTGGCGGCGGAGAAAGGGCGTGCCTTCCACTAGGCACCAGGTGTAAGTCAACATGGATCACCCCATTAAGGGGGAATACCTCCAATGCATATGGAGCTGAACTGATACCGCCTGAAGTGAGATATTGGGAAGTAAAGGGAGAATGGAGATAATCACATTGAGTATAAATTGCAAACCCACTTGGAGTAGAGTTCGAGACACCCTTGCACCCAGGAAGGGCGGGCAGGGGCGACTCACCCAACATGAGCTCCTGAAGGCAGGGGGCTAAAAAGGAAAAGGAGGAGACAAGCCTCCGAAGGTCCGAGTTCACGGCAATCCCATTGAATTTCTTTATATATAATTTTGAGTGTTGTAGTTAAAGTGCATGGAAAAATTATGATTAGGTATATAAGAATGATTGATAGGGGATGAAAAAGGGAGGCTTATAGAGGGCATGGGGTCATGGATCAAGTATTTGCACAGAGATAGCAAGCTGAAAAAAAAACCCAAGGGCTAAGAAGTGTCAAGTGACTGATGTGTTCATGGATATTAGAGAAAGATTATGATCGTGTAGATAGGGAAGCATTGAAACAGGTGGTGTAAGAATATATGGAGTGAGTGGTAAGCTGTTGAATGATATGAAAAGTACTTATGTTGGTAGTAAGGCATTGGGGGAGGAAGATTGTCAGAAAACGTGGTTTAACATACAAGGGGGTTGTAAGTAACATAAGGTTGTGTGATGTCGCCATGAGATAAGTAGGTATGGGAATGAGGGAAAGGTGTGTGAGATTGATGAGGAATTGTGAGAGAGAGGTTCTCTGTTAATATATATTCATGTTGGTTGAGTAAGTGCGATTTGGAAATGGTCATTGTGAATTCAGAAAAGAATATTTCGTGAGATTAGAGAGTTAGTGAATCTATGTAAGGGTTGGAGTGTAGAATATGTATGAAAGTGGTACCAATGTTGGTGCATGGGAATGAGATGCTTGGTGTACAGAAGGTGAATAGAGTGAGAAACGTCTGGGTAAGAGAAGTTTATATGGTGTGAATGAGGTCATGACTGAGTGATCTGAAGTGGTATGGACATCCAGCAAATTTTGAGGGAAATAGACTTGTGAAGAGAATATACGATTGTATTGCGTAAAAGGGGTGCATGGAGGGGGTTTGCGAAGGGGCGTGCTTGAGGCCTTATGCCAGGGATGAACCCTGACTGATGAGGTACTACAGTACATAGGAGGATTTATGTCCTATAGGCATACAGGGGTGTATTGTTTTTAGCAACATTGATGCATGCCCACCACCATGACAGAGGTGTTCGATGAAAGATGACATGGGTAGGACACGTTGAGAATAGTTGATAAAAGAAAATACGAGGATGTCATGGTGTGCGAAGGGTTGGAAGAAGGCATAAAAGGTTGAGTGATTGTATGAATGAACATTTAAGAAAGAATGGGGTGACCAAGGGTCAAGCAAGTATAGAGGGGGTTTGGAGCTCTATGTACAGAGCTGACCCCTGACTGGACGAGATGCTACAGTACATATCCCTTTATGGGTACGAAGGGTACAATGGAGTGGAAAAAGGATGAGTGGTCTTGTACCCTACTTCATGGGAAAATGGTTAGTTGATTTTGTTTTTAAGAAAACTTTAAACATCTTTCTTCCTTACCTGCCTAACATTAAACAAGCGCCGCGAGCTGCTTCTTCTATCGCTGACCAATGACCTTCGGTGACACAATCAGCCACCAAAGGTAATTTTTTCGTAAGTGACGGGCGATCAGTTTCCTTCAATGGGAAATCACTCAAATCCCACTCTGGTTCAGAAGGGAAAGGTCCTGCATTCTTAAGTGAAGAAGACACTTCAATTACGGGTATGAGAGAATTACCCTTTTCATTTTTTATGCATTCGAGGTCTTGATGGATTTCTTGTTTGATGATATCTTCTTTTCGCTCGAAATCCTCATTCGCCTCAGTCTTTATTTCTGATAATGTGCTTTCGCTGCTGGCTCGTGACGTACTTCGTGTAAGTGGAAGAACCAAGTTTCCTACGGGCACGAAAAGATATCCCAAATCAATAATAAACTTGACAAGTGGGAAAAAGGTTATAATAGGGAAGACACTGGTAAGGTTCTTATTTTTAGTGACCATGATAGGACAGATAGCAAGTATAGGTTTAGGAAAGAGATTAGTAGAGAAATTGGTTAACAAATGGAATAGGCTCACCAGTCATGTGATAGAAGTGTGCTTCCTGTGGAGTTTTAAGAATAGATTGGATATAGATAGATTTATGGATGAGGATGCTAGGTGGGACTGAACTGGGATGGGAACATAAGCTGCCTCTTATAGGCCATTGATTAGCCTTTTGCAGACCACTTCTTTTCTTATGTTCTTAACACATCCAAAGGAGTGTCATAACAAATGAGTCTTGGCAAGAGGATGGATGGTGTAACAGGGATAATATCTCAGCTACAACTGAAACCTGGAGTAGTGACATGCCCTCCTAACCCCACTGCCTCAAGAGAAACTGGTGCTCTCTCCAGGGTCATGTTTTGCACCTCCCTTGACTCTCCCACTCTTTTTGGGGTTTGTGTAGACCAAACAGAGTGTGTAAAATAGCTGGTAAAAAAAAAAGAGAAATCATATACTGTATCAAAGGAATAACTTAAAAGAGTTGGTTAAAAATTATAATTATTAAAATGTTAAATTAGTGTGATTGCATCAACAGACTACAATTTCCACTATCCCTGTCATGAAGCGTGATTGTTTGCTTTATTGATACCAAAGCCACAAAAGGTTTTGAAATTTGCATTGGTGGATGCTCGTCCATTATTCCAATTCTTTTTTCGCCACTCTGTTTCACTTGTATCAGCCTCTTGAAGAGTCAACCGCCAATAGCGTGAGTAGAAAGAGCACTTCTATATCTGCTCCATGTTCAGTTGCTTAAAGTTACTTAACATTAAGAATGTCCAGCCAAGACCAAATCATGTTCATGTCACCGATGGAACCTCCGAGCACGAGTACTAGCCCGGTCATCCCAGGATTCATATGTGACCCCACCTGGGAAAGTACTTCACCCTTAAGTACAGTGAGAAGAAGAACACAGTCTTCTCATATGTGCTGCCCTGGGCAAAAGATGTCATCATGAGCAGTCTGTGGAGCATGAAAGTGCACAGCAGGAAGAAATATCACCTGGAGTATACATACAGGTAAAACCATGTATAGTTGTTTATTTAATGCACTTATCTGGCAACATTTATATAAGTAAAATTATGAAGATTATTGAGTATTAAATTATGTAGATTCTTAGTTTAGCCTTAAACTGTTGGTTTATACTTACTCATGTGTGTCTTGATTATATTCTCAAAGGCGCAGATATATTTTAAGTATAACTATATCTTTTGTTGTTCTTCCCCTAACAACTTTCATTACATGAGAAATAGGGCAGGGATTGAAGATTAGGGAAATAATGAGATAAAAGCATGTACACAGGTTATGCAGTTTCTGGACCGATAATTTTATTCACGTAAAATACAGTGATTGTGGTAGCAAAAGTCCTAAGAAACAGGGCCATTATACCTCTTCCTAGAATGTGTATTTACAGTTCATGCTTTTACTAAAATTTATAGAGATACATGAATATATTATTAACTGAAGGTAATTAACCCCTCCCGAAAAATGATTGTTGCTTATTTATTTGCAACCAGTTCAATAAGAAGGACAAGCAAGCTCCAGCCATAGCCAGTTGTCCTCACCTGCACCATAGAGTGCTCCCTAGAGAAGGTTTACAGAATGTTCTAATTGATACCAAGAAGTAGAAAAAATACAAAAAAAGCTACTCATGGATGAATGGTCTCTTCGGGGACTTCTGATTGTGCCTAGCAGACACCAAATCCCTTTTAGGCACCAGCAGTAGTCAGCCAATAAGTTGACATCCCAACACCCTTGGTAGCCTTCCTCCATCACATGGATATCTAGGTGAAAGTGCTCACCCTGTTCTTCACTGAAGCCTCCACAATTCTCGTGAAAATAGTCCAGGTGGGACTGAAGGAAGTACATTTTCACTGACATGCACGCACCAAGTTTGAGAAAATTCTCCATTAACTAACTCATCAATCACCTTCTCATACTGAGGATTTCTGTTGTTGCCAAGAAGGTTGGCAATGACTGACTTAAGGGACAACCAGGCAGATAGTTCAAACTGATTCAGTGCTTCATCAAAACTGGTGTCCTTGATGACCTCTCTAATTTGAGGACCATCAAATAAACCTGCCTTCAGTTTTTCCATGCTGACTCATGTAAACTTCTGATGGAGGAAAACAAATCCTCTAACTTCTCTGGCCATTGCCTTGACAAAGTTCTTCATCAAACAGTTTGATGTGCAGGGGTCATCAGCCCGACAGTCTCACAAAAACATAAAGCATGGATACTTTGTGTAACCACCTTGAAGGCCTAGGATGAGTCCAACAACTTTAAGATCTCCATAAATTAGCCATTTGTATTCCTGGTAATTGACAGCAGACAACAGACGGTCCATGATGTTGCAGGTTTCTTTCATTGCAGCTGAGTGTCCAACAGGGAGCAATGAAAACTTATTGCCATTATTAAGAACTGCCTTGGGACTTCTATTAGATGAGTAAATGAAAAGTCTCCATTCCATAGCATCATACTTCAGGCGCATTAAGTTGAGCAGGTCAGCAATGTTGTTACAGTAGACCAGTAAAGAGGCTTCAGCAAACGTGAAAAATTACCTAAATTCTTTCTTGCACTCCTGATATCAATAGAATGTTGGCCCTGGTGCCAGCATACATTTCTTTTGAAGATGTGAACCCATTAGCTGAGCAGATTCTTTGGAAAGGTTCAGGTCTCGTGTCAGGTCGGTGAGTTTGGCTTGCATAAATGGCACCAGTTGGTCGACCTCTTCTGGTTTGTATGGATCAAACTCTGCTGTATCATTAGTGACACTAGCCTTAGAATCAGAGCTAAAATTAGGCTTAGGAACAGGAAGATTGGGGCCATGTGGCACTGGTTTATAGCATAAGGAACATTGGGGTATTGAACATGGTACTTGTTCTTCCGATTGATACCTTTCAAGTTTGTCATGAAGAAGTAGCAGTCAGTGATGTGATCTTTGCCTTCCCTCCACACCAATGAGACACCAAAAGGCATACTCTTCCTTTTCTTATTACTCTAATCACATAAATTTTCCACACATGTTTTACAGCAAATATGAGAAGCAAATGGCTTGTCCTGGTCCCCTAGTTTTACTCCAAAGTAAGCATAATATGCCTTTTTCACAAAATCTGTGCTTTTTGCTTAATGGTCTGGAAGAGCGACATGTCTGCAGATGTAACGAAACCTATTCGGATGATTCTTACATGTACGAACCATTGTAATGCAAATCTAGACCTGAAAAGATTAATAAAATAGGTTATGTATGGTTACTTATCACTAAATGTAACAAAACAGAAGTAATAAATGGTTGGAAAATAGCACTATTTTGGAATATACATTCTAATATAAATCAAGCATATCTTAGAAACCAGACCTGCCCAAAGAAAACTAATTATATTCTTAAATTCAGGATGCAAAGATGATTCTAAATAAGTTGGAAAACTTATGACCTTTGAAAAAAGTTTTGAAATGCAGGCCAATGTAATTGATCCACACCATTTTTTTTTTCCTATAAATACGATATAATATTTAATTTTATCCCACATCTATTTAAAATAAACAGCCTTAGTTCTAATTTCAATATATGGAATATTCATATTGTCTTGCAATTAACTGCTTACTCATTCTCATATTCTTGATCCACACTATTACTCTCTACTTGGGGGTTATCTTCACCCTTGAATGCTCCCATTGACATCATATGTCCTATACTTGCACAATATATTCATATCATGAAATATGTTGTGTTTTTTTTTTATAGAGCCCATCTGGCAACTGCCCACTTGGGCATAAGTCGCCGAAAAACATGACAGCCTAGAAATAGGCTACTTTAAAATAAAAATATGAAAACATAACAATGATAAATATTGGAAAAACTTAACAATTAGGAAACAATCTCCGGCAGCGGGGGGAGGTCCCCCTTACCTCGGTGCAGGAGAATGCAACCTACAAACAAAACAATAACAAACAAAAAAGAACCTTAAATAAAGGGGAGAAGCCCGGCCTCCCACAAAAAGTCAACAAGTCCACAAGTCAATGTGCATGAATCCGTCCCAAGTACAAGGGACAGGCGGTAGCAACCCCGCCCATCCCGGTACCGGGACAGGTATCGGGCGCAAAGATCACCCAGACTGGGACATTCGACAAGAATGTGGCGAACAGTCTGGGGGACGACGCAGTCGTCGCAATAGGGTGCAGGCGAGCGCTCCATCAAATAGCGATGCGTCACATGAGTGTGTCCGATTCGGAGATGACAGGAAGCAACCTGAAGCCGCCGCGGCATTGGGGGATAGGTCCATGGGAAGAAATATGTTGTGAATATATTGTGTAAGTATAGGACATGTTGTGATTGTGCAATGAATAATTATGAGTGGTGAAACTGCTCTTTACAGGAGCTTTTAGCTCTAGATATGTTTAATCAGTTTATTCAACCACCCCCTACCAAATTCCTCGTGTGAGATCAGGTAGAACGTTTGTCTTTATTTCCGGCCTTCAGGATGCTATTAAAAAGTTCCTGAGAGTGGTAGAAGGGCTTGAGTGTTCCGATGATTCCAAGAGTGATGCTGTTGAGAGTTTCAAACTCCTGGCAGGTCACTAAAGGCAGTAAGGCCATGGATGAGGTTCCAGAGTAAACTCAACTAACCGCAAGACACCAATGGCGGGCCAATATAAGATTCCCTATGTCTGGCTCCGGCAGAGGAGGGCAGCGCTGTGACAGAGGTGGGCCTTGATAGACCAAGAACTTGCAGCCCAATGCAACCAGCCTCGCCAAAAGAGCATGTCTCAATGTTTTGAGCCGCAGTGGAGCATTACTGGCCAAGTGTGAGCGTTTGGCGGTCATGCAGCCACGATCGCCCAAAACAAATTCCTCAGCAAATGGCATTCATCTGTTTTCCTTCTGGCCTTTCTTTCCCAGATATAACCTGACCCTCTTCCCTTATAGACTGGGTCTCATAAGTCATATTCGACACAAACATCAGCTGAGGAGGCCGGATAACTGATGACAAAATATATACTCATATATGAGCTGGAGCCACCGCTGCTGATTAACAACATAGCCTATATTTACACAATATATTCACATGTCCTATATTTGCACAATATTCACATCATGTCCTATACTTGCACAAGACAAAATCTGCAGATACACCACAGTATTGGATCTCTGAGAGAACCCCATCTGGTGGGCAGAGTTAATTGGGGAATCTGGACCAAGGGCAGGATGTTAAATCGGGCAACTTAATCTCCATTTGGTATCAACAATATTTAGATTTGAACAAAATATATAGTGGTTGCTAAATGTTGCAGACTTTTGATTCAGAATTTAAATTAATCTGTAGACTATAAGATCATGTTATTTTAATACAGTTCTTAACACCAATTTCACTGTATGATGCCTATCTGACTGGGTTGAGATATTTAGTAGACATCAATTACAAATACATAATTACTTGAGATAAAATATTTTCTAGTGCCTTCTAGTGCCAAGAACTTGCAGCCCAATGCAACCAGCCTCGCCAAAAGAGCATGTCTCAATGTTTTGAGCTGCAGTGGAGCATTACTGGCCAAGTGTGAGCGTTTGGCGGTCATGCAGCCACGATCGCCCAAAACAAATTCCTCAGCAAATGGCATTCATCTGTTTTCCTTCTGGCCTTTCTTTCCCAGATATAACCTGACCCTCTTCCCTTATAGACTGGGTCTCATAAGTCATATTCGACACAAACATCAGCTGAGGAGGCCGGATAACTGATGACAAAATATATGCTCATATATGAGCTGGAGCCACCGCTGCTGATTAACAACATAGCCTATATTTACACAATATATTCACATGTCCTATATTTGCACAATATTCACATCATGTCCTATACTTGCACAAGACAAAATCTGCAGATACACCACAGTATTGGATCTCTGAGAGAACCCCATCTGGTGGGCAGAGTTAATTGGGGAATCTGGCCCAAGGGCAGGATGTTAAATCGGGCAACTTAATCTCCATTTGGTATCAACAATATTTAGATTTGAACAAAATATATAGTGGTTGCTAAATGTTGCAGACTTTTGATTCAGAATTTAAATTAATCTGTAGACTATAAGATCATGTTATTTTAATACAGTTCTTAACACCAATTTCACTGTATGATGCCTATCTGACTGGGTTGAGATATTTAGTAGACATCAATTACAAATACATAATTACTTGAGATAAAATATTTTCTAGTGCCTTCTTCACTTAAATACTTTTCTAGAGCCTCCTTAGTTTAAATACTTTTGGTACACATAATATGGAACTGAGGATAAAACAGACTGATTGCATTTACTATTGAATACAAAGATTGAACCAAATCCTTTCAAATGCAAGCAATGCATTTCAATGAATAAAATCTTGTTAGCCCTTTACAAGGCAGGAAACCTTTATGTCCTATATATTCTCATATATCTTGCTCAGTAGATGAGCAAAAAAAAAGAAATCTACAGCACATTTAAACTAGACAACAATAAAATTTTAAATACCACTGAGCTTTCTGGTTTTGGAAATAGGTGCAGTTACAAAATCTGCAACTCTTTTCCCTACTTCTGCTGCTTCTTCATTATCATTCAATGCTTTCCTTGGGTCACAGAGTGAGAGAATTTCAAGGGATTGTGCAGTATTCATGAAAGACTGAAGTCCAACAGCATCAACAATGACCTCCCCTCTGCAATTTTAAACAGCTAAATTTACCTAAAAATCAAAGTCAATGGTCTATACTATACTATAGAATATATATATATATATATATATATATATATATATATATATATATATATATATATATATATATATATCAGTTTGTGAATTGAAAGAAGCTACTCAAACAATATGGGGTAATAGTGGTCTTAATGATGTTTCTATAAAATATCCAATGTCATTGTTATTCCATCTAAAAAAATTATCTTGTGAAATAAATATTCAACATAAGGGATAAATAGTGAGGTTTAAGTTGCTTATTGTTGTTATTCACATGTCTCTTCTTACAGCTTTATATGTATGGTAGTCTATATTAATTTATATCACATACTTTTCCAGCATGTTCTAATTATTCATATCTCCCCATTTATATACATGGCTTGTTCAGAAAGCATCTGACCTTAAACTATAAAAAATATATAGCTAACCTTTTGAACTAGGACATTAATCTCCCTCAAAGTAGGCTCATTCTCACTAGACACACACAGCCCAGGATTCTTTCCACTGGCTGGAACCACTAGTAGGATTAATGTCCCATTCATCATGATCTCTCTCATTTCTAATCAGGAAAACTTGAGGAAGTTCTGAGTAGAGTAGGGAGAATGTTGCAAAACTTTCATATTCAAAACTAGAATCTTTTTATGGGTGTCTCTTGCATTTCCATGCAAGAGTAGGAAGTTGCATTTTTCCCCACATTCTTTAATTAAAAGGGTGTGCAAGTGCAAACCTTCTAGTTTACAAAGGTCTAGTCTTCTAATAAACCTTCTATATAAGTTCAGATCCACAGCATCAAAGTAGCGAAAACAAGAACAATCATTTCAACTTGCTGCTGTCATAGATAACTCAATTAATAATGCACAAATGTGTATATTCAAGTGTCAATTACAGTGTTAATAGTTTGCAGAAATGCCCATGCCTTTAGCAAGGTTTATCTGGTTTGTCAATCACACGAGTATTGCACTAAACTTGGCAAAAACTCTTCATTAAAAGTCAGTGTTGATCAACATTTCCATTCCATTAGTACTTGTAATTTAACTGACAGTCAACCATGATTTTCCACTTTCTCCAAATTTGATTGTTGATAGCATCACAGAATGTGAATCATCACTCTTGAGTAGGAGGAATCTTTGAAGCAATTGTACCACCCTTTTATATTGCTCCAACATGATTGCAAGGTCGTCCTGATTCTTTCGGGCTCCACCCTAGCCAAGTAGAAACACCACTTCTAATTGCAGCAGTTATGCCACATTAGGTGTGAATAGTCACTTAATGGAATTCTATTCTAGCCACTTTACAGGTGCTGCCATACAATCTAGTGACCCATAGTGGTTAGTTGTGAATGTGTAAAATTGTGGGAGACATTCTCCCAATTTTGTTTTTAAAGTCTTTTAACTCATTCCTGGCTTCCTTTGTTTGTTATGAATGAAGAGTGTGTCCCCAAAGTTTGGCTCAATAGGAAATGTATTGAATACTATAATTTTTTGTTTAAAATTTATTAATATTTATTATTTCTCAAATTTAATACTAGAATTTTTAATTGGCATTTAGTATTTTTCAGCTTGTTACATTATGGCTGCTAACTTAACAAGGAAATAAATAGAAGTGGTGCTTTGTATGCAAAGGATGGTGCCACTTGTAGTAGTTTGAGTTTTTAGGTAGAAGTTTGCCTCCCCTCACCAATGCCAACACTTAATCCTTTTCTTTTTTTTCCAGGTGCCTGGAAACAGCGAGGGATGGGGAGACAGTGATTTGTGTGGGGGACATGATGCATTTCCATTGTGCCCCACATTCATTTCCCGTCTTTCCCATGCAGAATTTTGTAGATGACATATTCAAAAGACTTTTAAGTAAAAATGAATTTACGGGGGTGACATTTTGGCCAGTATGAATTAATGAAAGAAGCGGAGCAGGATAAGTAACCAGGTGAGTATTAGTTTGTGTAAGTACCGATTGTATGTATGTTATTGGTAGGGAAGTTTGAGTTTGGAGGTGAATCCTCAATTGAAATGCCTTTATATTTTTAGCTCCTTGGGACCGGTGAGTCAAGTCGAAACAAGTAACAAGAGTGAGTGAGGACAAAAGTCAGGAGCTACCACATTCTCAATTGAGTGGGTGCAAAGAACCAACATTGTCTCTAAGCGGTAGTTGGGAGTGGTTGCACTTCCCAGTTCCATGTAAGCTCAGAACACTCTAAAGAGATTACCCTTCAAACACTCAGGCAGCTCAATTTAAGTGGCAGGCAGTGTGAAACAGGAATTCTAGAGCCTGCCACCACATTTTGTTGCAGATGCATTCAACATGAAACATCATCAGTAAGATTTTAGCTCATTTCAAGGAAACTAGAACAGTGCCTGATCAACCAAAAAGTGGGTGAAAACTGCTAGTGACATTAAAAAAATTTGCAATATTAGGAAGTTGTATTGAGGAAAGCCCATATAAAAGTCAATATTTTTTTACAAAAATTTTAGGAGCCTATCTGGTGACTACCCACTTGGGCACAAGTCACTACACTCATAACAGCCTAGCACTAGGCTACTTTAAAATAAGAATATGCAAAAAACAACAATAAAAAGGGAAAATGGCAATAAGGAGGAAGCAAGCTCCAGCATCGAGGGAGGTCCGCCTCCCACCTGGCGCAGGAACGTGTTGTGGTGGGGCGAATGTGAGTGTGTGTAAAAGGGCCATTCTCCCACCCCTTTTCTCAGTACCCTCTCCCTCCCTCTGTAAGAATGTGTGTGAATGGGAATGGGTTTGTTTTTTTTTGTTTATTTTATGTATAAAAATGATTACCATGTTTTTTTTCTTTCTTTCCAGGCCTCATATTCTGGAAAGATAGGACTTAGTTTCGTATATCCTTATATTACAAACAAAGCGTTATATCCTGGAAAGCTATATTATCATTAATAAATAAAGGCCATTAGTATAGCTTAATGAAGGAGGGCTTATAATAGCCACGTAAGCTTTTTTTTAAAGTCATTATCTTCCATCAAGCGCAGAGGCGCCACACTTGTAAGTCCTAGGCATTTTGCTCGCTCGAGTGGCAGGTGGCTGGACATCTTCCCATCCTCTTTGTATAAAGTGAGGCCTTGATTGTTGTGTATATATTGACTGTTGTAGTCAGGATTTTTTTTTGGGTTGTTTGATTTTTATGTTTATTAGGATAGATTAAATAGTATTCATATATATAGGATTTTCTTTTTGTATTTTTGGCCAAAAAGTAAGATCTCCAATATAATCGCCCCCTCTCTATTGTAGATATTTTGTAAATTTTTTTTGTAAGTAAAGGGACTGTATATACAATCCGTTTCATTCTCCTTCGATTTCTCACGTCCGGATAGTGTAGGAAGCGGGTTGGATCGATTGGGGGTTAGTTTAGATTTTCGGCCCGCTACATTTGGCGCCCGAATAGGGACGTGAGACTTCGAAACTGGGAGCGTGACTGGATTGGATTGCAGTCTTTACCCAATTAGTGTGACAAGTAGTTTGATTGATTTTTCCCTTCTCCTATCTTTTTTACTAACTTGGGAACAATGGCTGTAGCAGAAACGTTGAATGAAGAAGTAGTGCAATTGAGACTGGAGTTGAGAAAGAAAGAAGAGGAGTGTGAAATGTTACGGGGAATGATGGAGGGAATGGAGAATAAAATAAAAGGGATGAATGAAAAGACTGATAGGATGAAGAAGGAAATGGGAGACCGACAGGATCAGACGGACCGACGGATGCAGGACCTGTATGACATGATGAAGGGGTCAGGACCGGCCCTAGGACCCTCGACCTTGACCCCTGCTCCGACTGAAGGGAATAAGACTAATGGGATCAATAGGAGTGTGTGCGAGTCTAGAGAGGATAGGGTGATTATGAGTGATAGGAAGGACGGAGAATGGAAGAGAGTTGAATGCAAGAGAAGAAGGAAGAGTGGTGCAAAGGGGAAGGATAGGAAGGTAAGAGGCAAGAGTGTGGACTCATTGTACTCGGATGAAGGAGAGAGTGATGGTATGATTGATATGAGTGAGAGTGAAGGCAGCTCAAGTGAGAGTGAAGTGAATGTGGGAAAGGGTATTTTGATAAGGGAAGTGCCAAAGATAGATAGATTTAGGTTACATGGTGGGAAAAGTGTGGAAGAATTCTTCGGGGAATTTGAGCGATATTGTAAGCTCAAGTACCCGGAGAATAAGGGATACTGGATGAATGTTTTGGGGGAATGTTTGGAGGGAAAAGTATTGGAGTTTTTCCGCGTGATTACAAGTGTGGGGGAACCAAGGTACGATGTGGTGAAGAAGCGGATGATTGGACAGGTGAAATGAATGAAAGAGAGTGTGAAGTATAAAAGGGTAAATGAATTTGAGAAGGCTCGAATGGGGAAGAGTGAAAGTGTGAATATGTATGCACATAGGCTTGAGAGTATGGCAAGAACGAGGTATGGTGATGATGATGTAAATGAATGTAAACCACTCATGAGGAAGTTTTTGGACACGATCCCACGAAAGGTGAGTGAATGGCTGGGTGGAAAGAGAAAGGAGAGAGTGAGACTGACAGGTGAACGGTTGATGTGGGAGGATGTGTTGGAACTGTTAGAAGATGGACGATTTGATGATGAAAGCGATCTAGAAGAGGATGGATGGTACAGTGTGAATGTTGGGGGTAAGAAGCCCAGGAGCTTTCATCCACCCCGGCAGTTTGTCAGCTACAGGGATGCCCTGAAGGCTGCACCAGCTGGAGTGATGTCAAACTTCCTGGGCCGGCAGAATGGATGGGCAAATGGAGGGTGGTCGAATGGAAGGGGGCAGATGAATTTCAAGCGTGGGAACGGATATATGAGAGAGAAACCGAGGTATGTCCCAGCAAATGAGAGACCGAATGGTGTGAGAAAGATTGTGGAATGTCGTCGGTGTGGAAGGAAAGGTCATATGTTGGCAGAATGTAGGTGGACATCTGGTGCGTGTTTTGGGTGTGGTAAGAAAGGGCATATGATAAAGGATTGCCAGGAAAGTGTGAAAGAGTGCTTCGAGTGTAAAGAAATAGGCCATTTGAAGAAAGATTGTCCGAGGTTGAATGGTGGAGCAACTGCTGGGGAAAGTATGAAATATGCATGTGGTAATTGTGGAAAGGCTGGTCATTATGCAAGGATGTGTCGTGACCAGAGGAATGTATGTAGCTATTGTGCGATGGAAGGACATTCAAGTGAAAAGTGTTGGATTAGACTGAGAGCGCAAGGTGTGAATGGAAAGTCTGAAGCGGGAAACTGAATGGTAAGAGGGTACCTGCTGAAGTATCCTCTGGGTGCATGAGTGTGAGTAATGTGTTGGTAAGTCTGTCTAGTGTGAAAGTGCTGTCTGGTAGGAAGTATGAGTGTCTGAGTGTGAAGGTGGAGTTGAATGGAATTGAGTGTTTGGCTTTAATAGATTCTGGATGCAAGGCGAGCTTGGTGTATAAAGATGTGTATGACAAGTTTAGCGAGAAAGCCCTCCTGTCTGAGTGCAAGGGTAGTTTAGTAGGTATTGGTAATAGGAGAGTGCCTGTGATTGGAATGATAAGGTCACCTGTTCGAATGCATGGTATGATGATGAATGAATGTGAATTTTCTGTGATTGATAAGGTGAGTAGTGAGTATGGTGTGATTTTGGGCTATGATTTTATGAAAATGAATCGTATGGTTGTGCATCCTGCGAGTGATCAGATTGAGAGAAAGATTGGTAAAAATGGGGTGTATAAGTTGTATGTAGGGAAAGATGGTAGCGTTTTGAGGAGTGTGTTTACTGGTATTGAGGTGACTGCTATGGAGAGTGTAAGGCTTGTGAAGGGTGAAAGGGTGTCTGTTAGAGTGAGTTGGAGTAAGGATGTTAGTTTGAATGTGAGTGAGAACACTGTGATATTGGATGGAAAGGATGCGTGTTATAAGGTAAGGCGTGTTGCTTGTGTGTTTGATGGCTTGATGAGAATGAATGATCATTTTGTATGTGTGCAGGCAGACCCCAGTGTGAAAGGGCAGGTGAGGGGAATCCAAGTCGGAGATGTACTGGGCCACCTCTCCACTGTCAATGAGGTAGGTATGGATGATAGTACGGATATCAGGGTGAATGTTGCGAATGAAAAGACATGTGAATGGATGTATAATGAGGTGAAGGACATGGTGAAATTGGATGGATGTTTGACTGAGTATGAAAGGGAGGATGTGTATCGAATGATATTTGAGCGAAAGGGAGCCCTCAGTAAGGGTGATCTGGATTTCGGGGTTGCAAAGCTCCCGGAATTCAAGATTGTCCTGAAGGAGGACTCCCCAATCTATCAGCGGCCGAGGCATTTCCCACGTCCGGTTGCTGAAGAGATTGAGGAGCAGTGTTTGGAATTGGAGCAATTGGGGGTGATTGAGGAGAGTGAGAGTGCATGGAATAGTCCAATTGTACCTGTACGTAAGCCGGATGGAAGATTGCGTCTGTGTGTGGATTATCGAAAGGTGAATGAAAGGACTGTGAAAGAAAGGTTTCCGATGTGTGTGGTATCTGAGTGTGTATATAGTATGCATGGGATGGAGTGGTTTACGAAGCTGGATCTGGTACGGGGGTATTACCAGATGCCCATTGCTGAGGAGAGCCGGCCAGTAACTGCCTTCTCTTCCTCAAAGAGGCATTACCAGTTCCGGAACCTCAGCTTTGGGTTGGCTAATGCTCCCGGAGCCTTCCAGCGGGCAATGAATGTTGTGTTGAGTAAGTTTGCGAGTAAGAATGTGATTGCGTTTATAGATGATATTTTGATTATGACTGAGACTTTTGAGGAGCATATGAGATTGGTGAATGATGTGTTGAGAACGTTGGAGAGTGTTGGTGTGAAGGTGAAAGTGGCGAAGTGTGAATGGTTTGCGAAAGAAGTGGAATTCCTTGGGCATATGGTGAGTGAGAATGGATTGCGTAAATCATCGAAGTATGTTGAGAAGGTGCGAATGTTTCCTAAACCGGTGACTGTGAAGCAACTGAAGTCATTTTTGGGTTTGATTGAGTTCCAGCGAAAGTTTATACGTGATTGTTCTGGTGTGAGTAAGCCTCTGACTGAGTGGATGGGCAAGAAAGGTAGTACGGTTGTCAAGTGGAATGATAAGATGAATGAGGCGTATGAGAGACTGAAGGAGGCAGCGGCTCAAGATGTTGAATTAGCTTACCCAGATTATAGTGTAAATGCTAAAATGCTTGAATTGTATACAGATGCGAGTGGGTATTGTATGGGAGGTTTTCTGATGCAAGAGCAGCGTTTGAATGGAGAGAATGTCAGGCGAATAATTGGGTATGTATCCAAGGCTATGAATGTTGCAGAACGAAAGTATTCGACTGTGGAACGAGAGCTGGCTGCGATAAGATATTGTTTGAAAGTGTTGCGTCCATTTTTGTATGGTGTGAGGTTTGTGATAAAAACTGATCATCAACCTCTTGTGTATTTGCAGCGTATGAAGTGGGCTGATAGTAGGATTGCAAGGACTTTGGAAGATTTGAGTGACTTTGACTATGTGATTGAGTATGTGCCTGGTGAACGGAATGGAGTGGCTGATTTGATGTCAAGGTATCCTGGTACGAATGATGAAAATGTGTGTGGAGTGAGTGATCCTGAGTATTTGCCGAAAGGAATTATGAATGGAAAAGAGAGTAAGGGTGGTGGTGATTCCTTGTTTGAGAGTGTATGGAATGGTTTGCAAGATTTGAAGAGTGATGGAGTAGATGTGAGAGTGCCCGATAGTGTAGATGATTTAAGGAAGGAGGTAATGAATGAAGTGTGTAGGAAGCCTGAAAGCATTGGTATGGCAAAGGTGCGGAACTTCATGAAAGAATTGAGAGCGATGTGTATGCAAGGGGTCCCGCCATTTCAGGAAGTGTTGATTGTAGTGAGTCGTTTGTATGGAGTGATTGTATATGTGCACTTTGGTGGTGAGAGGCCGATTGTGTACAAGGATGAGAAGATGAAGGGTTTGAATCCTAATGTGGTACATCTGCAATGTTTGAGCGGTGTGCACTACAATTGGGTAATTGAAAAGTGTTCATATATAAGAGAGAAGAATGATTGTCTGGATGAAGATGAGTGTGTGTTGAGTGATGATATGGGAGTTGATGACAGTGTGGATATCAGTGCTGATGTTGGTGTGCTTGTTCCTTCTGTGTATTGCGAACATGGTGGACCTGATATGATGGAAGCGAGAGTGAAAGTTAGTGAAAGGTTGTTCTGTGGTTTGATTGATACTGGAGCGCAAGTGTCTTTAGTGAATGAGAATATTCTGAGTAAGTATGAAGAGTTTAGATGTTGCGAGCATAAACCTGTGAAGTTACGGATAAGTGGATTAGGGAATGGCATGATAGTGGCATGGGAACAGGTTAGTCTGAAAGTGAGTTTGGGTAATGGTGTGAATGTGAAGCATGACTTTGTGATTCTGAAAGGTGAGCAAATGCCTTGTTGTTTCTTGCTTGGTGTAGACTTTATGAGATTAAATGATTTGTCTTTGGATGCTGATAAGGATTGTCTTATGAAAGGTGAATGTGAGGTGATGAAGTTGAATGAGTGTGCAAAGAATGTTGTCAAGTTTTGCGGTATGATTGAGTTGGTCATGGATGATGAGAATGAGATTTTTTAAGTGATGATGATATTCTAGAGATGCAAGAGATGTGTCCTTTTGTTAGTGAGTTGAAGAGGTGTGTAATGATGCGTGTTGATTTGAATGAATGGCCAGAGTGTTTAAGTGATTTTAAAAGGTATGCTAAGGATTTTGTTGTTTGTATGGATGTTGTATATTTTGTGAGGCATGTGAAGGGTGTTGATGATATGTATGTACCTGTGTTGTCCTTAGTTGGTATGATTGGTCTGGTGAAGGTTGTGCATGATAATTATGGGCATATGGGTAAGTTTAAGCTGTGGGAGTGTATGAAGGAGCATGTGTTCCACCCGTTTCTGAGAACTGTTGTGAATGATGTTGCAACTACGTGTGAAAGGTGTCAGAAGCGAAAGGTGCAAGGTGTGCAAGTGAAACCACCGATGTTGAAAGTTGATGCGAAAGAACCGTTTGAATTGGTAGTGATTGATTGTGTGTCTTTGCCGCGTACGAGTGCTGGGAATGTTGGTATGGTTGTGATGGTTGACCATAAAAGTAAGTTTGTGTATGCAGCGCCTGTGAGAGATAAAAGGAGTGTGACTGTTGCGCGTGTGGTTGAGCAGTTGTTTTTTCCTATGTGTGTATGGAAGCCTAGAAGATGTCTGAGTGATAATGGGCCTGAATTTGTAGGGGAAGTGTTTGAGCAAATGTTGAGAGAGAATGGTGTGGAGCATGTGAGAACAACTCCGTATGTACCGTCTTCAAATGGATTGGCTGAACGGACTATAAGAACCTTGTGTGAGATGTTGAGAATGATGAGTACGACAGTGAATGACTGGGATGTGTGTCTGGGGAGAGTGTTGTGGGCGTATAATTCAACTGTGCATAGTGCAACTGGAATGTCCCCATGTCAGTTTGTGATGAATTTTGAAAGGCGAGTGAAAGATAGGTTTCGTTTGAGTGAAAGTGAGCAGAGTGTATGGCGTGAGGCGCATGAAAGGTTCCGTTCATTTGAATTAGGTACAAAAGTATTGAAGGTGAAAGAAGTGAAGGGTAGGTTGAATGTATCAAAGATGAGTGAGAAGTTTGATGGACCTTATAGAGTTGTGAGGGTTTGGGAAAATGGAGTGACGTATGTTTTGGAGAGTTTGAATGGCGGCATGACTGGTGAGCCATCCAGTGTATGGACTGTGTAGAGAGAGAGGTAAAGTGCATGATGATGAGATTGAATGTGATAGTATGGATCTGTCTGGGAAAGAGCTAGTCTTAGTCTCGAGGAGTAGAAAGCGTACAAAGAAGGGTGAAAGGAAGAATGCAAGTACGAATGAAAGTAAGTCTGAGCAGAGTGTTTCTGGTATGGGGGATCTTGAAAGGGAGATTGAGTTTTTGCGTAAACAGGTGAGTGATTTGGCTGGTATAAGATGACGAGTGAGTGAGCTGCCTGTGCCTGATTTTTCTGGTTTTGGGAACAGTATGAATGATAGTGTGTTTGGGCAGAATGAACCTAGTGTGGCTGATTTTTCGGGTTTTATGAATGGTAATAGTAGGGGTGAGTTTGATGTAGTGAATGATGAAGTGGCTGATTTTTCAGGTTTCTGGTGGGAACCAGTCGAAGTGGTTTCTGGTATGCCTGTTGAGAATACAGGGGATGTGAGTGACCTGTCTGTTTCGCAAGAATGTACCTTGAGTTGGATGAGAGCTGTGAGTGAGGAGCTGATGAATGGGGGTATGAAGAGTGAGCGTTCTGAACGGAAGAGTATGAAAGAATTCTGTCGTGAGATGGGAGAACTGGTAATGAGGGCTAAGAGTATGGTTGATGAGATGATAAATAGTGACGATGAGACTGACAGGACGACTGACGAACAACCCCGACTAATTGCTACGCGTAGCCAGGGACCAGTAGACGAGTGTGAATGGGTGCAGAAGGGTGCGATTGAGCACAAGTGGTACCGTGAAGAGTGATTGAAAGGGTTTAGTGAGTGGCTGGTCGAATGGCTTAAGGAAGGAGGGGTGTGGTGGGGCGAATGTGAGTGTGTGTAAAAGGGCCATTCTCCCACCCCTTTTCTCAGTACCCTCTCCCTCCCTCTGTAAGAATGTGTGTGAATGGGAATGGGTTTGTTTTTTTTGTTTATTTTATGTATAAAAATGATTACCATGTTTTTTTTCTTTCTTTCCAGGCCTCATATTCTGGAAAGATAGGACTTAGTTTCGTATATCCTTATATTACAAACAAAGCGTTATATCCTGGAAAGCTATATTATCATTAATAAATAAAGGCCATTAGTATAGCTTAATGAAGGAGGGCTTATAATAGCCACGTAAGCTTTTTTTTAAAGTCATTATCTTCCATCAAGCGCAGAGGCGCCACACTTGTAAGTCCTAGGCATTTTGCTCGCTCGAGTGGCAGGTGGCTGGACATCTTCCCATCCTCTTTGTATAAAGTGAGGCCTTGATTGTTGTGTATATATTGACTGTTGTAGTCAGGATTTTTTTTTGGGTTGTTTGATTTTTATGTTTATTAGGATAGATTAAATAGTATTCATATATATAGGATTTTCTTTTTGTATTTTTGGCCAAAAAGTAAGATCTCCAATATAATCGCCCCCTCTCTATTGTAGATATTTTGTAAAAATTTTTTTGTAAGTAAAGGGACTGTATATACAATCCGTTTCATTCTCCTTCGATTTCTCACGTCCGGATAGTGTAGGAAGCGGGTTGGATCAATTGGGGGTTAGTTTAGATTTTCGGCCCGCTACAGTGTGACCTACAAAGAAAACAATAACAAAAAACCTAGTTAAATAAAGGGGAGAAGGCCGGCCTCCCCCCAAAAGTCTATAAGTCCACCAGTCAATGTGCATGAACTTATCCCGAGTGTAGAAGTCAATAAGAAATTATTGCATCTAAGAAGTTGATTCATTGAATTCTAACTATCAATCAGTTTCACCAGTAGAGTCAGTCCAGGAATTACATGGTGAGGATAGAGATCATCATATGGAAAATTGTGAATGGTTTATGCAGCATAAGAATATGGAAGAATGTATCATATTCAGTGATGAAGCAATACTAGTATTGTGATAAAGCAAGACTACTAATCCAAGTTGGGTAGAAGGACATGGTAATGGACTGCTATGTTTAGATATATGGTAATTGGACCCTAGTTTTTTTCCTGGTAGTGTTGTGTTGGAGCGAATGTGAGTGTGTTTGTAGGGCCATTTTCCCACCCTTTTTCCAATACCCTCCCCCTCCCTCTGTGTGAGTGTGTGTGTGAATAACTGGCATTTAAATTTTGTTTATTTTTTCTCAATCTTTTATTGATGTTTGTTTTCTCTTTTCAGAGATAGTTTCTTTGCTAAAATTCTTTTAACAAAAGAAAAGAGTTAAAGTTAATCATAGGTTGAAAGCCTAATACTTATGTAAATTTTTTGAATTTTGAGCATTGGTTGTCCAGAAGATTTACCGAGTTTGAATATAGAGTGGAGACTGCGTGGACGCAACTGTGGGACAACAAACTTCTAGCGGAAGTTGGAAAGAGGCCAAGAGTGCTTCTACCCCTGCCCTGATAGGAGGGTTTACACAGCCTCTCATTGGAAACTATGGCTGCACCTGGTTTCCCCACCCCTCATCTTGAACCAAGAACTATACGGCCTTGGCTAGCCTTGCCCTAAATGGCAAGTGATATCCCCCCCCCTCTTTTTGCAGCAGCATTGTACGGTATTGATTGGAATATCTCGTACTGTTCAATTTTCCTTTGAAGGGGGGGAAGGCATATATAGTTTGATCCAGTACCGATTGGTGTTATTGTACAAATTTTTTTCTCTGGCCCATCGTAGGTTTTGAGGGTTTTTTTTTTAGTGGGGAATTTTGGCATTGTTTTGTTGTGTGCACACATTTTTTAATTGAATTTTTATATGAAAATTTAATTATCTCTTGTAAATATACTTGTAAAATTTGTTTGTGATATCTAATCGTTTCATTCTCTCTCTGGTTTTCACATCCAATTTAGCGCAGGGGGGCTTAGTGTGATTGTTGAGTAATAGCTGCATATATTGACAAACTTATTTATACTTGAATTGGATGAAATATCATTCCACAATCTGAGAAAAATGTGGTTGCAGCAAGATTGGGTCCATCACATTTTGTGAAGATTACTAGTAAATTTTACAAGAAGCATTTAGAGAAATGGATTGGCTGATGTGAACTGTCTCAAAACAATAATATGATTAAAATTTGAAAGCATAAACACAAATATTTCAATGCTCAGAAATGTTCAAAGCTCGTGAATTGAATGTGTCAGATTTTGAACAGGTTTTGTATAATAAAGTCATGATGATTTTCTTTTCTACTTTTTCTATGGGGCCAGATTTTGGGAGAAAATACAGTACTGGAGGAATTAGTATGGATTTTTCCAAAATTTGACTTTTTTCTATAAAAAAGCCAGTGAAACCAACTTCATTGATTGCATATGGATTTATTTTATACACCAACACCGGGCAATTATTTAACTTTTATTTTCAAGAGCCTTAGGTTACTTTGTAAGCATAATTGGTAACACTGAAGGAACAACACTGCATTGGACCATTTCTTAGCTTTAGAGTGCAAGTAGGATGTTTCTGTTATTATATTAACCTGTGATTGTTAACAATAATGTTTTTGTGTGTTTCAAGTTATTTTAATAGTTTGATTTTGTGTGCTTCAGGTAGTTTTTTTAGCTATAAATGATTAAATCAAAATGGGTAAACAGAGTGATTTGAATCCTTGAAAAATTGGATAAATAAAAGTTTTACTGAAAGAAACTAAAAGAAACTAAATTAAAACAGAAAGAAATAGCATAAAAACTAGGTGTTTCAACTCAAAAAGTCAGTGTTATTGAGAAAAAAATCATAACGGGCAAGATTTAAACTCAAAAAGGCTTCTTGAATCATCCTTTGTGGTGATTGAGGATGGTTAGCTCAGCCGATGAGCAATGTGGTGGTGATAGCAATGAGTGCTTGATGACACAGGTTCGAATCCAACTCCTTTATTCACCTTCATATAATGGTTAAATTAGTTTCGCCTATTTTCTCCATTTCTATTTCGCCCATTTTCTTTCTTAAGCTTTTAATGGTTCATATAATATCTTCCTTAGCATTTTTCTGGGTTGTGATACCAGTTTTCATTTCTTGGGGCCTTTAAATACATCTAACTTATATCACATACTATGTGATTTTCACTATTTATATATATATATATATATATATATATATATATATATATATAATAAAAAACTCAAAGTGGCATATGAGGAAAGCAATATGAAAATTAACCTACAGGAAAATGAAAAGATGAATCCAAGCACTTTCAAACTATATTTGCAAGTTCATTTTCAAATATAGTTTGAAAGTGCTTGGATTCATCTTTTCATTTTCCTGTGGGTTAATTTTCATATATATATATATATATATGAAAATTAACCCACCGGAAAATAAAAAGATGAATCCAAGCACTTTCAAACTATATTTGAAAATGAACTTGCAAATATAGTTTAAAAGTGCTTGGATTCATCTTTTCCTTTTCCTGTAGGTTAATTTTCATATTATTGCTTTCCTCATATATATATATATATATATATATATATATATATATATATATATATATATATATATATATATATATATATATATATATATACACACACACTATAGGCAAAAAGTTTGGAGCCACTACATAAATTTTTAAAAAAATGTGTAGATACAATTAGGAGGAATTCCATTTCAAAAGTAAACTACAAATTGACAGTAGAAAATAGTAAATATGACATAAACATAGTAAGCAGTAAATATACAAGGGGCAGTCAATAAGTTTTGCAAATCGGTAGGGCAAAACAGAAGGGGGATGGCTGTTTGTGGGGGAGTTAGGACAAGTTATGATAAGTCAGGACCTGCAGCCGCACGCTCCTGCCTCGTCTATTTAAGAAGCAGTAGCTGAGAAGGTTGAGCACCGCGCAGTGATCAAATTTTTGACCAAGGAAGGCAAGAATGCAAAAGAGATCTATGAATGCATGGTTGCAGTGTACACAGACATCGCCCCTTCCTATGCAACCATTGCTCGCTGGAATAGGGAGTTCCGCCATGGCCGGGAGTCCCTTGAAGATGACCCCTGTCCAGGGCGCCTGTCAGACATGACCAACGAGGACAATGTGGCCCGTGTGGAGAGGATGATCCTCAAAAATTGATGGGTGAAGGTTGAAGAAATCAAGCGAGAACTTGGAATATCACATGGAAGTGTTATCAACATCATCCACGACATTTTGGCCATGACCTAGGTCTCTGCCCGGTGGGTCCCTAGAAACCTCACGCCCCATGAATGACTTCAACGTCGTCAAAGTCCACAAGGCCAGAGTTGCACAAGCTGCCCTGCGTGAGTGCAGATTCGAGGAGTTCAGCCATCTCCCCTACAGTCCAGATCTGGCCCCTAGCGACTACTTTTTATTCCGCCAGCTCAAGGCTGCACTGCATGGATGCCGGTTTGTTTTTGTTTTGTTTTTTAAAGCCCATCTGGCAACTGCCCACATGGGCATAAGTCGCCGGAAACACAACAGCCTAGAACTAGTCTCGCTGGTTTGGGGATGATGAAGATGTCCAACTCCCAGTCCAGGAGTGGATTGAACAGCAGTCGGGAGATTTCTAGTTGTCTGGAATTGAAGCCTGAGGGACAAGTGACGCAAGTGCATTGAAGTCGAGCGTAGTTATATTGAAAAATAATAAAGCACTTTTCCTCATATCTCATTTTCTTATATCCGAATTGCAAAACTTATTGACTGCCCCTCGTACAAATGCTGAGAAGTTGAGAAAAATTACAAACAATTTAATTTTTATCTTATATAAGATGTTATATATAATTTTAATCTTTATAGTTGTTTCATTAATGTGTCCTCCTTTGGCTTTAATAACTTCAGCACAAATTTTATGCATTATTAACAAGAGTTTTTGAAAATATGAGTCAGTTGCTTTTTCCATTCATCTTTCAAACATTCAAATAACTGTTCTGCAGTTGCAGAGCAAAACATTTTAGCCCTTATGTCAAGATCATCACATTTTAACTGAAAAGGGGATAGATTGGGAGATGGTGGAGGCTATTACATTATTTTTAATATACCCTGCTTTTCTTTTGATTCAATATAATTTTGGCAAAACTTTGAACACTGTTGAGGAGCATTGTCCTATTATAAAATTAAACCTTTTCCAATAAGCTCTAGTCTAGAAAATAGTGCATGTCGTTGCAGAATGTTACGGCATTGTTCTTTTTTTATAGTTCCATTTACTTGAACTAAATATGATGATCCTTCTCTTCCAGAACACCCCAAACCATGACATTTCCTCTTCCATGCTTTACTGTTGGTACCACACCTCCTGGAACAATTGAAACCTTGATTCATCTGTTGTCTTTTTGTCTTTGTGCCACAACAACTATTTCCTTTTGTTTTGGGTTTGCAGCAATAGCTTTTTGGCTGCCACATGACCAAAAAGACCTACAGATCAACCTTCTCTTTACTGTATTTACAGACACTGGCATCTCTCTTAAATGGTTTATCTGTTATAAAATCTTAAGCACTTAATTTTTTGTTTCATCTACTTGTTATGATATACATATATATATTTGGGGGGGAGGGATGTAGATGAAATGGGTATATACATTTTATGTGGTTCTGGTTTGGTGGGGATGGGGAGGGAAAGGATTTTTTCAATTTTATATAAATTTGACAGTGCTCATCTGGTGACTAACAAAAGTACAGCTGCTCTCAAAAACAAGAAAAGAATATTTAACAATATACAAATCTAAAAAAAAAAGAAGAAAAGCTGATTGTTAGGTGGTTCCTAAATCCAATTTGTATCATTCAAAAAATTTAGATATATTTGATTGAATTTTTATGTTAATTATTGTCACAACATAGAGCTGTGAATTTAGTCAAGATACTACCAGCTTACTACCAGAAGGTCAGGAGAACAAGCAAACAACAAACCAACCAAAAAAAGGAGTTTAGATTGAAGGTACATTTTTTTTCCCAGAGTAGATTGTTAGTAAAGACAATGAAAATGTCTTAAAATTTATTTTTTCTTGAGGAAAAGCTTGCTGCCTAGTCTTCAAAATTAGCTGCTAGGCAAGACAAATTGAAAAAAAAGGGTCTTGTGAGAAAAAAACCCTGTTAAAATGAAGATGTCTAGAAGAAATAAAGCTGGAGTTATCTCACTCTGAACTGAGACTACCAGGAACAGTGGAGTCCATAAGTGTGCCTCCTCCAGTTGCCATGTATAATAGCCTACATAAGGATTCACAGGAATGGAGTGTGTGTGTAGGGGATGTGAGGGCCATCACAGATTGCTGAAAAATTGTGTATCTAATTATGTTTAGGTAGTCTTTGATGGAAAAGATTTTGGTTCCAGCATGGTGCTGTATTAGGATATTTTTTGTCCACTGTTTGTGACTCTGTACCTTGTTTAAGTTTGTATTAGATATGGTTAGTGCCCATACTGGAGATATGTAGTTTAGGGTTGTGCATACAAACTGCCTGTATAGAATATTGTTTCTTTGGGTGGCCCAAAGTTGTAGGTGTATGTTCTGAGGGGGGTTGAGTTGGATATTTCCTTTAAGTGTTGCTGCTTGTGTAGGGGGAGAAGTTGGCCATAGAGCATTTTGTATGCAAGATCCTTGTTGATTTAAGATCCTTGTGATTTAAGGATAAAGTTAAAGAATAAGACTAGAGGAGATCAATTGTCTTGCTGTAGGGAAAGTTCAAAATGGCAAAGTACATGAAAAACTAACATTCTCCACCAAAGTACATGAAAATGGCATCTGAGTAGTACTTGAGTCATTAATCAGAGTTCTGGTGCTTTTCTGGCAGAACTTTACTTACCCTGGTATTCTCTGGAGAGAGGAACCTCTTCATAATCCAGATGCTCCTCTCCTTCCCTTTTCCATTTTGATAATATTGTCCTCATATTTTTTATACCTAGTATTTTATGTACATTTTCATCTATAAATATATATCTTGTGTATTTGTACATCCATTACAAATGTGAGCACCCTCTGAGTCCCTCATAATCTTGTGACACTGGGGCTCATCCTACATTAAACTGTAGGTCACCACAGAAATAAAGGAGAGCAGATTGATGTTACCATTACTCAATTTTTTTTTTAGTTGTTTTAGCTTGGTTATGTGCTAGTTTATGAACTCTTTCATCATTGGGACAAGGACAGCACATAATGAGGGTTGGATACACAATTGTGAACACAATGTGACTGGCAGTAATGATGCATGGCATTTCGCTTACCATGCAATGCAACAATCTACCTGTATCTTTTGAATGGCTTGTTAGAGTAGGTTGGATACTTTCTGAACAGCATATATATTTATGTACATATTAATACAAACATCTTTCTCTATCCACTCTAGTATTAACTAAAATAATAGGCATCAGCAGACTGCCTGTGATCAATTATAATTCTCAAAGTTATGATATAGGTGCAAGTACTCAAGTTATGAGATACTTACAGGGCTTAAATTTCAAATTAATATTTATAGGTTTGAAAGAAAATTCAGGTGCATTTTTATGATGATAACTTTAAGGCTATTTGTTTTTTTTTATATTATGTAAAGCATATTCTAACTAAAAATTTGGTGTTTAAGGTTTGCCCCTTTTCTTTCAGAAATATCTAATGTTCAGTAAAATGAATTTTAAATTGTTTTTACCAATAAAAAGTATGGATGAAACAAGTCTACTAGTTCAAAAAAAGGGGGATTCGATGGCATAAAAAGTAGAAAGGAATATCTAGCTAAACTATTAAAATAAAGCCTTAAGTATCTGCACTGCCTAGAAATAAAGCATTAAGTATCAGCACTACAGAGAAATAAAGCTTTAACTATCAGCACTACCAAGAAATAGAACCTTAAATATATCAGGACTACCCAGAAATAATTTGTTTAATTCAGTGGGGGATTTTTCTTTCAAGAATTCTACTCATTCTGGATGACTGATTCCAATTGAGAAAGAAGCTCTTCTGACCATAGTTGAAGAAAAGCTGACTATGAGAAATGACAACATTTCAATACAACCCATAAAACAATTCTAAACTAACTGCATTGGAACACTCACTAACCTAGGGGATAAGGCAACAGATTTACACCCTTAGGTACCAAGTTACATCCCAGTGAGAACAGATACCAAACTTTTAGCATTCATAAACAGCTAGTCGCCTATTAGTGACATTTGAGTCTGATGTGTAGGTGTAGGCAACTCTATCCACACACAATACTACCACAATTTTGATCTCCCATTAGACAAACATAGCTCTTCCATCCCAAAACCTGCACACAGGTTTTCTATATCTACGCTCTTATGATATGGAATGGATGGCCCTCTCTAAAGCCATTTAAAAAATATTTAAAGCACAATAGCAAAGAAGCCATATCATACAAATTTAGTAAGGAGAGATGTAATGAAAGCAAAAATAGTAGAGGGTATATAGCCACCAATCCTTAAGCAGGCGTTGGGTCCAGCAGGGTGCACAACTGTGGGCACTGGGGCTGAGAAAGCATGCTACTTCTCCTCCCTTAAGCCATGAAAGGCTGGTTAGTGGCACAACGCAGTATTTTCGCTCTTCCTGCACTTTCCTGCCTAATGGGGACCAGCCCCTAGTGCCCTCATGCTTGCCCGCAATTATTATTCTGCATTGTGCATTTCACTAACTAACCAACTCCATAGACTTGGTAAACTATGCACAATCCCCCTAATGGCTAAGATGATCCACTTCTTACATGCATTTCATCATCCAGTCAGAGGATCTCATCCATAATCTGAGGGGATGGATGGTGCAACTTACAACTGCAGTTGAACCAGCTTTCCTCTCCCATATACTTTTCCCCCTATCCTAGATTCTTAAAATAGAGATAGATCGCATATTTTCTCTAAAAGGCCTTTACAAACTACTGCCAGAGCAAAGTGCCCATCGGCACAGGCTCTCACGCACTTAAAACCTGTGTTCACTCTCAAACAACCCATCAGCAATCTTTGCATCATCAATACTTTACTTTTTTTACTTGTAACATGCTATAATTTTAATCTTCAACTGTATCCACTTTCACACAAAGTGGGGACACATTTTTTTACCACTTTAAAGCAGATTAGAGCTAGAAGATCCATTCCAAGGGAATTGAGTGGATTCATGAGAGTGAAATCATCATTAACCCAACATTTCTGCTCGCTTCATGAATGGGTATTGTGACATTTGGTATTCTTCCATAATGCACAGATTACACCTTGATACTCTTACCCCTGGAAGGTTAGTGGAAAAGGTGTTAGTATATGTAATGGCAGAGATGTGGGCAGACTGAAAAGGAGAGAATTTTTATTTCCCTCAAATTTATTCTAAAATACCTACAAGAACATCTCCAAGGGTAGATCTGACAAGAAAGTAAACTGCAGGAGTTGGGGTTTGGAGGGCACACACTCATCCAGATGTCAGCCAAATCAAGGTTGCCCATGCAACACCTGACATCCCCTTGCAGGTGTGTAAAAGGATAAATACAGAAAATAGAGATGGAAGCCACACTAGGGGAATGGATAGATGAAAGTTGACTAGCGACTACCCTAAAATATTTGGCGCTGACGTCCAAGAAAATAGGTGGGAAGAGTCTCATAGAGTAAAATTAAGAAATGTCTAGAAGGAATAAAGCTCAGGTAGTCTCAATCTAGGTTGATACTATGGTGGCAATGAGGCTAGGAGGGCAGGCTGCTCTTTCAGTTACCAGGTGTAACAGTCTACATAGGACAGCCCCATAAAGGAAAGAAAAAGATAAAAGATGGAGGATTTATGGAAATGTGAATTAGAAAGTAAAATGAACAAGGGGAAAGAATCATGGTGCAGTAGGATGTACGTGGTAGATGGTGATTTATAGGAAACTACTTGTTGGTCAACAGCTCTGGGGCCCCATCTCCAACTTGTGTGAGAGTACCCTTGTTCCCATGATCAAAAGAGCCTTTGAATGGAAAATATCATGGAAAATATCAATTTGAAACATTATTAGAATAAAAATTAAACTTTTATTTTTTTATTTAACTTAGATGCCAATATTTAAGAGCTTTCTGCCCCTATAATATGACCCTGACTCATATAGGTTTACTATGATAATGACTCCCCAAATTCCATGGTATCTACCCCTAACAAAAGCTCCATAATTCATACTCCTATGTCTTGAAATGATAACTTGTGAAGGCTCAGGATCAGGCTCAGTACAAATTATAAATGGGAAAATTGTTGGTAAAACCAATAATAATAATAATAAAAAAAAGCATATAATATGTAAAATCACATCAAGAACTACTGAGTTTTAATATTATTCTAATTTTTATATAAAAAAAAATTACAAGTTTATGCCCAAGTTGGCAGAGCTTTATGATTGACTTGGATAACCTCTGATAGGAAGGACCTTGTGGCTTTTATCATCCATTAAATTATGTTAAGTACAAGAACTGCCACTGATATTATGGAATGCAATTCTGGGCCCATTTTCCTTTACAACATACATAATAAGTTATTTCTCTCCCAAGGAGAGTGATAAAATACTGTTTATCATATAGACCTACAGTGATAGAAATGGAAAAAGATGATTCTTAAAACTCATCATACTTACGTGTATATGAATTCAATTAAATTTTTTAGCTCTCTGAATTCAATATCTCTGAACACAATAACACTTTGTGTATTTGGTTCCTTCCATAATACTCTTTGAAAATAGGAGCTGGCTAAGGAAAGGACACTCTGTCAAAAAATAAAGAATCATAATTATATGTCTTACAATTGCATAAAACATTTCATTAGTTCTTTTATACCAGTAGTTCCTAAACTTTTGATGCCATCAGACCCCTTAGGGCTGAAAAGAAATTTTAGAAGCTCCCTATTCTCAATACCGATTTTGCTTCTTAAGAATAAGAAATGTCTTTAATAACCACACAAAAGTTACATAGTTACAGGGAGCCAAGAAGGACTACTTAGTCCAGTCCCATTCTATAATAATATGCTAGTAGTCCTCCTTTCAATATTGTTGTCACGATGCTCACCCACGAGACATTTAATCCACAAGGTTCCATATTTAAACAATATCATTATTCGTAAAATAACTGTCAAATTTGTTTTTAAAACTATTCACACTACTACCATTTACTACCTCCGCGGGGAGTGCGTTTGATTTATCGATGATTTTAGCCATGTTGTTTGAAACCTCCGTCCTTCCAGCTTAAAACCATTTTACGTGTGATACCATGGTCATAATATGTGTATAAGGTGACCAAAATTGTATTGCGTATTCTAAGTGTGGCCTTACTAAACTTTTATAAGAGGTATGATTATATCTTGATGTTTATAGTGAAAACTTCTCACAATAAATCCAAGCATTAGGTTCGCTTTCTTAAACACTTCATCACACTATTTGAACTTAAGATCCTTTGAAACCTGCATCCCTAAATCTTTTTCTTCATCCATGGAGATAATATTTTCAACACCCATTTCATAGTTAAAACAGGTTATTTCAACCTACATGCAAAACTCAATCTACACTTGTCTAAATTGAATATCATGTTCCATTTATTAGAAGAAGTTAAAAGAAAAGGATGGTTTGAAACTTAACTCTTTCATAAGAGTAAGAAGGAAAATAAGTACCCTAGAAGACCTTACGGTCCATTCAATGAGGGTACCTTTGGACTATCTGTCGAGTGGGCACATCCCCGCTCAATTGCCTTACATCCTCCCTAAACGGCCACTTTTAAAGAATTTATCTAGTCGTCTTGTCTTGAACTGGTCAACAGAATTGCTGTTGACAACCTCCATCGGAAGTGCATTCTAGCTACCGCAGATACTGTACATGAAAAATTTCCCACACAGATCAGGGTTGAAACGCTTCAGCTCAAGTTTGAAGCTGTGATTTCTTGTTCTGCTCATTAAGGCTGAAAATATCCCTGTAGTCAACAGTGTTGAACCCTCAAAGTATTTTGAAAACTTCAATGAACTGACCACGCAGTCTATGGGGTTTCCAACGAGAACAGATCTAATTCTCTTAGTCTATCATTATAACTCGCGATGTCCTTTTGAAATGAAGGACTCCAAAATTGTACGGCATACTCCAGGTGCGGTCGGATGAGGGAGTTGTACAGACACAGTACTATCTCCTTGTTCCAATATCCAAACTGTCCCTTTATATACCCTAACATCCTTTGGGCTTTCTTCTCCACCTCAATACAATGTTTCAAGAACTTGAGGTCACTGGTGATAGTAACACCCAAGTCCTTCTCAGTGTCGGTGGATTCAAGAGCAGTGCCCTTAAGGATATAGGGTGATTGGAGATTTCAGTGGCTGATATGCATCACTTTGCATTTGTTCACATTGAAAGGCATTTGCCACATATCCAACCACTTCCCAATCTTCCCAAGATCATCTTGCAGGTGGGCAGTGTTTCCATCCTTTGCAATGTTCATACCAAGCTTGGTATGATCGAAAATTTAGAAATCTTGGCAACCATGTCACCGTCCATGTCGGTGACGTAGATGATGTTAGTAGTGGTCCCAGGACAGAACCTTGAGGCACCCCGCTAATAATGGGTAGCCACTCAGAAGCCTGTCCATTCGCCACCACCCATTGCCAGTTCTCTATCCAGCCTGCTACTTTTCTGTCTATGCCAAGCACTCGCACTTTCTGGAGAAGGCGGCGGTGTGGTACCTTATCAAAGGCTTTCTGAAAATCTAAGTAGACCATATCCACCACCTTGTCCTGATCGTGCTCACTGAAGACAAAGTGGAAGAATTCCATAAGGTTTGTCAGGCATGACTGTTGCCTTCAGAAACTGGGCTGGTAACTCTTCAGTAGCAAGTTTGACTCTAAATGTGATGTCATTTTGTCCACCATCATGCTTTCCATGAGTTTACCGACTATCAAAGTCAGACGGATAGGTCGGTAGTTCGACGGTGGGCTACGGTCTCCTTTCTTGAAGATAGGAGTCACCTCTGTTTCACGCTACTCTCTAGGAACACATTCGGTCCGGATTGACATGTTGAAGATTGCACTTGGGTAATAATAATAAGTCTTTTGTAATGCGCTCTTCAAGGCCTGAAGCCTTCCCAGAGCGCATGTTGTGCTGAGATGAGAATGGAAATTCAATGGATATTCAAGAGGAGGAGAAGGCAATTCTGAAAAGATGCGTTTTCAGGAGACGCTTAAATGTGGTAAGAGAGGGAGAAGACCTGATTTCAGCAGGAAGAGCATTCCACAACTTAGGGGTGCAGATTGAGAAGGAACAGTCCCCCATTGAGCAGAGGGATGAACAAGGAATATTCAAAAGAGGTGCATGTGATGACCGAAGGGCCCGAGGGACATGGCGTGGCGAGAGAAGTATCTTGAAGTGAGTACGGGATCTGACAGGGAGCCAGTGCAGTTAATGCAGCAAGGGTTTCGAGGGAGAGAAGCGAGGGCGACGGAGGAGAAGCCGGGCAGCATAGTTCTGTACAAGTTGAAGGGGGTGGAGAGAGGAGGATGGCAGATTCACAAGCAGAGAGTTACAGTAGTCAAGGCGTGAGGTGATGAAGGCATGAACAGCAGTCTCAAGACTTTGGTGATCAAAGTGAGAGCGAATGCGAGAGAAGTTACGAAGGAAACAGAGAGGATTTGCTGACATTGCGGATATGAGGCTTGAAGGAGAGATGCTCATCAAAAACAACACCCAGATTCCTAACACAGTCAGAGAAAATGATAGTATTACCGCCCAGAGTAAGCGAGGGAAAGAGAGATTTAGATTTTTTGACAAAAGCAGGGGTGCCGATGAGGAGGACTTCAGTTTTGGAGTGATTAAGCCTGAGGAAGTTGGTAGAGAGCCAGTCAGAAATGGAGGAGTAGGCAGCCAAGAGGTCAGTGATAGAGTAGGCAAGAGTCGTGGGGGATGAGGAAACGAAAATTTGAGTGTCATCAGCATATAGGTGGAAGGATAGACCGAGATTACGGAGAAGGGAACTAAGAGGGAGAAGGTAGATACAAAATAGTAGAGGAACAAGGACAGAGCCTTGTGGCACTCCAAAGCGAATGGGGGTAGAGTCGGATGAAATGTCGTCAATCACAACGGATTGGGTACGAGACGAGAGGTAAGAGCAGAACCAGTCAAGCACAGTGCCTGATATGCTCGAGTAGGAATCCATTGGCTGGGGGAGGGGACCACACTCTTCAGTAAACACTGAAGAGAAGTAGTTGTTGAGGGGGTTAGCATTTTCTGCAGCTGAGTACTTTAATGTCCCCTCCTCATTCCTCAAAGGGCCAATCGTTCTCCGGATTGGTTTACGGCTGTTTACATATCCAAAGAACTCCTTGGGATTCTCTTTACAAAGTGTCGCCACTCAGAGTTCCTCAGACCGCTTAGCTGCCCTTCACTCTCCTGGTTAGCCTCCGGTATTCGTCAAAATCACCCAAGATCTTTGATTGCCGGTACACATTTCTCTTCTCCCTAAGCAGTTGGCCAAATTTTTTATTAAACCACTTTGGTTGAACAGAAGACCAACAGGGGCATTTCAGAGGGATGAAACGCGATTGAAGACTCATGAATGTGGTTTTGAATCTGTTCCACAAGTCTTCAACAGCCTTGCATCAGTCAGTCCAGCACGAAAATCTGCAAAGTTCGCTCTTCTCAAATCAAGTTTCCTCAATTTACTAGTTGCAGGCCCTGCCTTAGGTACTTTGACTACAAATCTAATTAATCAGTGATCACTGCCATTGAGCTCTTCACCAACAGAGGTCCTCAACGATGTCATCCTCAGAGGTGAAAACCAAATCAAGGATATTGTCTCCTCTCGTTGGCTCTCTCACCCATTGAGTCAGGAACTCATTGTTTGCGAACTCCAGGAGTAGTGCGTTCTCTGGTTTCCCAGTCACCCATGGTGATACACACACTGTCTTTTACAAGTTCGCCCATCAGCTGGTACAGACTCCTGTCCTGTTCTAAGATGGGCAGGGGGTCTGTAAAGCACCAGGGTCCTGTATCTGGCAGGACCTATCTCTAAGTCAACACCTAGTGGTTCATGGTTGGATACGATGTTGCAATCCGTCGAGTTGAGAGTATCCTTGACATACAACATCATACCGCCACCCTCTCTGTCTGGCCTATCTTTCAGGAAGAGCTGGTAACCGGGAATCGTGAATTCACCTTCAAAATTTCAGCTTGAGGTTTTTATCCACGACTCTGTTATGGCCACCATCTCAAGTTCTTCTGTTGCTACGAGGCCACAGAGCTCAAGAAACTTGTTCCTGATTGACCTCACATTGAACAGATGAACTTTCAGGGAGTCCCCAAGTGTAAGACTCCCTATGCTCTTCCATTTCCCGGTGACACGGGCGTGCTGGCGCATGTCCGCTTTCGCTCTGTTTTGAACGCTCCTTTGTGTGCGCTTCACAACATCTTGAATTAGGTTGCCGAGAAAGGTCTTTCCTTTAAAGGTGAAATGTACCCCATCCCTTTGGTAGAGGTCGTTTCTACCTCTAAAAGTATGATAGGGGTCCATGAAGAAGACTCCTTCTGCCATGCAGAGATCTGCCAACTGTCAGTTCACTGCGATGTTTCTCTCATGAGCAGGTTTTAAGCCCTATGTCATTCATGGCTCCCATCACTGTTTGGATGGTCTTACCATTGAGGCCAACCTTACCCCCTCTGAGATAGAGGTTGTTGCCACTCACCATCAGAGCGACAACTGAATTCTCAGAAATATGAGCTTTCTCTGCCTCTACTTTGATGTTGTGGTTACCCTGTCCTGGCAGGCAGCTTACCTTCACGCTAGTGCGAAGGCAGGCTGCTAGCAGCGGCTGCAGATCCCGTGTTTGCGAGTCACTAATGAGGGTGACCTTCGGACACTTGGTCTTTGAAGACGGGGTCTTCCCTTGTGGAAGAGGCCTCTCCTTTTCCTCTTTACTCTCCACATTCTAATTCCCCTTTTTCTTCTTGTTTATCCGTTTTTCTTCTATTTTTGGTTCTTCTTTTGTTTCAACTTTATTCTTTTTCTCTTGCCTCAGCTGGCTTAACTTCAGATGATGCCAGAATCTCTGCTTGGGTAAGAACTATGGTACCAGGAGATTCCGACACGTCAGTGGGCAGTGCCTCTTGTAGGCATCGAATGTGAGCTGCATGGTCTTCAAGTTTCTCCACCTTTCTTTCAAGAATTTAAGCTCTCTCCTCTGAGGCTCTATAGAGGTCTTTCAGCTTCTCCACCTCTCGCGTCAGTATACAAGTAGTGCAGATACTTTCCGGGCTGCATTTTGAGTAGCAGCCCTCCAGAAAGTCCACACACCACTTTTTAAACTGGCATGTTGCACAGTTGTGTTTTAGACGAACGGGTCCTTTTTTGCTAGTTATTTTGAGTGCTTTCTCTGTCTCTGAAAACTTGTGACCAATCAATGATAAAAAAGGGGGGTTGGTGAGTTCTCCCCGCATGAGTCGCTCTCTCCCATCCATCAGAAGGCATGCTCTATGTGCTGCTGTCCGTCCGACTGAGTCGTCAAATCTCAGTGTGCCGTGGCTCCCAACCAAGCAGCACTAACTGTCCCCAAAGGGGCCATAGATTTCTCACCAGGTGAACAACAGAGCACGCCCCGTACTAAACTCCTACTAGTTCCCTTCACGATGGCCAGGATCTCGGAGTAACGTTCAATGGATATCCCACCACACCAAAAGAATCGCTCCTGTGCTTTTTATTGGCCTGGCAACCAACCTGGGAACAAAGTGCCGTCACCTCGGACCGATGCTACCAGAGGCACCCGTCAATGGTCTCTAGGAATGGTCAATAATTACGTGCCATGGAAGAGGTTAATGGGGCATTACCCTCATACCATTCATCGTGCCCCAATGCCTAGGACACCTCTAGTCCTAGTCTCTCGCAACCAGTGAGCGTCGATTGGTGTTGTTTATAGAGGTTCCAAAGCCTCTCCTCTGACGCATGAGGTAGCTGCCAGGTCCTTATATGTAGAAAGATGGAAAAAAGGGTAAGAGTGACATGATAGTAGTAGGTTTTTTTTTTGTATAATAAGTGGAAGAGATAGGTAAAAGTGGAAGAGATAGGTAAAAGTGAAAAAGGAGAAGGATAGAGTAGAAAAAAGAAGGATGCACTTAGTCTGGAACCTCGTTTCCGACCAAATTCACAAGATAAGCCCTACCAGGAGTACCCAGAAGAGAGGTACCCCCCCCTGCCGACATAGCTTGAAAAGTCAAAGGTACACTCAAGCTCTCTTCCCGCGACAAGGGGGCGTCACCTCTCCCTCTACTTTCTTGAGAGAGATATTGCTACATACACATATATGTATCAAATGGCCTTACAGAATCCCACACATCTAAGCCTGGCACTTGCTTGGTGTAAACGTGGGGGGGGGGGGGAGGATGCTCAGAGAGAAATGTGGAGAGAGAGAACCACACACTCAGGAACATAGAAAGGCACTCTGTGGCTAGTTGCTCTCTCATTCAACTCAATATACAGTAAACCCTCGATATAACAAACTATATGGGGCGGCGGATCATTTGTTAAAGCTGAAAGTTCGTTAAAAACGATGGAAATAATTAACCAAGTTTGTTATATCCAATGGTTCGTTCATTAATCTGGATACGTAAATATGTATATAAAGACTGTATTGCATGTATATGTATGTAATTACTAATAAAGTTAAGTGGAATACACAACATAGTATTGATGTGAGCCAGTACGTGGATGTGCCGCGGTGCAGCGTGTAACGCTTGCCTGACTGAACACAATGCAACAACCGAACAAACAATCGGATTTAACGAACTTTCGTTTGTTAAACCCGATGGAGTTCATCCAGGAACTTTGGTTCATTATATTGAGGGTTTACTGTACTTTTATTTAGTGTAATGCAGAGTCATTGAACCACTTATTACAGTAAATAAAAATCCTAGCCTACTTTTATTAACCTAAACTGTGCTTTGATCAAAAGTAGGGTTGCACAGATTAATTGGTTAGTATTTGGTAATCAGCTTTATCAGCCATCTTGCCAAATAGTCATCAGTCTTTTTTGGCTGACTAATCAGTTTTCAAACTTTGCCATTCTCATCACTGAAATTATATCTCTGACTTTAGGATCATCAGTTATCTTAGACATGGAATGAGTTTAAATATTTGGGGTTTTTCATTAATTTTTATGCCAAACTGCATTGTAAGGACAATAATAGGTTGCGCATTATAAAGTTTATTATTACTCCATTTATTTAGGAAACAAATTATCGTACTTTTGTAAGTAGATAAATCAAATTAAGTAAAACTAAACAAATTAGAATTTAAGTAGGTGAAAGGAAATTAGGAGACAGAGAGACTAAGAGAACAAGGAAACCAGAAAGTGTAGCAAGAATAGAAACCACAGATGGAGGAGCTAGTGCACAAAAATGGATGACCTCATCCATGGAGTGGTAGGAATGGAAGGGGGGGGGGTGCAATGAAAACCCTAAGGACAAACATGTACTAAAGAGTCTGTAGAACTCAAAAGTACAAATCTTTGTGAGGTATACTTTTTTGTAAAGAATAATTATTATAGAATAAAATGATGATTATCTCATACAGATATCACATTAGAACATTTTGAATTATTATATAGTCGTTTGGAGTGGGTATTGTTGAGTGTTGGGTGCTAGGCCAGTGCAGTGTAGTTTAGGGTGGTTTGTATGAATTGTTTGTATATTATGGTGAGGGATGCCCTCTGTTGCCATAAGGTAATGTTGGCTAGTGTTTTGAGGACATTAATTTTCTTCAGGGCTTTTTTTTTGTTATATTGGTTGTATGTCATCCAGTTTTGTGTGAGCCATTGTTGCAGTGAATTAATGTATTGGTAGCAGGGGCGATGTTGTGCTGTGATAGAGGTTGAAGAGTAGGGGAGAAAGAATAGCTCCTTGAGAAACTCCGTTGTTTGTGGAGATATTTAATGCAATTTGTGTATTCTTTGACCTTGTCTGCCAAATATAAAGTTTGCATGCCATTCCTTATCATTGTTTGTGAGATCTGTGTTTAGGATGGCACATGCAGGGGGGATATTGAGTGTTAGCACCAACTAGAATGTGTTGTATAAAGTTGGTTAAGAGGGTTGTGGTAGAGTGGGCTTTCCTGAAGCCATGTGAGAAGGATATGTTTGGGCTAATTCTTTGGTGTACAAGTTTTTCTAATGTTTTAGATAGGGTGCATAGGAGTGAGATGGAGCGGTATGAGTTTGGTTGTGTTGGTAGCTTGCCTGGCTTGAGGATTGGGAGGACATGTGCTGTTTTCAAGATTGATGGATTATGTTGTTGAGTCAGGAGTGGTTAGAGATGTCTGTAATGGCTGAGATCGCTGGTTTCTTAGGTGCTTAAGGTGGATGTTTGATGTGTTTTGGGGACCTGTTGCTTTGGAGTTTATGACTTTAGTGCTAGTTTGATATTTTGAAGGGTCAAGGAACGGTGCTGTGTTTGTGTGTTTTTGGTTTCTTAGAGTTTGTCTGTGGGTTGGTGAGAAGCTGGTGTTAGAATAGTGTATCATGATGATACTAGTGTTTTGGAGTTGCTATTTGGTTGTTCCTGGTGATCAATGTTTCATGGGAGGGAAGGGGGTTGTTTTTGATGTGTGAATTTTCTTTAGGGTTCTTCAGAGTTGGGGTGCGTTTGTTTTGTGGTGAATTGTGCTTATGTCTTGGATTCATTTTTTTGTTTGTTGTTTTGCAATTAGAGATGTAATATTGGTGTTGAAGAGTTGGATATCTTGTATCTGTTGTTGTGAAGGGGCCCTGATTTGTTTTAGGGCATTTCTGGTTTTGATGCAGTTGGGCATTTCAATTGCCCATCTGAAATTAAAATTGGGAATTTCTCCTATTAATATAGATTTTACTATTTTTCTTTTACAGAAATCTTTACAATTATATATGATTTGTGCCTTTGAATAGTCGATTTGGTGGTTGTGTGGTGGAGCGAATGTGAGTGTGTGTAAAAGGGCCATTCTCCCACCCCTTTTCTCAGTACCCTCTCCCTCCCTCTGTAAGAATGTGTGTGAATGGGAATGGGTTTGTTTTATTTTTGTTTATTTTATGTATAAAATGATTACCATGTTTTTCTTTCTTTCCAGGCGTCATATTCTGGAAAAGATAGTAGCTAGTTTTGAGATATCACTATAATTAAAAGATTGTACTTTGTTTATAATATTCTTTTAGCAAAGCGCCATATTCTGGAAAGAGGTAAGCTAGTCGATAAATTTACTCGGGTAATGCCCACTTATTAGTTTCCTTTCCATGTATAAATAAAGGGGTCATAAAAGGAGGATATATCTCTTCTACAGAGAGTGGAAGTGTGGACTGATAGCAAGAGGGGTTCTCTAGACGAGTGCTCCGCCCAGCCCTGAGACGGAGGGCTTTCGTGCCTCTCTAACCACCTGAACCGCCATACCCGCCTTCGTTGACAATCCTGCCTCCTTCTAAGTTAGCCTACTACCACCCACCTCCAGCACACAAGTGATAGCGCGTGCCCCCTTTTCGTTCGGTTGTTGTTGTGTTTTTTATGTTTTGTGTAGATATATAAGTAAATTGTTGTATTCGCCGGTTATAAAATTCTCTTTGGTATCGTATTTGGATTGGGGAATTTAGCCTCATTTTGAAGTGTGCACACTTCCCTTGTAAATATAAAATTGTTGTAAATATAAGCTGTAATTATCATTGTACTTTTTTTCTGTTAGTAAAGAACTGTACATACAATCCGTTTCATTCTCCTTCGATTTCTCACGTCCGGATTAGTATAGGAAGCGGGTTGGATTGATTGGGGTTAGTCTAAATTTTTCGGCCCGCTACAGTTAAAGTTGCTAATATGATTAAAAATACTCGATGTGGTACTGCGTACAAGATATTGACAAAAAAACTGAAATACAGTGGAACCTCGGTTGTCAAATGGCTCCCTTTTCGAACAAAATTTTTAACTAAAAATTGCACCAGTTGTGGCATCATAACTCGGTTGCTGAACAAGCCAACAATACCACGTGGGTAGCACATTGTGGTAGAGCGAATGAGAGTGTGTGTATAAGGGGCCATTCTCCCACCCCTTTTCTCAATACCCTCTCCCTCCCTCTGTAAGAATGTGCGTGTGAATGGGAATGGGTTTGGTTTTTTGTTTGTTTGTTTTTTTATTGATTAGCATGTTATTATAAGATGTTTTTTTTCTTTCCAGGCACCATAATTTGGAAAGATAAAAAGCAAGCACTTGTAAATTACCCCTGTAATAGAAGCTGACTATAACTATTGATTATTATTAATACCAAAGGCCATTAGTATAGGACAAGGAATGAGTATAAAATAGTTTAGCTTTAACGAAGGAGGGCTTATTAGAGCCACACAACTCTAACAAGGTTACTTATCTTAGTCCAAGCTCGGAGGCGCTAGTTTTGAATACAAAGATTTTGTTGTAACACATGAGGCCATCTTTTGTTGTTCATTGACTGTAGTAACCCAAATTTTATTTGGGTTGTTTGATTTTTTATTGTTCTTAGGATTGATTAATAATATTTATAAGTGGGACTTATTTATTTTTTCTGATTTCATATATATAGGATTTTTTTTTGTATTTTTTGTGAAAAGTAATGAGATCTCCAATATAATCACCCTGTAGCAGGCCGAAAATCTAGACTAACCCCCAATTGATCCAACCCGCTTCCTACACTAATCCGGACATGAGAAATCGAAGGAGAATGAAATGGATTGTATATACAGTCCCTTTACTTACAAAAAAAATGTACAATGATAATTACAAAAATTTATATTTACAAGGGAAGTGTGCACACTTCAAAATGAGGCCAAATTCCCCAATCCAAACAAGATACCAAAAGAATTTTATAACAGGCAAATAGAACAAATTTACTTAAATATATCTACACAACAAAATGAAAAACAACAACAACAACTGAACGAAAAGGGGCACGCGCTATCACTTGTGTGCTGGAGGTGGGTGGTAGAAGGCTAATATAAAAGGAGGCAGGCTCGTCAGCTAATGCGGGTGTGGTAGTTCAGGTGTCTAGCGAGGTATGAAAGCCCTCCGTCCCAGGGCTGGGCGGAGCACTCGTCTAGAGAACCCTTCTCGCAGTCCGTCCAAGCTTCCACTCTCTGTAGAAGAGATATATCCTCCATTTATGATCCATTTACTATACATGGAAGGGAAACTAATAAGTGGGCATTACCCAAGTAAATTAATCGACTATCTTACCTCTAAATGAATATCCAAACAATCTTCAGCATTAATAATTCTTTAAATATTTATCTTTAAAACTATTCTTTCAAAATATAATCTCTGAAAAGAGAATACAAACCTCAATAAAATTAAAAACAAAACAAAATTTAAATTCCAGTTATTCACACACACACACACATTCTTACAGAAGGAGGGAGAGGGAATTGGGAAAAGGGGGTGGGAGAATGGCACTTCATACACACTCACATTCGCTCCACCACACTCCTCCTTCCTTAAGCCATTCGACCACAGTCACTCACAATACACTCTCAATCATTACTCATGGTACCTTTTATACTCAATCGCACCTTCTGCACCCATTCACACTCATCTACTGGTCCCTGGCTACGCGTAGCAATTGGTCGGGGTTGTTCGTCAGTCATCCTGTCAGTCTCATCGTCACTATTGATCATCTCATCAACCATACTCTTAGCCCTCATTACCAGTTTTCCCATCTCACTATAGAATTCTTTCATACTCTTCCTTTCAAAACCTTCACTCTTCATACCCCCATTCATCAGCTCCTCACTCACAGCTCTCATCCAACTCAAGGTACATTCTTGCGAAACAGACAGGTCACTCACATCCCCTGTATTCTCAACAGGCATACCAGAAATCAGCCACTTCATCATTCACTACATCAAACTCACCCCTACTATTACCATTCATAAAACCCGAAAAATCAGCCACACTAGGTTCATTCTGCCCAAACACAATATCATTCATACTGTTCCCAAAACCAGAAAAATCAGGCACAGGCAGCTCACTCACTCATCTACTTATACCAGCCAAATCACTCACCTGTTTACGCAAAAACTCAATCTCCCTTTCAAGATCCCCCATACCAGAAACACTCTGCTCAGACTTACTTTCATTCGTACTTGCATTCTTCCTTTTACTCTTCTTTGTATGCTTTCTACTCCTCGAGACCAAGACAAGCTCTTTCCCAGGCAGATCCATACTACCACATTCCTTCTCATCATCATGCACTTTACCCTTCTCTTTGCACAATTCATACACCGGATGGCTCACCAGGTAGTCAGGAGGTTCTCTCCATCTCCTTAACTGACTCTGATGAGCCCGCACTCTCTCAGTCATACCGTCATTCAAACTCTCCAAAACATACATCACCCCATTTTCCCAAACTCTCACAACTCTATAAGGTCCATCAAACTTCTCACTCATTGTGGACACATTCAACCTACCCTTCACTTCTTTCACCTTCAATACTTTCGCACCTAATTCAAATGAACGGAACCTTTCATGTGCCTCACGCCATACACTCTGCTCACTTTCACTCAAACGAAACCTATCTTTCACTCGCTTTTCAAAATTCATCACAAACTGACATGGGGACATTCCAGTTGCACTATGCACAGTTGAATTATACACCAACAACACTCTCCCTAGACACACATCCCAGTCATTCACTGTCATACTCATCATTCTCAACATCTTACACAAGGTTCTTATTGTAAGTTCAGCCAATCCATTTGAAGAGGGTACATACGGAGTTGTTCTCACATGCTCAAACACTTCCCCTACAAATTTAGGCCCATTATCACTCAGACATCTTCTAGGCTTCCATACACACATAGGAAAAAACAACTGCTCAACCACACGTGCAACAGTCACACTCCTTTTATCTCTCACAGGCGCTGCATACACAAACTTACTTTTATGATCAACCATCACAACCATACCAACATTCCCAGCACTCATATGCGGCAAAGACACACAATCAATCACTACCAATTCAAACGGTTCTTTCGCATAAACTTTCAACATCGGTGGTTTCACTTGCACCTTTCGCTTCTGACACCTTTCACACGTAGTCGCTACATCATTCACAACAGTTCTCAGAAATGGATGGAACACACGCTCCTTCATACACTCCCACAGCTTAAACTTACCCATATGCCCATAATTATCATGCACAACCTTCACCAGACCAATCATACCAACCAAGGACATCACAGGTACATACATATCATCACCACCCTTCGCATGCCTCACAAAATATACAACATCCATACAAACAACAAAATCCTTAGCATACCTTTTAAAATCACTTAAACACTCTGGCTATTCATTCAAATCAACATGCGTCATTACACACCTCTTCAACTCACTAACAAAAGGACAAATCTCTTGCATCTCTAGAATATCATCATCACTTAAAATCTCATTCTCATCATCCATGACCAACTCAATCATACCGCAAAACTTGACAACATTCTTTGCACACTCATTCAACCTTATCACCTCACATTCACCTTTCATAAGACAATCCTTATCAGCATCCAAAGACAAATCATTCAATCTCATAAAGTCTACACCAAGCAAGAAACAACACGGCATTTGCTCATCTTTCAGAATCACAAAGTCATGCTTTACATTAACACCATTACCCAAACTCACTTTCAGACCAACCTGTTTCCATGCCACTATCATGCAATTCCCTAATCCACTTATCTGTAACTTCACAGGTTTATGCTTGCAACATCTAAACTCATCATACTTACTCAGAATCCTCTAATTTACTAAAGACACTTGCGCTCCAGTATCAATCAAACCACAGAAGAACCTTTCACCAACTTTCACTCTTGCTTCCATCATATCAGGTCCACCATGTTTGCAATACACAGAAGGAACAAGCACACCAACATCAGCACTGACATCCATACCATCATCAACTCCCATATCATCACTCAACACACACTCATCTTCATCCAGACAATCATTCTTCTCTCTTATATATGAACATTTTTCAATCACCCAATTGTAGTGCACACTGCTCAAACATTGCAGATGTACCACATCAGGATTCAATCCCTTCAACTTCTCATCCTTGTACACAATCGGCCTCTCACCACCAAAGTGCACATAAACAATCACTCCATACAAACGACTCACTACAATCAATACTTCCTGAAATGGCGGGACCCCTTGCATACACATTGCTCTCAATTCTTTCATGAAGTTCCGCACCTTTACCATACCAATGCTTTCAGGCTTCCTACATAATTCATTCATTACCTCCTTCTTAAATCATCCACACTATCGGGCACTCTCACGTCTACTCCATCACTCTTCAAATCTTGCAAACCATTCCATACACTCTCAAACAAGGAATCACCACCACCCTTACTCTCTTTTCCATTCATAATCCCTTTCGGCAAATACTCAGGATCACTCACTCCACACACATTTTCATCATTCGTACCAGGATACCTTGATATCAAATCAGCCACTCCATTCTGTTCACCAGGCACATACTCAATCACATAGTCAAAGTCACTCAAATCTTCCAAAGTCCTTGCAATCCTACTATCAGCCCACTTCATACGCTGCAGATACACAAGAGGTTGATGATCAGGTTTTGATCACAAACCTCACACCATACAAAAACAGACACAACACTTTCAAACAATATCTTATCGCAGCCAACTCTCGTTCCACAGTCAAATACTTTCGTTCTGCAACATTCATAGCCTTGGATACATACCCAATTATTCGCCTGACATTCTCTCCATTCAAACGCTGCTCTTGCATCAGAAAACCTCCCATACAATACTCACTCGCATCTGTATACAATTCAAGCATTTTAGCATTCACAGTATAATCTGGGTAAGCCAATTCAACATCTTCAGCCGCTGCCGCTTTCAGTCTCTCATATGCCTCATTCATCTTATCATTCCACTTGACAACCGTACTACCTTTCTTGCCCATCCACTCAGTCAGAGGCTTACTCACACCACAACAATCACGTATAAACTTTTGCTGGAACTCAATCAAACCCCAAAACAACTTCAGTTGCTACACAGTCACCGGTTTCAGAAACATTCGCACCTTCTCAACAAACTTTGGTGATTTTTGCAACCCATTCTCACTGACCATATGCCCAAGGAATTCCACTTCTTTCGCAAACCATTCACACTTCGCCACTTTCACCTTCACACCAACACTCTCCAACATTCTCAACACATCATTCACCAATCTCATATGCTCCTCAAAACTCTCAGTCATAATCAAAATATCATCTATAAACGCAATCACATTCTTACTCGCAAACTTACTCAACACAACATTCGTTGCCCGCTGGAAGGCTCCAGGAGCATTAGCCAACCCAAAGCTGAGGTTCCAGAACTGGTAATTCCTCTTTGTGGAAGAGAAGGCAGTTACTGGCGGGCTCTCCTCAGCAATGGGCATCTGGTAATACCCCCGTACCAGATCCAGCTTCATAAACCACTCCATCCCATGCATACTATACACACACTCAGATACTACACACATTGGAAACCTTTCTTTCACAGTCCTTTCATTCACCTTTCGATAATCCACACACAGACACAATCTTCCATCCGGCTTATGCAAAGGTACAATTGGACTATTCCATGCACTCTCGCTCTCTTCAATCACCCCCAATTGCTCCAATTCCAAACACTGCTCTTCAATCTCATCAGCAACCGGACGTGGGAAATGCTTCAGCCGCTGATAGATTGGGGAGTCCTCCTTCAGGATAATCTTGAATTCCGGAAGTTTTGCAACCTCGAAATCCAGATCACCCTTACTGAGCGCTTCCTTTCGTTCAAATATCATTCGATACACATCCTCCCTTTCATACTCAGTTAAACATCCATCCAATTCCACCATGCTCTTCACTTCATTATACGTCCATTCACACGTCTTTTCACCTGCAACATTCACCCTGACATCCATACTATCATCCATACCTACCTCATTGACAGTGGAGAGGTGACCCAGTACATCTCCGACTTGGATTCCCCTCACCTGCCCTTTCACACTGGGGTCCGCCTGCACACATACAAAAGAGGATCATTCATTCTCATCAAGCCATCAAACACACAAGCAACACGCCTTACCTTATAACACGCATCCTTTCCATCCAATATCACAGTGTTCTCACCCACATTCAAACTAACATCCTTACTCCAACTCCCCATATTTACCAATTTTTCTCTCAATCTGATCACTCGCAGGATGCACAACCATACGATTCATTTTCATAAAATCATACCCCAAAATCACACCATACTCACTACTCACCTTATCAATCACAGAGAATTTACATTCATTCATCATCATACCATGCATTCGAACAGCTGACCTTATCATTCCAATCACAGGCACTCTCCTATTACCAATACCTACCAAACTACCCTTGCAATCAGACAGGAGGGCTTTCTCACTAACCTTGTCATACACATCTTTATACAGCAAGCTCGCCTTGCATCCAGAATTTATTAAAGCCAAACACTCAATTCCATTCAATTCCACCTTCACACTCAGACACTCATACTTCCTACCAGACAGCACTTTCACACTAGACAGACTTACCAACACATTACTCACATTACTCAGTTTCCCGCTTCAGACTTTCCATTCACACCTTGCGCTCTCAGTCTAATCCAACACTTTTCACTTGAATGTCCGTCCATCGCACAATAGCTACATACATTCCTCTGGTCACGACACATCCTTGCATAATGACCAGCCTTTCCACAATTACCACATGCATATTTCATACTTTCCCCACCAGTTGCTCCACCATTCAACCTCGGACAATCTTTCTCCAAATGGCCTATTTCTTTACACTCGAAGCACTCTTTCACACTTTCCTGGCAATCCCTTATCATATGCCCTTTCTTACCACACCCAAAACATGCACCAGATGTCCACCTACATTCTGCCAACATATGACCTTTCCTTCCACACCGACAACATTCCACAATCTTTCTACCACCATTCAGTCTCCCGTTTGCTGGGACATACCTCGGTTTCTCTCTCATATATCCGTTCCCACGCTTGAAATTCATCTGCCCCCTTCCATTTACCCATCCATTCTGCCGGCCCAGGAAGTGCGACATCACTCCAGCTGGTGCAGCCTTCAGGGCATCCCTGTAGCTGACAAACTGCTGGGGTGGATGAAAGCTCCTGGGCTTCTTACCCCCAACATTCACACTGTACCATCCATCCTCTTCTAGATCGCTTTCATCATCAAATCGTCCATCTTCTAACAGTTCCAACACATCTTCCCAATCAACCGTTCACCTGTCAGTCTCATTCTCTCCTTTCTCTTTCCACTCAGCCATTCACTCACCTTTCACGGGATCGTGTCCAAAAACTTCCTCATCAGTGGTTTACATTTATTTACATCATCATCACCATACCTCTTTCTTGCCATACTCTCAAGCCTATGTGCATACATGTTCACACTTTCACTCTTCCCCATTTGAGCCTTCTCAAATTCATTCACCCTTTTATACTTCACACTCTCTTTCATTCGTTTCACCTGCCCAATCAATCTCTTCTTCACTACATCGTACCCCGGTTCCCCCACACTTGTAATCACACGGAAAAACTCTAATACTTTTCCCTCCAAACATTCATCCAGTATCCCTTATTCTCAAGGTACTTGAGCTTACAATATTGCTCAAATTCCCCGAAGAATTCTTCCACATTTTCCCACCATGTAACCTAAATCTATCTATCTTTGGCACTTCCCTAATCAAAATTCCTTTCCCCACATTCACTTCACTCTCCGAAGAGCTACTCTCGATCTCACTCATTCCAATCATAATGTCACTCTCTCCCTCATCTGAGTATACGAATCCACACTCTTCCCTCTCGCCTTCCTATCCTTAACCTTAGAACCATGCTTCCTTCCTCTCTTACTTTCCACTCTCTTGCATTCACCCCCTTTCCTAACACTCACAGTATCTTATTTAGACTCAATCACACTGCCATCCATTCCATTTAGCGGAGTCCCTTCAGTAGGAGCAGGGGTCAGGGTTGTAGGTCCTGGGGCTGGTCCAGCCCCTGTCATCATGTTATATAGGTCCTGCATCCGTCGGTCAGTCTGATCCTGTCGGTCTCCCATTTCCTTCTTCATCCTATCAGTCTTTTCATTCATCCCTTTCATTTCCTTTTTCAGTCCCCGCAGCATTTCACACTCCTCTTCTTTCTTTCTCAACTCCAGTCTCAATTGCACTACTTCCTCATTCAAAGTTTCTGCCACAGCCATTGTTCCCAAGTTAGTAAAAAGATAGGAGGAGGGAAAAATCAATCAAACTACTTGTCACGCTAATTGGGTATGGACTGCAATCCAATCCAGTCACGCTCCCGGTTTCGAAGTCTCACGTCCCTATTCGGGCGCCAAAAATCTAGACTAACCCCCAATCGATCCAACCCGCTTCCTACACTAATCGGGACGTGAGAAATCGAAGGAGAATGAAACGGATTGTATATACAGTCCCTTTACTTACAAAAAAAATGTACAATGATAATTACAAAAATTTATATTTACAAGGGAAGTGTGCACACTTCAAAATGAGGCCAAATTCCCCAATCCAAACAAGATACCAAAAGAATTTTATAACGGGCGAATAGAACAAATTTACTTAAATATATCTACACAATGAAATGAAAAACAACAACAACAACCGAATGAAAAGGGGCACGCGCTATCACTTGTGTGCTGGAGGTGGGTGGTAGTAGGCTAATATAAAAGGAGGCAGGCTCGTCAGCCAATGCGGGTGTGGTAGTTCAGGTGTCTAGCGAGGTATGAAAGCCCTCCGTCTCAGGGCTGGGCGGAGCACTCGTCTAGAGAACCCTTCTCGCAGTCCGTCCAAGCTTCCACTCTCTGTAGAAGAGATATATCCTCCGTTTATGATCCATTTACTATACATGGAAGGGAAACTAATAAGTGGGCATTACCCAAGTAAATTTATCGACTATCTTACCTCTAAATGTATATCCAAACAATTTTCAGCATTAATAATTCTTTAAATATTTATCTTTAAAACTATTCTTTCAAAATATAATCTCTGAAAAGAGAATACAAACATCAATAAAATTAAAAACAAAACAAAATTTAAATTCCAGTTATTCACACACACACACACATTCTTACAGAAGGGGGAAGAGGGTATTAGGAAAAGGGGGTGGGAGAATGGCCCTTCATACACACTAGCATTCGCTCCACCACAACCACTCTCTATTATAGATATTTTGTACATTTTTTTTATAAGTAAAGGGACTGTATATACAATCCGTTTCATTCTCCTTCGATTTCTCACGTCCGGATTAGTGTAGGAAGTGGGTTGGATCGATTGGAAGTTAGTCTAGACTTTCGGCCCGCTACAACATGACCACTGAGTGACTGAGCTTGTGACATCAAGCTTGTACCAGCTCGCGCTTGGAGCATACATGCTAAGAACTGTCGTCTGATTTTGCCGGTACTTTTTGAAGATCCCAAATCCAGCTTACTGGGGACCAAAACTGTGCAAGATTTTGGATTTTGGATCACTAAATCCTAGGCCTATTAAATTTTAAAAAATATTTTAAACCTCAAAATACCCCTATACAATATCCGTTTATGTAATTTGGGGCATTTCCATCAATAATTTCTGGTCAAAATTATTAATTAAAAAAAAATTGGCCCAAATTTGAGCGAATATCTTGGTAACTAAAAAGCGGATTTGAATGAAACCGTGGTCATTCGAAAGGGAAAGAAATTTTACATCCATTTATATACAGCTTATCAAGGTTGTCACATAATCCTGGTTTTTATTTATGGCATGATTTTTTCAGGTTTTCGGCTATATCTCGCAAAAAAAAAAAAAAAGCAGAGAAGAAATTGGAAATTTTATATTTTCGTATATAATGCTTATTTTCAACCTGAGTGACCAAGCGATGGATAATGTGTTATACACCATTAGATGGCATATTTTAATCTCTATTTAATGTATAAATCTCTTACATGTCTGATAAAACTTTCCAGGAGAAAATTAGGTTTAAGTCCGACTGGGCGCTAAAATGTTTGACCTGATTTTTAAGCTTCGAGACAAGGTTTGTCCTGTAAGATAAACTAAATTTTAGAGTATTAGATATCATTAGATGCAGGGCAGGTACTTACATTCTTCAGGCCGGTGTATGAAAATCCACCCTTTCCCAAAGATTACCAAAGTTATTGACACTGAACCTTCTACAGAAAAGATTTAGATATCAATTTAAAGGTAATAATGATCCCCCATAAGCATGAACCGGAAATTTTGACCAAACGGACTGTCGTAAAAGTTTGAATAAGCAATCATTGGCATCCAGGAACTGATTAATCCATTTTACATTGATTCCTATAGGAAAAATTGTTTCAAACTTTTCAGTTCTCGAACAGCCTTCAGGAACTAATTAAATTTGAAAACCGAGGTTCCACTGTATATAATAACAGGCAACTGACAATCTTAAGGTGATTAACAATATCCTAAAAATTAAGTTTAAGAAATTCCAATTGAAATTTGGAATTTCTTTAATTAATGAGGATTCAATAATTTTTCTTTTATTATAATCATTACAATGATAAATTATTTGTGCACTAGAGAAATCTATTACATGATTGGGGTTTTTTACATGGTGAAAAATACTTGATGCATTGCTTGCTCTACGAATATGGCCCCTATGTTTGTCTAATGACCTTCTGGTCTGTTCCACATAGAAAAGAGGGGCAATTTGGGGCTTTACACAAGATTAAATAGATGACTGCATCTTTATTTTGTGATTTTGGTTTAGTGGAAGGGAAAGATTTTCTGATGGTCAAGTTGGGATACACTGGAGCTTAGTCCTTTAAGCAAGGGGAAATGTGGTAGAGAAATACAATTCTTTTTACATATAAGATTTTTTTGTTGAGGACAAGAGAATATTGACCAAACTTTAGATAGGCTTTCATCTATACAATAAAGTGGATATTTTAATGGATTTTTTTTATTTATTTTAAAGAGCCCATCTGGCAACTACCTACTTGGGCATAAGTCGCCGAAAAACACGACAGCCTAGAACTATGCTACTTTAAAATAAAAATATGAAAACTTAACAATCGATATAAATTGGAAAAACTTAACAATCAGGAAGCAATCTCCGGCAGCGGGGGGAGGTCCCCCTCACCCCGGTGCAGGAGAGTGCAACCTACAAACAAAACAATAACAAAAAAAAACCTTAAATAAAGGACGGAAGCCCGGCCTCCCCCCAAAAGTCAACAAGTCCACAAGTCAATGTGCATGAATCTGTCCCGAGTACAAGGGAAAGGCGGTAGAGACCCCGCCCATCCCAGTACCGGGACAGGTATCGTGCGCGAAGATCACCCAGACTGGGACATTCAACAAGAATGTGCCGAACAGTCTGGGGGACGACGCAGTCGTTGCAATAGGGCGCAGGCGAGCGCTCCATCAAATAGCGATGCGTCACACGAGTGTGCCCGATTCGGAGACGACAGAAAGCAACCTGAAGCCGCCACGGCATTGGGGGATAGGTCCATGGGAACAGTCGCGGCGCAATGGCACGCAACTTTAAGTTCCCTTCGATCATCTCCCATCTTCTTTGCCAAGCAGTCCGAAGAGCTGCCCGTATTCCTGCCATGTAGTCGGTGTGAGGAAGAGCGAAACGCTGGTCCGGTAACAGAGTCCTCGCGGACTCTTTGGCGCGCTCATTCCCCGCAATTCCTACATGTCCAGGAACCCAGCAGAAGATAATCTCGACATCTGCCCGGCTCGCCAAAACCGTGGCGTCACGGATATCGCGAACCAGGGGATGCGGAGATTCCAATGCCCCGAGAGCACTCAGGGCGCTTTGTGAGTCGCTATAGATCACAATCCGGTCTTCAAACCGGGCACGTCGCGTAATCTCCAGTACCGAGTGGTGTATTGCCACAAGCTCGGCCGTGAAGACAGACGCAGCGCCTGGTAGAGCCCCGCTGACTTCAAACAGAGGGGATACGGCGTGGAAGCCGACCCCCTCTTGGGACTTGGAGCCATCCGTATACACTGGCACGGTTCCAGCGTGACACGATGTGTGCTGCAAAAAGGTCGAACGCAATACTCCCGGCGCAGTACAAGCTTTGGGAGCAGGGGCGTGGCGACAAATAGCCATATGTGGTACCCTCCAGGGTGGCGTCCTGGGCAGAACCAGGCGCGCCACCGGTCCGAGAGCAATATCTACCTCTCGAAGGAGTTTCCTGGCCCTAAACCCAAAGGGCTTAGGATATGACTGGCGTCTCTCGGCGGCATAAGCACCATCGAGATCAGCTGCGGATGCAGTGAGAGCAGATGGCGACTGAGGGAGACGCCGGGCTCGCGTGTACAGGCGAGCGATGCACTGCACGCGGCGCAGAGCGAGTGGCATCTCCCCAGCATCGACCAACAGGCTCTCAATGGGGGAAGTGCGGAAGGCACCGGTCGCAAGGCGAAGGCCGGTGTGGTGGATCGAATCCACCTTTCGCAATAAACGCTCGGCTGCGGATGCATAAAACTCGAATCCGTAGTCGAGCTTCGAGCGAACAAAGGATCGATAAAAAAGTAAGGCAGTAGCCCTATCAGCGCCCCAAGCGCTGAACGTCACGGAGCGGAGAATGTCCATGGCGCGGGTACAAGAGACCCTAAGGCTGCGAATATGAGCCTCCCAGGTGAGGCGTCGGTCGAATACAAGACCAAGGAAACGGTGCGACTCAACCACATCCAGGCGCAACCCATTAAGAAACAAATCTGGGTCGGGGTGAAGCCGTGGATGGCGGCAGAAGTGCACCACCTTAGTCTTGGCCAAAGAAAACCGAAACTTGTGCGCTTCATCATAGCGAGAGACGCGGTTCAATGTCTGTTGGAGTCGACGCTCCAGAGTTGGCATCTGGGCCGCGCCAAAAGAGATCGATACTGAGGACACTTCCCTGCGGGACACCCTCTTCCTGCTCCTTTGGGCCGGAGAGGGCTCCCCCCCACCCGTACGCGGAATCAACGATCTCGCAAAAATTCAGATATAAACATTGGGAGGGGTCCCCTCGCCCCCATCGTGTGGAGAGTCTCCATGATACCGTATCGCCATGCGGTATCATAGGCCTTCTCCAGATCGAAAAACACCGTGGCGTAGTGCTGTCTACGAAGCAAAGCCTTGCAGACGGCATTTTCCAGTCGGAGCAGAGCATCCGACGTGGAGTGGAACTTGCGGAAGACCGATGGCCTCCGCTGTCCAGGAAAAAGGCTAATCTAACATTTACCAATTTCTCCATCAATTTGCACACGCAAGAGGTTAGAGAGATTGGGCGGAAACCGGTCGGAGTAGAGTGATCTCTCCCCGGTTTGCGAAAGGCAAGCACATTAGCGATTCACCAGGAGTCTGGGAGAAGACCTTCCACCCAGATCCTGTTGAACAAATCTAACAGAAAGGCCATGTCTCGCTCACCCAGGTCTCGAAGCATGGCGTACAGGATATCGTCCGGACCATGGTCGGTGTCCGCGCACGAAGCGAGAGGGGAACGCAACTCACTCACAGTAAACTTGTCGTTGAAGGGTTCTCCGCCTCTGGAGGTAAAGTCCAGCCGGCGGCCTTCCGCAACATCACGACGTGCATTGAATGCTGGCGGGGCAGCATCCCGGCTAGAGAATGCGGAAAAAGCGGTCGCGAAGGATTCCGCCACGGACGCGGGGTTCGAGATTGCGGTCCCATTCTCCTGGAGAATGGGAGGGGGGTCCTGCGAGAACTTGCCTCGAATCCTTTTGACTCGCTTCCACACCTCAGCTAAAGGGGTCTTCCCGTTAAGTGAAGACACGTATGCCCGGGCGTGCGTAGAAATATACCGAAACCTAGCCCTAGCCCGACGAAATTCAGCGACAGTGAAATCGTTCGGGCGGCGCTTATAGCGCATGTAGGCTTCTGTTTGAGGGCCGTCTCACACTCGGCTGACCACCATGGGAGTGGTCGGCGTGCAAAACGGCCAGACGTCCTAGGAATAGTAGTCAGGCCCACGGCGATGAGGTTGCCGGAGAAGAACTCAACGGCCTCATCTACCGACCTAAACTCCTCGACTGAGATTGAGAATTCAGTCATTTCCTGAAATGCAGGCCACCGCGCCCGCGCCAAGCACCACTGAGGTGGTCTCTCAGGCGGCAGTTGCCCTGAAAATGATATTTGAATGGGAAAGTGATCACTACCATGGAGGTCATCAACCACCCCCCAATCAAAATCAGGCTGTGCATCCGAAGAGCACAAAGATAGGTCAAGGCAAGAAAATGAAGCGGTTCTCGGACAGTGATGCGTAAACTCATCCACGTTTAGGACACCCATCTCAAGCTCTTCGATCAGATCGGCAAGGACTTGTCCCCTGGGATTTATGGAGTAATCTCCCCAGAGAGGATGCCTGCCGTTCAGATCTCCAAGCAAGAGATAGGGCCTCGGCAACCGTGCCACGACGCGGGGAAAGTCCCCCGCGTCGAAGTCAGCTGATGGTGGAATGTACGCAGAAATGATAGTATACCTCCTATCCAGGTGCAGCTGCACAGCCACTGCCTGAAAGGAGGTATCTAAAGAGAAAGGAGGAACGGAGACATCATGCCGGGTGTAAACCGCGTATCCCCCAGCCCGGCCATCCCGCGTTGGTGGGGTCGCAAGACCCTTATACCCCGCGAGGGCAGGCAGGGGGCACGCGCCTAGCATGGTCTCCTGCAAAAAAAATAGCTAACGGGACGAGACGAGCCTCCGCAGCTCCTCCCAGTTGGCCCGGAGTCCACGGCAATTCCATTGAAGGAATATGCTTTCCAGGCCTAGCTCGGAGGAGACGCAGGGGCCCTCCTCGAATTGAAGACCCTCACGGGAATGGCCGTACGCTTCCCGGGCGCTGTTGGCCGGACAAAGCGCTGGAGGCGCTGTCACCTTCGAGGACTTATTGGGGGAGGTTGGGCTTGCCATGCGAGTCTTTTCCTCCCTCCGCCTCGAAACCTTAGGCGGGCGTTGCGGCTTCGGAGGCAGGGGGCCCTCTTTTCGAGGAACCACCGTCTCCGAACCCCTCGCTCCACCTCGGGGCGTGGGCGAAGGAGCCGAAGCTCCTTTGTTGCTGTCCTCTTTTCGGGGAACCCCGGAAGATGGCCTAGCGACCATCTTCAGGGGTGTTGCCTCCTGTGAGTCTAACGACTCGGTGGAGGCGCGTGGCGGTTTCGCCTTACGGGAAACGGTCACGCTGGGGGCAGAGGGGGGGAGCCCTGGTTTTAGCCGGGGCAGGGTATGAACCCTTTTTGCTGCCAGCTTTACCAGGGAAGCGCCCGGGTTGGGTAGAGCCCGCAGAAGGGCTCCAAATGGGCGTGGAAACAACCGTTCTCGTTGGCCTGGATGGGCCAGGAGCAGAGGGGGCCTTTCTAACTATTGAGGCATATGACGTCCCAGGCAGAGCCAGGTGCGCCAGGACCAAGTCCTTTGCCTCGCGGAATGAGAGTCGATCCTGGGCCTGAACGGCCAGGATTTCTTTAAGGAGATATGCACAACATTGCTTCGAAGAAGCAGGGTGCGGCTCTCCGCAATTGACACACTTGGCCACACACGATTTGGACTTATCGTGTGCGACTTTGGAGCAATTTACACAGACTTCGGGTGACCCCGACTTTGCACATCTACATGAGCGATTCGTATGGCCGAAGCGGTGACAGTAATAGCACCGCCGCGGCAGTGGCACGAATGTCTTCACACGGTAGCGGTACCAACCGGCACGCACCGACTCAGGGAGCTTGTCACAGTTGAACGTGATGAAGAGTGTAGGGGTGGGTCTCGAGACCCCTCCCTGTTTTCTCATCACACGTTCGACCTTGACCGCCCCATGGTCGGCCAGCTCTAGGGTGATGTCCTCAATGGAGTAGTCAATGAGTTCCCTCGCATAAACTACTCCTTTCACAAAGTTCATGGTAGAGTGCGGCGTCACACTCACTGGGGTGCCATGAAGTGTTCGAAGAGCACTTATCTTGGCCGCCTCGGCGGGATTCGCCGCATTCGCCAGAAGGCTCTCAACCAATTGCACTAGCTAATCCTCTCCTCTGATGGATTATGTTGCCCTTGGACAACATGGTGCCATCAGTGGAGCGAATAACGAGGAAGCGTTTGAAGCCAGCAGGCTCGAAAACGCCAGGTAACCTCTGAATGAGGGGCCCCGTTGTCATCGAGGCTCCGCCCTGTGCTCTCTTGGTATTAGTCTTAGTCAGGGGCTCCGCAACCGGGGAGGCAGAGGGGGCGGATGTGCCGATCTTGGCTTGGTCGCTTGCCAGAGTGGCAGCAGACCCATCCATCCCCGCAGCCCCTGCAGATGGAGAGGAGCCCCGAGTCTTTTTTGTCTTTTTCTTTTTTGGAGAGGAGGGCGGGGAATGAACCCGCTTCTCACCTCCGCCAGAAGAAGCCCCCAGGCCAAATGGACCGGCCTCAGCCAGGTCATTCTCTGAAATGGAGAAGGTCCTGGTAGTCATGGGGGCACCGGTCGGAGGAGATCCTTCCCCTCCTTGTACTGCTTCGGAAACCACAGCCGTTTGAAGAGGACCTTGCATCAGGGCGGATTCGGGTTCGGTGCTTGGCGCTAAGCCAGGATTCCCCCCCATGGAAGGCCCTACTGTCTGAGGCTGGGTTTCCTCAAGGACCATGTCTATCTCAGGGGGGGCCACAGTTGGCCATCCCCCCCCCCCCAAGACATCGCAGGTCCCGTTGGCAGTATCGTCACTAGTCTTCTTTGGGGAGGCATGGGCCTTGACCCCGGCAAGGTTCAGTATTCTTGCCAGCAGGTCTTTTGAGGGAAGCGACCGAAGGGGCCTGGCTTCCCTCTCCCCCTTAAGGGGGTTTGCCCTACCAAGCCGCTTCGATGTGGAGCGGCTGGCTAAGGGCTGCCTTCTGGCTTTCTTGGCAGTCCCCTTGGAAAGAACAGAGGGGACTGCCGCTGGTAAAAGGGAGGCGCCCGAAAGCACCTCCAGAGAAGGGGGTGAGAGGGAGTCCCCTACACCCGTAAGCGAAGGAGAGGAGTAAGCCTCCTCTCCGGTTAGAGATATATGGAGGGTCCCCTGAGCAAGCACAGGATGGGGGACCTCCATTTTTTTGCTGTAGCTGCCCAAGGGCAGCTCCGTCGATGTTATAGGGGAAGTTGGGGGTTGTTTTTTTTTTTAAACTTATCATTGGGCATCGTGACCCTCTTTTTGACACAGGATGCAATCGCGCATCACCTCTCGCAGTAGCCCGCACTGCGAGAGGTGCTTACAAGCCCGGCAGAGCCAGGTGCCGCCATTTAAGACCACCCCTCCCGCCTGGTGGCCTGGCAGTCCATCGGCATGGCGGCTCCACCTTGAACACGGCGTAAAAAATATATAGATTGTGAAGAGAGGAAAAGGGATGTGAGGAAGGTATGGGTGGGGATAAAGCAGGTTGTTACAAACCAACCACCCCAGACCAGAGCTCAGGGGTTAGGGAACATTGTCCCCTTCCCCCTCAGCCCCGATCCGGGACGGTTGACTTAAGAAGAAGGTCAGCATCTACCCTGTGAAATTAGAGGCTGACTATTGAAAGTTGTGAGAGAGGTTGTATGAAAAGCGAGGAAACAAGTGTTTTGAAGGAAGGAGAAGAGGCTAAGCTGGGGTCGGACAGGGTGCTGAGTCCCATCAGCACGGCGGCCAGGATGGCAAATCGTCGCGCCCTTTACGGGGGATATTTCAATGGAATAAACATGCATGTTATGAAGGTGATTTCATCTTGTAAAGAACACGGGGCGCAAATTAAAAAATAATACACACAGTAGTCATGAAATGAAGAATGTCCATGAGAGAGATGTAAGGCTGCAAATATGAGCCTCCCAGGTGGAGGCATCAGTCAAAAACAAGGTTAAGGTGAGAGTTTAGCACTTCCAGGTGAGCGATGTTTAGGAACAAGTTTGAGTCAGGGTGAAGCCAATGATGGTAACCAAAATTTGTGCTCTTTGTCATAGCGAGAGATGCAGTTGGAGTTGATGCTCCAGTCAGCATCTGGGCAACACCAAAATTGATACCATTGATGCTCACAGCAAAGAGTGCAACACTAAGGACACTTCCTAGTGAGATGCCCTCTTCCTGCACTATTGGGCTAGAAATGGGTCCCTCCCCCTCACTATGCATAGGCAGAGTCGACAATCTTGATAAAATTCAGATATAAGAATTGAGGCTGTGGTGGCTGATTTCAGATTACCTGAAGTCACACTGACTGCCATGCCAGGGTGAGCCCATCTAGGTGTCTGAATGGAGAGAGAGAGAGATTTTTTTCCCCCCCTTTATTTATATGGCAAATTAGAATTTCTTATATATACAAATATTTCAAAATAGAAAAAATGTACACAAACAGAAAATTTCTAGTATTTTAAATATTTCACAGTACAAACAATATAGTTAAAAAAAATAGGCAAAGAAATTCACTGACCAAAATGATTCACCTAAAAAAAGAAACAAATATATAATTAACTCTGTCAAAAAAATATAATCAAAACATGTGGTCACATGTTTCTAGGTGTACCAGAAAAACTTCGGATAGTACCCAATCTCATATACTGTCATACAACTAAGGTATTTTCATTGGAGGGGGCCCTACTCCCTTCCAGGAAATGGTGTTGGTGAATGGCACTTTTCTGGAAAATGTTTATGCTTGGCCACATGCACTTCCACCCTGGAAGAACAAGATATCACAACCGGTATACTGCAATGCCATGCAGCATCATAGACATAATGGTGTCTATTAAGGAAGGCCTCAAAGATAGCCTTTTCCAGTAAGAGCAGAGCATCCAACTTGGCAGAAGAGGCACTGTGCAGAAGACAGGTCCCCTCTGCTGTCCAGGAAAAGGTAAAACATTTATCAACTTTTCCATCAATTTGCACACATGGGAGAGCCTGGCAAATGCATGGTCCATTTTTCCTACACTACAATGCATTGAATGAAGGTGGAGCAGCATCCCATCAAGAGAATGTGGAAAAAGCGGCCCTGTTCTCTGAAATCTTTTGACTTTCTTCCACACCCCTGCAAGAGAGGTCTTATCATTAAGTGAAGATATGTAAGCCTACCAAGAAGAGCAGCACATGCTCTTCAAAACATAACACAATCTAGCCCTAGCTTGACAAAATTCATTGACAGTGAAATTGTTCGGGTAGCACTTATAAGCCCATGTAGGCATATTACTTCTGTCTGAGTGCTGTCTCACACTCAGCAGATGGCATGCAAAGTGACCAGACATTCTAGTCAAGCCCACAGCAGTAAGGTTACTGGAGAACTCTACAGTCTCATCAACTGACCTAAACTCCATCACCTGGACAGAGAAATCAGTCATTTCCTGAAATGTGGACCACCGGAACCACTGAAAACATGATCAAAGTGGTTTTTCAGACAGCAATGGCAGAAAATACTAGTTGAACAGGATGGTCACTACCATGGCCATTGACTATTTCGTACCCAAAATCATGCTGTGTATCCGGCGAGCAAAATGACACAGTTCTCAGGCAGTAATGCATAGTAAACTTATCCACATTTATGACACCTATCTCCATCTCATCAATCAGGTCAGCCAGGAGCTAATCCCCTGAGAATGAGTGAGTAGTCTCCCCAAAAGCTGTATCCATGGTTCAAATCCCAGAGCATTAGAAAGGGCCTCAGCAACCATGCTACAATGCAGCAGAAGCCCTGAAACTGGAATGTACACAGAAATAACAGTGATGTCCTGCTTTCAAGATGGTATCATGACTACCTTTGGGGGAGGTTTTGGGGGGGATGTGGCTCCTGTGTCTACTGACTTGGTGGAGCAGCACAGGCATTTAGCCTTATGGGAAATAGGAATATACAGAGAAAGAGCCCTGGTTTTAGCTATGAGGGGCCATCTATACCAGGGGATTAGAACACATTGCTACCAGGAATTAGATAACAGACCAAAGCACAACTGAGACAAAACCTACAAATACAGAGAGCACTGGACCTCTAGGAGAACCCTGTCAGTCAGCAAAGTTCTTCAAAGCTGCCAGCCATAATTTTAAATGAAAACCAAGTGCATCTCCTCTAAAATGTTTGCAAAGTTAAAGTGAAAATGTGTGGAAGATGATTTACTGAATAACATCAGTAAATCGTACTATAAGAATGATCCAACCTGAAATTCTTTTATGCGGCTGAATCCAACCTGAAATTCTTTTATGTGGCTGGATCCAACCTGAAATTCTCTTATGTAGCTAGATCAAGCCTAAAGGTCTTTTATGTGATTGGATCCAATATGAAATCCTGCTGAAATTCTTTTAGGTGACTAGTTCCAAGCTGAATGTCTTTTAAGTGATTGAATCTAATGTAAACTTCTTTTATGTGACTGGATCCAACCCTAAATTCTTTTTTGAGGTTACCTACTAAATCCAAGCTCAAATTCTTTTAGGTGACTGGATATAACCTGAATTTCTTTCATGTGATTGGATCCAACCTAAAATTCTCTTGGGAATAATACACTGCTGAAAGCTGGAAATGGAGAATGAATACCAAGACTAATATTATGGATGTCATTAGTAGAGAGAACAATTTTAACTTCTCACTTCATGTAATGGTTTGAGGTCATTAAAATATGATTAAATAATTCATTTGAATGAGATTTAACTCTAACATCTTGAGTACATTATCCTTTCAAGTTCCTTTTAAGGGCCTATATAATCTTGATCAATAAATTTGAAAGGAATGTTATCAACCTCTCTAATTGAGTTTTACATTAGGATAGAAACAGGTAATCTTTGTGGTAGTATGGCATAAATATTTATACAACATTGTGAAGAGAGTTACATTGTTCTAGAGACAAATCCAAGATAAAAGAATACATACCTTATGAGCCTTAATATTTTTCCCTTCAGCAGTAAGAATAACATCAGTAAATGTATCATCTCTGAATAACTGAGAAAGTACAGTACTACAATGAGCTTCTCTTTTCAAGCAAAAAGGGTCTGCCATTTTATTTCTAATGAACAAATTTACCCTGAAAGGTTTACAAATAAAAAGAAGTGTAATAAAAATAAACTAAATCTGTTTTCACAATTAAATTATTATAAGCTAATATAAATACAGACATATTTTTAATCCATTTTTCTGACTCGAATGACAGTCATTTAAAAAGGTATTAATTAAATTGTTCCGTAAAGAAAAAGGTTGAAAAAAAAAAGTGAAAATGTTTGTCCTTTCTTAGTGGGTGCCGGGATTTTTGTATAAACTTGTTCCTAAGAGCTTATAATTTAAACCTAGCTGGGTATTTTGAGGCACAATGATTTAACTGAGGAATTATCCTTAAAACAAAAATATACTTCACATCTTCTCTATATTCATTTGCTGAATGCAAATTTTATATGCACTTGAGCATTTGGGACCTATTACACCTCCATTATACCCCCATTTAATATTAAAAAAATTTTTAGGAAGGGGGATGAGCTCAACTTGTGACAGCTATTGAGGGTACTGGTACAGCTGCCTCCTCACCGTCCAATAATAATAATAATATCAGGTGAGGCAGAAGTAACTGGGCAGTCAATTAAACACTTATTCCAAAAGTAAATGTTTATTGAAATTCTTGTCAATTAAGGCATTAACAATGTACATGATACTAAAACAAGTTATAAAGCTTGATTAAAGCAAGTGTGCAAAATGTTAACCATGTTCTTTAATGCATTTAGAAAATTTAGAAATTCTTTCTACCAGAATTGCACACACTTTGAAAAAAAATAAAAAATATGCGCAAGAATTCATAGCTTGTAGTGAGCAGCTGAATGGTCCTTTTTTTTCATCATGATTGTGAAGCACACCCCAAAGAAAAAAAGTCAGGAAGTCTAAGGTTATGAGGTCCAGAAAGATACTCCATGGGACCAGTGTCCAATTCATTTCTGAGGGAAGTGCTGTTCAAGCCAATTATGCATAAAAAAGTTGCAATGAGGTGGCGTTATCTATTGGAATCACATCTCATGAATGTGTAGCCAGTTTGCCACTCAATAGCCAAGCTTATCCTAAATATGTTACTAGTTCAAATATCTCTGAAACTCGTCTCTTGAGAGAAGATTTTTGAAGAACAGCGTCTCATCTTGTCAATGCTCAATGGCATATCCCTTTTGGTGATATTTACCTGATCAAATAGGATGAGGGATTGAGCCGACATGATTAAGCGAGTCATTATAACATGCTGTGTGGACCCTTGGGTGGAATGAGTCTAGGAGAAGGTAACTCTGACTTCAAATCCTCCTGCTGCCTGGTAGGGTGTGCCTTTTCAGGCAAAGGCTAGGAGAAGGATACTCTGATATAAAACCATGCCAGTCGGTCTGGCAGAAAGAGGTGAGATCTGCAGGAAGGATCATTGGCAGACCGATGCAACTCCAACATGAAATCTAGCACATCACCTGTGTGTCGCAAGACAAGGGTGGAGCAAAGTGTGTGGGTTTCATTTTTAGCAAGTTGTTGTCCAATCTAAACAAACACGCCAATGGCCCAATCCAGTCTGACTTCTTAGCACTGACCTGCACAATGGCGGTAGGTGTGTGATAGCCATTCTCCATGTAACTCGTGACCACACAGGAACTCGGTTCTCAATCTGTATCTGAGCAGGCCTCTTCAGGATTACTGCTGCTCACCCCGAATGGGGAAGGCCCTATAAAAGGTCAGCTAAAAATCAGTGGTCTCCCTTTGCTAGGTTGGGTAACTGCGCTCAATGGCACACCCTTAAAAGCAGTTGAGAAATAAGAAATAGAGCAAATCAAAGAACGTGTCTAAAAGTTGGGGCCTGGAATATACAAACCCTGATGGATGCTAGAGATACTGACTGACCCGAGGGAAAAACAGCCCTAGTCTCTAAAGTTAGCCAGATTCAGAGTGGATGTTGCTGCTCTGAGCAAAACAAGGCTACTTTGGGAAGGACAGCTTAAAGAAATCGGAACAGGATATATCTTCTTTTGGAAGGGCAAAAACCCAGAAGACCACCACTGTCAAGGTGTAGGCTTTGCTGTTAAAACCCAATTAGTAAGAGCCCATAACCTGACATCTCATGCCCTAAATCAAAGAATCATCTTACTCCGTATACCACTCCCTAACCACAATTTTATCACACTTGTATCAGTGTATGCCCCAACACTAGACACAGAAGACCATGTCAAAGAGGCATTCTATCAACAAATAGACACTACCATATCCCAAGTCTCAGCTGGTAGGGAGATAGCAGGTGCTCTGGCACAATGTCAGTGGCAAGGAAGGCATGGGAAACTGCAACAACAATGGCCTACTACTCCTTGGCATCTGTGCTGAACATGAACTGTTCATCACACACCCAATTCCTACTCACAAAAAGTCTGAAGACCACATGGAAACATCCCAGATCGAAGCACTGGCATATCTTAGATTACACCATTGTCAAACAAAAGTACAAACAAGATGTCCTCATCACCAGAAGCATGCCAGGGGCTGATGGTTGATGGACAGACCATCGGCTTCTTATCACAAAGTTAAGGCTAACCCTTAAAAAGAAACCTCAAAACAGCCCACAGAATGAAGCCAGGAGGAAGTATGATACAGAAAAGCTTAAAAACCCAGAGAAGGCACAATCCTTCCAAGTGGCAGTTCAGCAAAATCTAGAATCAGACCACCCGGACCCACTAATTGATTCTGAATGGGCCAAAATCAGAAGAGCAATCAACAATGCTGTGAGAACCACAATCAGCTATGAGTAGTCATCAAGATTGGTTTGACAAAAATGATGAGGTAATTAAGTCTCTCATTGATGCCAAACATAAGGCCTGAATAACCCTAGAACAAGACCCAAACTCTCATCAAAAGAAGGTCCAGTACAAGCAATTAAAGTCAAACTGCCAAGTTAGACTCCGGGAGCTCCAGAATGAATGGTGGCAGCAAATGGTAGAAAAGCTCCAAAATTATGCTAATGCTGGAGACCTTAAAATAATTTTTGCCCTAGACACACTGCAGCATGTACACTTCTATCAGCAAACAACACTCCCCTAACTGAAAATGCAGATATACAAAAATGTTGGATGGAGCATTTCAACACCCTTCTGAATCGAAACACATCAGCCCATCAAGAATTCCTCAGAAACGTACCCCAACATCCACCCCAATTATGGATGTCCCTACCACAAACCTATCAAGAATTCTACATAGCCTTAAAACAAATGCATCAAGGAAGAGCAGCTGGACCTGATAACATCCCTACAGAACTCCTTGTCCATGGTGGTATAGTTCTAAAAACACAATTGTATACCCTCATACTCAGAATGTGGGGAGAAAAACATGTACCAGACAACTGGAAAAACGCACTCCTTGTTATCATCTTTAAAAAAGGAGACCGAAAAGTATGTGGAAATTATAGGGGAATATCTAGATCATCCTACCTGAGTCTCAATATGATTTTCGCTCATCTAGAGGAACCAGTGATATGATCTTTTCACAACAACTGCAGGAAAAGGCAAAAGAACAATAGAAGCCCATATTCCTCATTTTCTATGACCCTGAAAAGGCATACGGCAGTGTGCCTAGAACTCCTATATGGTCAGTTCTTAACTGATTTGGAACCCCTGAACCCTTCATAAAGATGATACAGACAATGCATGATGGTATGACTGCTAAAGTCATCCACCAAAATAACCTATCAGACTCTTTCCCTATCACATATGGGTGTACTTGCACCCACTCTCTTCGCCATATATCTGGCTGCCATGTTATATGAAATCCACCCCAAAACTGCCACTGTAACGGAAATGCAGTATGCAGATGACAATGCTGCCCCTGCACTCTCCCAAGAAAAACTCCAGCAGTCGGTGAATAACTTCCATGCTGCATATACCCGCTTTGGCATGACTGTGAATAAGGGTAAAACTAAAATCCTGGCACAACTAATCCCAGGCGAGGACCCGCCACAAATGAACATCACCATGGGTGGAACTACCATTGAATGTGTGGAACATTTTCCCTACTTAGGAAGCATCCTTTCAACTCAATGCACTGCATCCAAAGAGATGGAAAACAGACTGCAGGCAGGTCACAATGCCTTCGGAAGACTATCCAACAGTTACAAAAAAAGACCTAAGAATACACACTAAAATAATGGTTTATAAAGCGATAGTGGTCTCAACGCTCTTATAAACATGTGAAACCTGCATCATATATAGAGGTATAGTTTTCCTGGGAGTTTGGGTGCCTTAAAAAAGAGGCCGTTTGACTCGGATGACCTTTGATAGGCCCTTGTGGCTTTTGTCATCTGTTATATTATATTGTGGGGGACTTTGATTTTGTCTTTCCCTGGTGATGGTGCTTTTTGTGGGTGGGTTTTGACGGATGCTGATGACCTTTGATAGGCCCTTGTGGCTTTTGTCATCTGTGAAATTATGTTATGTTATTGTGTAAAAACTGGGGTTTGTATTTTTATACCTTAATCATTTGTGGAAATTTAAAAATCATTTATTGAAACAGTTTTATTTTTAACATTGTAAGCACTCATATACTGTAATAATAGATATTTACTATTTCCTTTTATCAATTCCTTTGAAATAAAAAAATTACTTGATGAGGAGTGAACATTATACATCCTTTGAATGATCAGTATTGGTGTCTATATGGATATCATATTCTTTAGTTTGGTGCAATGAACCCTTGGCAATGAAGTTTCATAGGCAATGGCTCTCAAGTTATACTTCAGAAACAGCAGTGTTTCGACATTCTTTGGCAGGAATTTGACATGATCCTTCTGAAGTGTTTTATCCAACTTTAAACTCTCTTTCACAAGTTGTTGAGCTTGGTGGTGATCCCAGATAAGTTCTTGCCAAAGATCATAAGAAGGTTTAAAGTGGAATCACAGAGGCTCCCAGGGCCCTTGGAAGCGATGTCACTGCTAAACATAGTGCTTCCAGCATTATTTTTTTTTTTATAGAGCCCATCTGGCAACTACCCACTTGGGCATAAGTCGCCGAAAAACACGACAGCCTAGAACTAGGCTACTTTAAAATGAAAACATAACAATGATAAAAAAAAAAACTTAACAATGGAAAAACTTAACAATCAGGAAGCAATCTCCGGCAGCGGGGGAAGGTCCCCCTCACCCCGGTGCAGGAGAGTGCAACCTACAAACAAAACAATAACAAACAAAGAAGAACCTTAAATAAAGGACGGAAGCCTGGCCTCCCCCCAAAAGTCAACAAGTCCACAAGTCAATGTGCATGAATCCGTCCCAAGTACAAGGGACAGGCAGTAGCAACCCCACCCATCCCGGTACCGGGACAGGTATTGTGCGCGAAGATCACACAGACTAAGACATTCAACAAGAATGTGCCGAACAGTCTGGGGGACGACGCAGTCGTCGCAATAGGGCGCAGCCGAGTGCTCCATCAAATAGTGATGAGTCACACGAGTATGTCCGATTCGGAGATGACAGAAAGCAACCTGAAGCCGCTGCAGCATTGGGGGATAGGTCCATGGGAATAGTCGCGGCGCAATGGCACGCAACTTCAAGTTCCCTTCGACCGTCTCCCATCTTCTTTGCCAAGCAGTCAGAAGAGCTGCCTGTATTCCTGCCATGTAGTCGGTGTGAGGAAGAGCAAAACGCTGGTCCGATTGCAGAGTCCTCGCAGACTCTTTGGTGCCCTCATCGGTGCGCTCATTCCCCGAAATTCCTACTTGTCCAGGAACCCAGCAGAAGATAATCTCGACATCTGCCCGGCTCAGCAAAACCTGGCATCACGGATATCGCGAACCAGGGGATGCGGAGATTCCAATGCTCCGAGAGCACTCAGGGCGCTTTGTGAGTCGCTATAGATCACAATCCGGTCTCCGAACCAGGCACGTCGGGTAATCTCCCGTACCGAGTGGTGTATTGCCACCAGCTCAGCCGTGAAGACAGACGCAGCACCTGGCAGAGCCCCTCTTGGGACTTGGAGCAATCCGTATACTCTTAAATACATTTAAATTTGGACTACCTACTACCCTCCGCGGCAATTTGTTCCAGAAGTCTACCACTCTATTGGTGAAAAAATATTTTCTTAAATCCAACCTACACCCTTGCTTTTTAATTTTCAAGTTGTGACCTCTAGTCTGATTTCCATCATCTAACTCAAAAAACTTGCTAACATCCAATTTATCTATCCCAGAAATTTTTTTAAAGAGCTCAATCATATCCCCTCTCACACACCTCCTTTTGAACAAGAACATATTTAATACCCTCAGTCTATCTATATATTCAAGGTGCCTCAGGGAAGGAATAATCTTTGTTGCCCTCTGTTGCACTGACTCAAGAAGGTTAATATCGTGTCTAAAATGTGGGGACCATGCCTGTATACAGTACTCTAGATATGGCCTAACATAAGAGTTATAGTTTAAGAATAACCTCCTTACTTTTGTAACTGACATTTCTCATAATGAAACCCAGCACTCTATTTGCCCTATTTCTTGCTTCAATACACTGCTTAGAAAACCTTAATGACTTATCTCTTACTACTCCTAGATCTTTCTCATCCTCTACTGAGCTCAGCCAATGCCCATCCATTTCATAGTTAAATTCTCTATTATCTTTTCCCATGTTAATAACTTTGCACTTATCAAGGTTGAAAGTCATTTGCCACTTATGTGCCCAGGATAACAATTTATTTAAATCCCCCTGCACTTTAAAATTATCATCAATATCTTTAACTACAGCTGCTAATTTGGTATCATCCGCAAAAATTGACACTTTATTATTAACTGCCTCCCCAAGATCGTTTATATAGATGAAAAATAATAATGGACCGAGAACTGATCCCTGAGGAATCCCACTGATAACATCCCTCCACTCTGACTTTACACCATTTAGCACTACCCTTTGCTTCCTGTCTTTCAGCCACTCAGCTATCCAATTTGAAACACCCCCACATATCCCAATCATTATTAATTTATGAACTAGTCTCCTATGTGGTACCTTATCAAATGCTTTACTAAAATCCAAGTAAATTACATCTACATTCTCTCCCTTATCTACTTGATTTGTTACGAACTCCAGAAAGTCTAGTAAATTAGTCAAACATGATCTACTTGATCTAAACCCATGCTGAGCATCGCTGATTAACCCCTCCCTCTCCAGATGTTGACAAATCCCTTTTTTAACTATTTTCCCAAGAATTTTACAGACTACAGGAGTTAGGCTAACCGGTCTAAACTTATTTGGATCCTCTTTACTACCCTTCTTGAAAATGGGGACTACATTCATTCTCTTCCAATCATCGGGTATTTCTCCATATTCCAGTCACCTAGTATACAACTTCTCCAGAGCTATTGAGATACTTTCTACCCCTTCTTTAAGTATCCTAGAATGAATAATATCAGGGCCTGAGGCCTTGGTAGCATCTAACTCACCTATTAGTCCTTTTATCTTCCTCCAATCCACACTAATGGTAGTAAACACCTCTTTCCCTGACCCATGAGTACTATACATAAGACTATTTAGTTTCTCCTTTGTAAATACTGATGCAAAATGACCATTTAGTACCTCAACTATTTCCTCATCAGTTTCTCTCACAACCCCTTCATATTTGATAGGTCCTATTTTAACTCTGCCAGACTTGTTATTAATTTTATAGTAACTAAAAAACTTTCTAGGATCTTTGTTGCTATCCTGAGCTAATTTAATTTCTGACACCCTTTTGTTCTTCTTTATAATCTTATTTAACTCATTCCTAGCCATTCTATAATCACTTAAATTTTGAATATTATTTTCTACCTGTAATTTTTTATATGCCCTTTTCTTCTCTGAAATTTTTCTAGCTATCTCCTGATTCCACCATAATGGTTTCCTACTTTTGTTCCTAATAGCCTTCATTGGGATACATTGCTCTTGGACTACATTTATTATATGCTTGAAAGTATCCCACATCCCATAAGCATTTTTACTTAATCTTCCTTATGAAAATTTGGAACTTTTACAGCATTCTCGGTTATTTTACCCTTCTTAATTCCCAAGTTAAAACGAACTATCTGATGGTCACTATTTCCCAATGCTTCCCCAACAGTCAATTCTTGAACTAAATGATCACTGTTAGAAAGCCCTAAATCTAATATATTGTCCCCCCTCGTTGGCTCATTAACAAATTGATTCAAAATATTATCCTCAAAGCATTCTATGAACCTGCCACTTGTTCTATCCCTACTATCATATTTTCCCAGTGCACAGAGTTTAAGTTGAAGTCCCCAATAATAAGTGCATCTGTTTCACATCCCTTACTTATTTCCCTTATCATTAGTTCATCCATATCATCAGTCTGCCCAGGTGGTCTGTAAAAAGCTCACAAATGCACCATTCTATTTTTACTGAACCTAATATCTATCCAAAGTGACTCAACTCCATCCTGCTTTATTGAAGTATTTAAACTTGAAGCCTTCATCGTCGGCTTCGTATGCGCTCAAAGTCATCTGAGCGACCCTCGGTCAATGTTGTTCGTTTGTTTGTACAGTAACCGTCCACACCAAGTCTCCCCAGCTTTAGCCGCTGAGACCCGTATGCATCTAATGTGTATATAGCTTGTTTTAAAACTCTTTTTAACCTTGTAAAGTAATATTAATTTGCATATTAGTAAATTTATTTTTTTACACGTTTTTCTGTTTTCCCAGAACCTCCAAGATAGTCGACTATTGGCCAACCTACATTTAGTTAATTCGCACTCTGCTTGTATTATAAATCTCCAACGCACATAACCATTTATATAGATATTATTTCTCCACCAATCCTACCTGTCCTTTGACTAATGTACATATTATAACCCTGTAAATCAAATTCACTTATAGTGTCACTAAATTCTATTTCATTAATCCATGATTCAGTAACACATAATATATCTATATCCTCATCGCTAATATAACTAAATAGCTCATCCTTTTTGTTTCTAAGACTACAAGCACCTTATAGAAACAATTTAACCCCCCTATCCCTGAAGCACCTCTTCCAACCTGAATGACCTCACCTCTATTGCCTTGGAACCTATTTCTGTTATCTGCCAAGTCCATTCTACTTTCAGTACTATAATGTCCTCTCATAATTCCCTGACCACTATTAGTATCTAGTTTCCCACTCGCAAAGACCTCAAGGTTACTGAATTTACTATTGTTTCTAGCAGCTCATTCCAGAGATTCACAATACAATTTTTGAATGAGTATTTACCTGTGTCACTATTGTAGTTGATTTTCTTTAATTTAAGGTTATGGCCTCTAGTTATTATCAAAATTAAAAAAGTCTGCCAATCTTACTCTATCTATACCTGTAATTATTTTGTATACCTCAATCAAATCTCCCCTCACCAAGAACATTCCTAATCTCCTCAATCTTTCAAGATATGGGGGTCTATGCAGACTAGGTATCATTTTAATCACTCTACGCTATACACCCTCCAGCATATCATGGTCATGCTCATAATGGGGTGACCACACCTGAACAAAATATTCAATATGTAGATGAACATATGAGGTATACAATTTTTTAATCACTTCCTTACTCTTATAAGTAACATTTCTCTTAATCAATCCCAACATTCAATTAGCCTTGTTCTTTGATTCTATGCAATCATTTTGCATTTTAGGTCACTTGTTATAATTACTCCCAAATCTTTTTCTTCTTGAACATCTTGCAACTACTGTTGTGCGCTGCCAAGAATGTGAGTGGATCATTGCTTATGTCGATATGCTTCATTTTCATGTATTTGTTGAGCTAAGTAGTTGCTGCCTCAGTCACATTAGGACACAGACCTGAACCTTCTCTTGAGTCGTCTTTGAGAACAAAATCCCATGAGCATGACATGGAAGATGCTGTATGTACAATGCTGAAAAAGTGAAAATGTATAATTAAAATTATAAGTCTAGCTTCATGTATCAAACAAAAAAACTGAATAAATTAACAGCAATTTATATAATACCTAACAGCTTATGCTCTTCAGCCTTTTGACTCCATGTCATTTGAATTGAATAAGTTAATACCTAGCTTGCTGCTATCTTGGGTTATATTCTTAGCTACAGTTTCATATCAGTATACTTTAATACTTATTCACCAGGCATTTTTATTTTCTCACCTCATCAGACTGAGTATTGTCTCTTGGTTCAGCTGTCTCTGTCACCGTTTCAGCAAACTCAGCTTTTGACATTGCTCGACTTAGCTCTGAGATATCTAAGGAGAGCAACTTTTCCTTTCCTCTTTGGCTGTTATCTTTGTTCTGGAAAGCAGCAGTTTTGTACCTCGGGTCTAGGAGAGTGGCTACTACCATCAAGGGATTTTGATCCACATTTAACAAAATGTGCTCTTGAATCCCCACCTTCCAGATACCTGAATTAAAAATATCACATCATAACATAACATAATTTCACGGATGACAAAAGCCACAAGGGCCTATCAAAGGTCATCCGTATCCATCAAATCACACTCACATAATGCATCCATAGGATTTTGTCAGATCATGCATCTACAATATACAATTTAACAATCCATAGGAATGTCCAACCATGCATCTACAATATATAATTTAAAGCCTCCATAGGAGTCTGTCAAAAACAAAATCAAAGTCCCCCAAAATATATAATAAAGAGAAACTGAATCCACAGGAATGAGTCAAGAAACATATCCACATACCAAAAAGTAAGAGATTAACCCTCCATCCCCATATAATCATCCAATCTGCGCTTGAAAACATTCAAGTTTGGGCTGTCTACAGTCTCAGGTGGCAAACTATTCCAATAATCCACCACTCTGTTAGTGAAAAAATATTTTCTAACATCCAGTCTACACCTCTGTTTTTTAATCTTTAAGTGGTGGCCTCTAGTTCTATTACTACCTTCTAACACAAATAACCTGCTGAAATCCAATTTATCCATCCCAAAAAGATTTTAAAAAGCTCAATCATATTTCCCCTCACACACCTTCTTTCAAATGAAAACATATTTAATACCCTCAGTCTATCTTCATATTCAAGGTGCTTCAGGGATGGTATTATTTTTGTTGCCCTCCTTTGTACTGACTCTAATAAGTTTATATCATGTCTAAAATGTGGTGACCATGCCTGTATACAGTACTCTAAATGTGGCCTGACATAAGAGTTGTATAGTTTAAGGATGACCTCTTTACTCTTGTAGCTAACATTTCTTTTAATGTAACCTAGCACCCTATTTGCTCTATTTTTTGCCTCAATACACTGCTTTGAAAATTTCAGTGACCTATCTACTACTACTCCTAAGTCCTTCTCATCTTTAACTGAATTAAGCCAATAACCATCCATCTCATAGCTAAATTCCCTATTATCTCTCCCCATGTTAATAACTTTGCATTTATTAAGGTTAAAAGTCATCTGCCACTTCTGAGCCCAAGCTAACAACTTATTTAAGTCACCCTGCACTTTAAAGCTACCCTCAACTTCTTTGACTACAGCTGCCAATTTAGTGTCATCAGCAAAAATTGACAGTTTGCTATTTACACCTTGCCCAAGATCATTTACAAAGATTATAAATAATAAAGGGCCTAAAACTGATCCCTGAGGTACGCTACTAATAACATTCCTCCACTTTGACCTCACTCTATTCAGTACAACTCTCTGTTTCCTATTTTTCAGCCATTCAGTTATCCAATTTAAAACCTTCCCACATATCCCATGCAGCTTTAATTTATGAACTAGTCTTCTATGTGGAACCTTATCAAAAGCTTTGCTGAAATCTAAGTAGATCACATCAACTTTCTCACCCCTATCTAATTCTTTAGTTACATAATCCATAAAATCCAGTAAATTAGTTAAACACGATATACCTTTTCTAAAACCATGCTGAGCACCATTAATTAACCTGCTACTCTCTAGATGATCCGAAATTCCCTTCTTAACCATCTTCTCAAGAATTTTACAGACTATAGAAGTTAAGCTTACTGGTCTAAAGTTATTTGGGTCCTCTTTGCTTCCCTTTTTAAAAATTGGCACTACATTTGCCAATTTCCAATCATTTGGTATTTCTTCAGACTCTAGTGATCTAATAAATATCTTCTCAAGAGCTACTGCAATACTTTCTGCACCTTCTTTGAGTATCCTAGAATGAATGTTGTCAGGGCCAAATGCCTTACTAGTATTTAACTGCATTATAAACCCTTTAATTTCTTCTCTGTCTATATTAATAGAATTTATCACTACTTCCCTTGACCTAGAATTATCATCAATTAATCTAACTGGTTTCTCTTCTGTGAATACTGAAGCAAAATGATCATTAAGGACCTCTACTATTTCCTCCTCAGATTCTTTCAAAACCCCTTCATATTTAATAGGCCCTATTTTATCACTGTTAGATTTATTATTGATTCTATAATAGCTAAAGAATTTTTTAGGATCTTTAGTATTATTTTTAGCTAAATTAATTTCTGCTGTCCTTTTGGTCTTCTTAATAATCTTGTTTAGTTCATTTCTGGTTGACCTATAATGGTTTAAATTATCTAAACTATTCTCACTTTGTAATCTCTGGTATGCCCTTTTTTCTCTGAAACTTTATTAGCTATTTCTTGATTCCACCATAATGGTTTCCTACATTTCTTCCTAATAGACTTCATTGGAATACAGTGTTCCTGAACCATGTTTAATATAGTCTTAAAAATATCCCACATCTCATAAGTATTCTTTCCATGGAATTCTATATCCCACCTAATCTGATTTAGCATGCTGTGTAATTTATCATAATCTCCCCTATAAAAATTTGGAATTTTTGTGGAGTTTGTCGTTGTTCTACCCTTAACTAATTGCAAATTAAACCGAACCATCTGATGATCACTATTTCCCAATGATTCACCTACACTCAATCCTTGAACTAAGTGATCATCATTTGAAAGAATTACATCTAATATATTGGCACCCCTTGTTGGCTTATTAACAAATTGGGTCAAAAAGTTATCCTCAAAACACTCCATAAACTTACAATTTGCTCTATCTCTTCCTATCATATTTTCCCAGTCTACAGAAGTTAAATTAAAGTCACCAAGAATAACTGTATCTTCTTTGCATCCTTTACTTATTTCCCTAATCATTAACTCATCGATACAATCAGTCTGTCCTGGTGGTCTATAAAATGCTCCAAAGTGTATTTTCCTATTTTTACCAACCTTAATATCTATCCATAATGATTCACCTTCTCCTTGCTTTATAGAGTTATTTAAATTTGAAGAAATGTTATTTCTGATATAAATAATTAACCCACCACCAGTCCTATCTCTCCTTTGACTAATGTACATAGTATAACCTTCAAGTTCAAATTCAATAACATTATCATTAAATATATTTTCATTAACCCATGATTCAACTATACATATTATATCTATATCTTCATGAATGATATAACTAAATAATTCATCCCTCTTATTTCTAAGACTACGAGCATTTGTCTAAAGACAACTCAGCCCACCTATCCCTGAAGCACATCACCAAATACAGTTATTATACTTAGTAACTATGCTGCAGCTATATGCGCAATAAATATACTATTATTTATGATGAAAATTATAACCTATGGTTAACAAGTTTGAAATGAAAATTATTGCATATTTTAGCAAACAGTGAATTTGATTCAGCAGGGTCTCTTTCATAGTTGCAATTCCTGCTTTTGAAACTTGAGAGATCTCAAACTTCATCCTCTTCATGAGGGGGATGATGCCTGACACTGATGCTGTGTCACTCTGCTGCCTTAGTTGCTGCATTGATTGGTCCAAGCAGGGCTATAGCTTTATGGATGAGGTCCCAATCATTTGGAGTTATCTGAAGGAATATCAGGTATAAAAAGTACTTTTTAGCAATACAATATTTTTTTACAAAGGATTATATCTAAACTTGCTAGCATCTGTGGGATGTTTTGCCCCCCGCCCCCCTACTTCACACTACAACTATATATACAGTATATATAAGCAGCAGGGTGATAAATTCACACTTCACAGAATTAATTATATGAGTGCTGAATAATGAATATCTAGTAAAACTGTTACCTTTGACTCAGCAACAATGTTGAGATCTAGGTGATCTTCAGCAAGTTTTATTGCCTGTTTTTGCTGTAGGGCATGCTCTAGCATCATGTAGACACTTCCCCCTCGAGTTTCGCAGTCCAACAGCATACTGTTCATAGGCACACCAGCTTGTTTTTTATATTTATTGAAGATTGCTTTCATTTTTGGTTGCCTCAACTTCTTTACAAGAGTTCTCACCCTGGTTTAAGAAAAATACAAATACTGTACAACTTCAGTAGGCATACATATTATTAATATTAGTTGGTGTTATACAAATGATTGTCAAGATAGATCATTCTTTTCAAAATCAATAAACAATTATAATTCAAATTTAAGATTATTAAGTTCTCCTATTTTATTGCATAAACATATCCATATTACCTGTTAATCATCAGCTTAATTCCACTTTGTTCAAGCACTGAATGATGGACGACTAAGTGTAGGATGTGGCAGAAGCATACTATGCTTTGATATCCTGCATTTTTTACTGCAATAAGGATGTTACTGGCATTGTCTGTCACAATGACATGCACATTACTTAATCCCCAGTCAGTACATATATTCTTCACAGATGAAGAGAGGTTTGATGCTGTATGAACTGTTATTATATAGCGAATGCATCGCAGTACTGCAAGTTTCCTCTTGAAATGCCTTGTAATCCAGTGGGCAGTTATGGACATGAATGAGTCCTTGCTTGGGGATGATCAAATGTCAGTTGTAATGCTGTAAGTTCAATTTTCACTGGAGTTAGTTTTTAATGACTGCTTGACAGCATACTGAACTTTTCTTTTTCATTTCATTCTGACACAAGTTTAGTCCTTATTATTTTTTCAGATGGAACTTTGAACTTTTTTGAAAGATGATTTACAAATCTTTGGAAGTGTGCATTTTCTACAGTGTGCTTTTCTCCTTCAATCTGTCCAGGATGTTTTGAATCCCAGTTACAAGAAGCAGCTACAAGGAAAATAAGTACCCTAGAAGACCTTATGGTCCATACAAGGAGGGTACTTTTGGCGGAATCTTTGAAGGTGTCCGTTGGGAACCTCGAAGATCATTCGCAAGGATCTTAACGGTGATTTTGCAAGACTTTATCTAGTCTTGACTTGAACTGGTCAACAGATTCACTGTTGACAACTTTGTCGGAAGTGCATTCCAACTACCGCAGATACTGTAAGTGAAGAATTAACCACACAGATCACGGTGGTATCGCTTCAGTTATAGGAAAATAAAAAATGGAGAGGATCACTTAAGGCAGAGATATAATGAACTAGCAAGAGATGTTAAAAAGTTAATTAGAGTAGCAAGGAGAAATTATGAAATTAAAGTGGCAAATAGGGCAAAGGAAGATCCTAAAAGTTTTTATCAATTATACAAAACTATTCTTAAAACTACCCAGAGAGGAGGCTTCTATCACATATCTAGTGAGCCTATTCCATTCATCTACCACACGATTTGTAAACCAATTCCTCCCAATCTCCTTCCTAAACCTATACTTATCAAGCTTAAACCCATTGCTACGTGTCCTGTCATGTTCACTAAGTATAAGAACCTTACCCAGATCCCCTATATTATATCCTTTTATCCATTTGAAGACTTCAATCAATTCCCCTCTGACTCTTCTCCTTTCCAATGTATGTAGATTTAGTTTTCTGAGCCTTTCACCATAAGGTAAGTTCCTTAGCCCACCAATCATCTTTGTCATCCTTCTCTGCACAGACTCAAGCAAATCAATATCCTTCCTATAATATGGTGACCAAAATTGTACTGCATAGTCTAGATGAGGCCTAACTAGCGCCAGATACAGTTTTAGAATGACTTCAGCACTCTTATTGCTTACACTCCTCCTAATGAATCCCAATATCCTATTAGCTTTATTCTTAGCATTTAGGCATTGCTTTCTAGGACGAAGGTCTGAACTTACCAAAATACCCAAGTCCCTCTCACAATCAGTCCTCCCTAAAATTGTCCCATTTAATTTATAACTATTCAATGGAGTATTTCTACCTATACTAAGTACACTACATTTGTCTATGTTAAACTTCATTTGCCATTTCTCGGCCCAATTGGACAGAATGGTCAATTCCTCTTGCATTACAACAGCATCAGAATCAGCCCTAATGGCCCTACCTAGCTTAGTATCATCAGCAAATTTACTCAGGTCACTACTTATACCTATGTCAAGATCATTAATATAAATTAAGAATAGCAAAGGACCCAAAACAGATCCTTGCGGAACTCCACTGCTAACACACCCCCACTCAGATTTAACTCCATCTATACTAACTCTTTGCTGTCTGTCACCAAGCCATGACTGAATCCACCTAAATATACTGCCATCGATCCTGTGTGCTTTAACTTTGCTCAGAAGCCGTAAGTGTGGCACTCGATCAAAAGCCTTACTAAAGTCCAAGTATAAAATATCATAGTTTTCATCATTATCTGCTGCTTCATACACCTTACTATAAAAAGACAGCAAATTAGTGAGACAGGATTTACCCTTACTAAAGCCATGCTGTGATTCTTTTATCAACTTATGCTTATCCAAGTGATCTCTAATATTCCTTGCTATAATAGATTCCATCATTTTCCCTACCACTGATGTCAAACTTACTGGTCTGTAATTAGACATATTTGTTTTATCCCCTTTCTTAAATATAGGTATCACATTGGCTTTCTTCCATGCCACTGGCACAATGCCACTCTCCAATGATTTTCTAAAGATGCATGCTAGGGGCTCACTTAACACATCTTTACATTCTTTCAAAATTCTAGGAAAGAGCACCCGGCTTTCATTGGCCGATATGCATCACTTTGCATTTGTTTACGTTGAAAGGCATTTGCCACGTCAGACCACTCCCAAATCTTTTGAAGATCATCTTGCAGGCAGGCAGTATTTCCATCCTTTGCAATGTTCATACCAAGCTTTGTATCGTCGGCAAATTTAGAAATCTTGGCAACCATGTCACTGTCCATGTCATTGACGTAGATGATGAATAGTAGTGGTCCTAGGGTAGAACCTTGAGGGACTCTGCTAGTAATGGGCCCCCACTCAGAAACCTGTCCATTCACCACCACCCGTTGCCGTAGGCCACAAGTTAACTATTTTGTTGTAGAAATTGTAGGCTTTTTCTTGCAGAACATAAACTTGAGCTCTATCTTCTTGCATTTTCCTCTTCTTTTCTTTCTCCTGCCTGCTTTCCTTCTGCGAGAAATGTTCACCTTTATGCTTTGCCTTCAAGTGTCTCCAGAGTGATTTAGTAGAAAAAGATTTACTACTAGCTCCAGCAGATCCTCTTCTTATTTCAGTGTTGCAAAAATTACATGTTGCTACTTCCTCTCATCCATGGACTACTGTAAAGTAGTCCAACACTGCTGACACCAGATGCTTAGTAGGCATAGTAATTTATAATTTTACTGACTAATAACTATTCACTCAGTAACACTAATCAATAATAGTTAAATGTTTCTATTTTCTAATCAGGTTCAAGTTGTTGGGCCACCCTTTGTATTGGGATAGGGCATGTATTTTTGTGGAGAGGAGAAGTAATTTATTAGCTTTGTTCATTTCTTTTCTTCCACACACACTGCAAAAATTTCTTTGTTGCTCTTACTATTCCTATTCTCTTGTCATCTATATCTTTTCTTCCACACTCAAATCCTAGCACCACACTCATTCCATAATCCTCCCTTCTCTCCACCCCCTCCCACTTTTCTCTTCCTAGCTCTATCATCAATTCTTCTTTCAATTTCTCCCTCTCGAGACTGTGGCCCACACACTTGACAATCAAATGTTCTATAGATTCTCGCTGACCCAATAGGCACCATTCACATCTGTCCTCTTCTCTATTCCATCTATATATTCGCCCCTTCACCTCCAAGGATCCAGTCTGTGCCTTGAATAGTAGCTGGCTTGCAAAACTCCCATCATCACTCACATCCCTTCAAACTTGACTGCAGTCCAGCCCCGAAAACGGTCAGTCTATATATAGACGTGACGGCAAAAAACTGGAACAATTCCACAAAAAAAACGTTACATGCCATCATGGATATTAAATGGGATGACTATGTCACAAATAGCACTGTCCTAGAAAGGGCAAATATCACTAGCATCGAGGCAATGATCCAAAGACACCACTTGAGGTAGTCAGGTCATGTGGTACACATGGATGACATAAGACTACGTAAGAAAATTCTCTTCAGCGAACTGAGCATACTCAGATACAAAGACTAGCTGAAGAAATCCCTCAAAGATGCAGACATAGACCCAAACGCCTTTGAACTATTTGCCAGCAACAGAACAGAATGGAGAAACAAACTAAAAAGTTATCTATTGTCACCCCTTCTACCTTAACTTCTTCTTTGAAGATATTTGGATAATTTAAGACGAAGGGTTTATAAGCAATGTTATTCAGCTCATTGAATTACATAGGAATACCTATTTATTTATGCAATTCTGAAGAAATTTATTTTTTGAAATTTTATTTTTTCTGGTAAACCTAAAGATCTGTGGTCCTAGTCGCATAATATTTCGTACCTCTTGCAATATGTTACACCATTTTTTACTAATTTTGAAAGTCAGTTCGTGGAGGCTGGTAGGGGGGATTGCCCTGCGATTTCAATATTTTCTTTTTTGAAGGGGGATCTGGGTGGCGCACCCCCTAATATATAATCAGATTTTTTTTTATATAAAATAACGAAACTAACGTTAATTTTCACAAGTTCTTTTTTACAAAATCGCTTCTGCGACTCGTGAGGAGGGCTGTCATCATCAATGAATGAATAATCAATTTTTTTATTATTATTCCATTTAAGCTCACTTTTATCATTGTATATTTATTTTTCAGCCATGATTTTTTTACCTTTTTTGACTATTTTTATCATTCATACATTTTAAAATACTTAGCTAGGTCTTTTAGAGGAACTAGTTTTTGAGGAAGAGAGACGATCCTTTATGCAGGAGTTTCAGTTTTAACAGGGATTCCTTGTGTACAACTTGATCTAAAAATATTCTCGAACTTGCTGTGTTTTTTTGCAATCAAGAAAAATTAATAACATTTTTAACCAATCATAAATTACATAACATAATTTCACGGATGACAAAAGCCACAAGGGCCTATCAAAGGTCATCCAAAACGTCAAAACCTCCCCCACAAAAAGCACCATCACCGGGGGAAGACAAAATCAGTCCCCCACAATATAATATAACAGATGACAAAAGCCACAAGGGCTCATCATAGGTCATCCGAGTCAAACGGCCTCTTTTTTTAAGGCACCCAAACTCCCAAGAAAACTACATCCAGAGGATTGCATCCAGAAACAAGGGTATCACCAATCAAGGCTTGTCAAGAACTAAATCATGCAGCAATAGATATATACAAACAATATTAATATATACAAAACTTAGGAACCATCACAACCTTACATCCTCATAAACTCATCCAACCTACTCTGATGCATGTTTTATGCATATGCAGCCGAGCGTTTATTGCGGAAGGTGGATTCGATCCACCACACCGGCCTTCGCCTTAAGACCAGTACCTTCTGCACTTCCCCCATTGAGAGCCTGTTGGTCGATGCTGGGGAGATGCCACTCGCTCTGCGCCGCGTGCAGTGCATCACTCGCCTGTACGCGCGAGCCCAGCGCCTCCCTCAGTCGCCAACAGCTCTCACTGCATCCGCAGCTGATTTTGATGGTGCCTATGCCGCCGAAAGACGCCAGTCATACTCCTTCGAGAGGTAGATATAGCTCTCAGCCCGGTGGCGCCCCTGGTTCTGCAGAGGACACCACTCTGGAGGGTATAACATTTGACTATTTGTCGCCACGCCTCTGCTCCCAAAGCTTGTACGGCACCGGGAGTATTGCAATCGACCTTTTTGCAGCACACATCGTGTCACGCTGGAACTGTGCCAGTGTATACAGATGGCTCCAAGTCCCAAGAGGGGGTCGGCTTCCACGCCGTATCCCCTCTGTTTGAAGTCTGCAGGGCTCTACCAGGCACTGCGTCTGTCTTCACGGCCGAGCTGGTGGCAATACACCACTCAGTACGGGAGATTACGCGACATGCCCAGTTCGGAGACCGGATTGTGATCTATAAGAACATAAGAAAAGAATGAGACTGCAAAAGACCATTCATGGCCTACACTTGGCAGCTCCTGTTCTAGTCAACACACAAAAGATTTCTTACCAGAGGAAACTCATCAACATTGTCACCCTTTACAGGAGTTCATCAGATCTAATCTACAATATACATAAAATGCATCAAGAGGATTATGTCCATTCATGCAACCGCAAAATATAATCTCCCCACTCCTTAGAAAAATATATACATATGTACATAAAAAAAAGTCAGTCCCATCTAGCAGCTTCATCCATATATTTATCTAATCTATTCTTAAAACTACCCAGAGGAGGCTTCTATCACATGTCTAGTGAGCCTATTCCATTCATCTACCACATGATTTGTAAACCAATTCCTCCCAATCTCCTTCCTAAACCTATACTTATCAAGCTTAAACCCATTGCTACATGTCCTGTCATGTTCACTAAGTATAAAACCTTACCCAGATCCCCTTTATTATATCCTTTTACCCATTTGAAGACTTCAATCAATTCCCCTCTGACTCTTCTCCTTTCCAATGTATGTAGATTTAGTTTTCTGAGCCTTTCACCATTAGGTAAGTTCCTTAGCCCACCAATCATCTTTGTCATCCTTCTCTGCACAGACTCAAGCAAATCAATATCCTTCCTATAATATGGTGACCAAAATTGTACTGCATAGTCTAGATGAGGCCTAACTAGCGCCAGATACAGTTTTAGAATGACTTCAGCATTCTTATTGCTTACACTCCTCCTAATGAATCCCAATATCCTATTAGCTTTATTCTTAGCATTTAGGCATTGCTTTCTACCTATACTAAGTACACTACATTTGTCTATGTTAAACTTCATTTGCCATTTCTCGGCCCAATTGGACAGAATAGTCAATTCCTCCTGCATTACAATAGCATCAAAATCAGCCCTAATGGCCCTACCTAGCTTAGTATCATCAGCAAATTTACTCAGGTCACTACTTATACCTATGTCGAGATCATTAATATAAATTAAGAATAGCAAGGGACCCAAAACAGATCCTTGCGGAACTCCACTGCTAACACACCCGCACTCAGATTTAACTCCATCTATACTAACTCTTTGCTGTCTGTCACCAAGCCATGACTGAATCCACCTAAATATACTGCCATCGATCCCGTGTGCTTTAACTTTGCTCAGAAGCCGTAAGTGTGGCACTCGATCAAAAGCCTTACTAAAGTCCAAGTATAAAATATCATAGTTTACATCATAGCGACTCACAAAGCGCCCTGAGTGCTATCGGGGCATTGGAATCTCCGCATCCCCTGGTTCGCGATATCCGTGACGCCACAGTTTTGGCGAGCCGGGCAGATGTCTAGATTATCTTCTGCTGGGTTCCTGGACATCGAAGGAATTGCGGAGAATGAGGGCGCCAAAGAGTCCGCGAGGACTCTGCGACCGGACCAGCGTTTCGCTCTTCCCCACACCGACTACATGGCAGGAATACGGGCAGCTCTTCGGACTGCTTGGCAAAGAAGATGGGAGACGGTCGAAGGGAACTTAAAGTTGCGTGCCATTGCGCCGCAATGGGTCAATTCTTGCTCTTCGTAATCCTTTCTTGATGTATCTTCATATAACTTGCATTTATCTCGATGTGATGATTCCTTCCAGATGCTTCTTGATGACGTGATGATTTCTTCTTGAATTCTTGATGCGTTGAGACGAGTTAGCCCTTGAAGTCGTTTTCCTTCCGTTTTCCTTGACAGTGGTTTTCTCTTGAGTCGATTTCTTGATTTGTCCATAAGGCGTTTTACGTTTTCTTCTGGGATATTCTCCTTTAAAAATTGTGGACTGTCTGGGATCGATCTCTGGTCTTTGAATCCAGAGGCTAGCAATCTACCGTCACGCTACGGCAAAGTCCGTGATGTTTTTGGTAATTTAATGGGCTATTTATATTCTCAATGTGGAAGGAATTTTTCTCTCTTGATACATCTTCGCACACCTACAAGCTTAATGAGAAATAACAAATAACTAACTAAAATAATATGACTGAAATTGAACCAATATGAATAGTGCTGAAACCAACTTACAATGTTTAGATATTAAAACTAGACAAATAGAATTAATCAGTGGGAATATAACATTGTGTGACTAGAACTAAGAAATTGAAAACGGGAAATAGTGAACTAGCATAATAAAAACACTAAAATGAATACACTCATAAAATAAAATAAAAAAATTACACCATCTTCAATTTAAGTGAAAATGAGAAAGATCTGAATTGCAAGAAAAACATTACAATTATTAATCTTGACTGTCGAAGTTGTAGGGGCAACTAAGTGTATGCATAAGAATGGTGACGGAGTGAGTTGTGTTGAGTGGAATATAAGAGGATACTTTGGTTTGAAGATATTTACTTGATCATTAATTTGATAGATGAAGCGTAGTCATTTAATTAGGGGTTCCTTAGTCGCGTGCATGCGAATCTTTAAGTTATTATGTCGGTTCGTAGGTCGAAAGGTAGGATTACCAGTAGTCGTTTTACTTTTCAATGATGGTTTGTTTTTTTGCAATAACATCGTAACTATTCGACCGATTTTAACGAGATTTGAAACCATTCATGTTGTTTTACATTCTCTTTCTAATAATATAATTATTGTTAATCCTTGATTTTTAAAAATAAAACTAACTATGGGTCGGATTGCCCTACTTGTTGAAAGCTTTGAAGGTCGTAAAGTCATATGGTCATAAGTCAGAATAATTGAGAGCACGCGACTTACATCTGTTGACCTTGCTTTTTTATATAAAGAGATTCAAGATTTTTTTTTTATTATTTATGGAGCTTGATGCAGTCCGAGTTACAGAAAAATTATCTGTGTCACTGAAATGACCACTATTGATAATATGTGAACGTATATGTGAGTGCTCTGGTTTGGAAATAGGTCGACTAGTTCTATATGAAATCCTGCAAAGTAGTTAAACCAATGTAGCGACTGTTATAGGTTGCATACGTAAATAAGTAAACAACCGAAGATAACCGAGATAACTTCTTGTCCATTTCTTGGAAAGTGTTGCTTTTTCTGATATATTTTACTCTTCTTTCGGCTGTTTTGTAGGCCGCCGTCATTTGGTTCTTGCAGTAGAGTGGTATTCTTTTTCCTACATTATCTCAAACTTTGAGTTGAGAATTTTCTTCTGTACTTTGTCAAATTCTCTGTTGGAGTTGCCATTGTTGATTAGGTTATCTCTGGATCGTCGAAATTCCTAGTTAAGTCGCGTGCACGCGACTTGACATTTCTTGATAGATCATCTCAGGGCCGGATTAAGACACTTAGAGGCCCTAAGCAAAAAAAACAAGGTCTGCTGGCCAAAGTCACGTGCTTTCACTTATTCTGATTTATGACCTTAAGACCTTTAAAACTTTCAATAATTGCCGGACTAATCTTGGAAGGAGCTTGGCAATTATATCATTCGAAAGAGAATGTAAAACAAAATAAGGGTTTCAGATTTCGTTAGAATCGGCCGAATAGTTACAATGTTGTTACAAAAATCAGCAAAAACGGGACCAACCGACCAACAAAATATAAACAATAATCAACCATAAATTAAAGTTTTATTTATCGAAAATTCGAAATTAAATAAAACTTACAGTAAGAAGGAAAATATTTATTTATGTATGGTTCCATTTTATGGTCATTGTGTAGACGATGGCCGGATCCTAGGCCTAGCTTTTTGGGGCTACCCTTCGTTACTTTTTTAGAGATAAAATCGAAGAATTTTATGGCGATTTTCGTTTTTATACTGGGGCTGTGCTCCCTAGATCCCCCTAAAGGATTGAAACTCAGGGTCATCGCGGTGTTATCCCCGCAGCGAGCTCCTTATTCCACCACAATGGCTTCCTACATTTCTTCCTAATAGCCTTCATTGGGATAAACTGCTCCAATGCCTAAATGCTAAGAATAAAGCTAATAGGATATTGGGATTCATTAGGAGGAGTGTAAGCAATAAGAGTGCTGAAGTCATTCTAAAACTGTATCTGGCGCTAGTTATGCCATTTCTACTAAAATTAATATATTTTAAGTTCTTTTGTAATGAAGAGCTTTGACCCCATACCCCACACCTAATTATGGTGAGTTGCACCCCAATCCTATAACAGGCACAGCAATTTGCTTTCCTGGCCTTCATGCCCAACTGGATTCAGCTCCCCTTCCGGCCCAGCTTAGTCTCTTTTCCTTCTTTCTGACACTGTATTTTTATCCTGCTTGCTCACTTCCCATATAACCTCTTCCAATACAAATTTCTCTGGTTGACCTCTAATTAGATGCTGACCAGCTTCCTCTGTAAAATTCTTGAGAAAATAGTTAAAAAAGGGATTTGCTAACATCTAGAGAGGGAGGGGTTAATCAGCGATGCTCAGCATGGGTTTAGATCAGGTAGATCATGTTTGACTAATTTACTAGACTTTCTGGAGTTTGTAACAGATCAAGTAGATAAGGGAGAGAATGTAGATATAATTTACTTAGATTTTAGTAAAGCATTTGATAAGGTACCACATAGGAGACTAGTTCATAAATTAAAAATGATTGGGATATGTGGGGGTGTTTCAAATTGGATAGATGAGTGGCTGAAAGACAGGAAGCAAAGGGTAGTGCTAAATGGTGTAAAGTCAGAGTGGAGGGATGTTATCAGTGGGGTTCCTCAGGGATCAGTTCTCAGTCCATTATTATTTGTCATCTATATAAACGATCTTGGGGAGGCAGTTAATAATAAAGTGTCAATTTTTGCGGATGATACCAAATTAGCAGCTGTAGTTAAAGATATTGATGATAATTTTAAAGTGCAGGGGGATTTAAATAAATTGTTATCCTGGGCACATAAGTGGCAAATGACTCAAACCTTGATAAGTGCAAAGTTATTAACATGGCCAAAGATAATAGAAAATTTAACTATGAAATGGCTGGGCATTGGCTGAGCTCAGTAGAGGATGAGAAAGATCTAGGAGTAGTAATAGATAAGTCATTAAGGTTTTCTAAGCAGTGTATTGAAGCAAGAAATAGGGCAAATAGAGTGCTGGGTTTCATTAAGAGAAATGTCAGTTACAAAAGTAAGGAGGTTATTCTTAAACTCTATAACTCTTATGTTAGGCCACATCTAGAGTACTGTATACAGGCATGGTCCCCACATTTTAGACACGATATTAACCTTCTTGAGTCAGTGCAATGGAGGGCAACAAAGATTATTCCTTCCCTGAGGCACCTTGAATATATAGATAGACTGACGGTATTAAATATGTTCTCGTTCGAAAGGAGGTGTGTGAGAGGGGATATGATTGAGCTCTTTAAAATTTTTTCCGGGATAGATAAATTGGATGTTAGCAGGTTTTCTGAGTTAGATGATGGAAATCGGACTAGAGGTCACCACTTGAAAATTAAAAAGCAAAGGTGTAGGTTGGATTTAAGAAAATATTTTTTCACCAATAGAGTGGTAGACTTCTGGAACAAATTGCCGTGGATGGTAGTAGGTAGTCCAAATTTAAATGTATTTAAGAGTAGGTTGGATGAGTTTATGGGGAGGGAAGGTTGTGATGGTTCCTAAGTTTTGTATATATTAATATTGTTTGTATATATCTATAGCTGCATGATTTAGTTCTTGACAAGCCTTGATTGGTGATACCCTTGTTTTTTTGGATGCAATCCTCTGGATGTACTTTTCTTGGGAGTTTGGGTGCCTTAAAAAAGAGGCCGTTTGACTCGGATGACCTAGGATGATCCCTTGTGGCTTTTGTCATCTGTTATATTATATTGTGGGGGACTTTGATTTTGTCTTTCCCTGGTGATGGTGCTTTTTGTGGGTGGGTTTTGACTGAGGCGGATGACCTTTGATAGGCCCTTGTGGCTTTTGTCATCCGTGAAATTATGTTATGTTATGTTATGTTATGTTTAATATAGTCTTAAAATGTCCCACATCTCATAGATATTCTTCCCACTGAATTCTATATCCCACCTAATCTGATTTAGCAAGCTGCATAATTTATTGTAATCGCCCCTATAATGACCAATCTGATCACTATTTCTAAATGCTTCCCTGACAGTCAATTCCTGAAGCAAGTAATCATCATTTGAAAGAACAAGAACTAAGATATTGGCCCCCTTTGTTGGCTTAAGAAATTGAGTAAAAAGATCATCTTAATAGCATTCTATAAACTTACAATTTGTTCCATCCCTTCCTTTTATATTTTCCCTGTCCACCAAGAATATCTGTATTTACTTTACATCCTTCGCTTTATTTCCCTTATCATTAACTCATCAATACAATCAGTCTGTCCAGGTGGTCTGTAAAATGCTCCCAAGTGTATTATCCTATCTTTACTGATCCTAATATCTATCCACAGTGACACAACTTCTCCTCACTTTATAGAATTATTTGTATTTGAAGCAATGCTATTTGATAACCCTATATTTTTAGAACATGATTTGTAATTTTTTTTTTTTAGTGGATAAGTAAATTGGTATGAATTTCCAGTGCAGCTCTCTTGAATATGTCTTAAATCTAAAAATAATAATAATCAGCAAGTAAAGATATATTTGTGCCACTAATTAAGAATTTCAAATATTGGTTATATATAAATATATATACTAGCAGAGTACCAGTCATTTCCCAGAAAAAATATGTGTTCGGAAATAAAGTAAAACTTTTTATCCTGGGCATTGCCCGGGATAAAATTTATGTACAATTAAATTGAGATGACCATTGTTTGAAATTCTTATATTATGGCATAAAAATATCTTTAATTACTGATTATTAGAGAGATCGGGTGAGAGAGGTGGCATGAGGGGTAGAATGGTTAGGGAACATATGGAGGACTAGGGCTAAGAGTAGATGAGGTGATAGGGGTAGAGGAAGAGAGGAGGGGAAAATGGAGGTGAGGGGGGGAAAAGATGATCACAATTGTTTTGAAACATCAGAGGCTGGAGAAGTTATATACTAGGTCACTGGAATATGGAGAAATACCCGATGATTGGAAGAGAGCGAATGTAGTCCCCATTTTCAAGAAGGGTATTAAAGAGGATCCAAATAACTTTAGACCGGTTAGCCTAACTCCTGTAGTCTGTAAAATTCTTGAGAAAATAGTTCAAAAAGGGATTTGCCAACATCTAGAGAGGGAGAGGTTAATCAGCGATGCTCAGCATGGGTTTAGATCAGGTACATCATGTTTGACTAATTTACTAGACTTTCTGGAGTTCGTAACAAATCAAGTAGAGAATGTAGATGTAATTTACTTGGATTTTAGTAAAGCATTTGATAAGATACCACATAGGAGACTAGTTCATAAATTAAAAATGCTTGGGATATGTGGGGGTGTTTCAAATTGGATAGCTGAGTGGCTGAAAGACAGGAAGCAAAGGGTAGTGCTAAATGGTGTAAAGTCAGAGTGGAGGGATGTTATCAGTGGGGTTCCTCAGGGATCAGTTCTCGGTCCATTATTATTTGGCATCTATATAAACGATCTTGGGGAGGCAGTTAATAATAAAGTGTCAATTTTTGCGGATGATACCAAATTAGCAGCTGTAGTTAAAGATATTGATCATAATTTTAAAGTGCAGGGGGATTTAAATAAATTGTTATCCTGGGCACATAAGTGGCAAATGACTTTCAACCTTGATGAGTGCAAAGTTATTAACATGGGAAAAGATAATAGAGAATTAACTATGAAATGGATGGGCATTGGCTGAGCTCAGTAGAGGATGAGAAAGATCTAGGAGTAGTAATAGATAAGTCATTAAGGTTTTCTAAGCAGTGTATTGAAGCAAGAAATAGGGCAAATAGAGTGCTGGGTTTTATTAAGAGAAATGTCAGTTACAAAAGTAAGGAGGTTATTCTTAAACTCTATAACTCTTATGTTAGGCCACATCTAGAGTACTGTATACAGGCATGGTCCCCACATTTTAGACACGATATTAACCTTCTCGAGTCAGTGCAACGGAGGGCAACAAAGATTATTACTTCCCTGAGGCACCTTGAATATATAGATAGACTGAGGGTATTAAATATGTTCTCGTTCGAAAGGAGGTGTGTGAGAGGGGATATGATTGAGCTCTTTAAAAATTTTTCCGGGATAGATAAATTGGATGTTAGCAAGTTTTTTGAGTTAGGTGATTGAAATCGGACTAGAGGTCACCACTTGAAAATTAAAAAGCAAGGGTGTAGGTTGGATTTAAGAAAATATTTTTTCACCAATATAGTGGTAGACTTCTGGAACAAATTGCCGCCGAGGGTAGTAGGTAGTCCAAATCTAAATGTATTTAAGAGTAGGTTGGATAAGTTTATGGGAAGGGAAGGTTGTGATGGTTCCTAAGTTTTGTATATATTAATATTGTTTGTATATATCTATAGCTGCATGATTTAGTTCTTGACAAGCTTTGATTGGTGATACCCTTGTTTCTGGATGCAATCCTCTGGATGTAGTTTTCCTGGGAGTTTGGGTGCCTTAAAAAAAGAGGCCATTTGACTCGGATGACCTATGATGAGCCCTTGTGGCTTTTGTCATCTTTTATATTATATTGTGAGGGACTTTGATTTTGTCTTTTCCTGGTGATGGTGCTTTTTGTGGGTGGGTTTTGACGGAGGCGGATGACCTTTGATAGGCCCTTGTGGCTTTTGTCATCCGTGTAATTATGTTATGTTATGTTATGACCGTTGGGTCCCTAGAAACCTCACGCCCCATGATCGCCTTTACATCGTCAAAGTCCCCAAGGCCAAAGTTGCACAAGCTGCCCTGCACGAGTATAGATTCAAGGAGCTCAACCATCCTCCCTACAGTCCAGATCTGGCCCCTAGCAACTACTTTTTATTCTGCCACTCAAGGCTGCACTGCGTGGATGCCAGTTTGGGGATGATGAGGATGTCCAGCTCACCATCCACGAGTGGATTGAACAGCAGTCGGGAGAATTCTGCTTGTCAGGAATTTGAAGCCTCAAGGACAAGTTGCGCAAGTACATTGAAATTGAAGGTAGTTATATTAAAAAATAATAAAACACGTTTCCTCATATCTTGTTTCCTTATATCTGAATTTTCAAACTTATTGACTGCCCCTCGTATTTCAAGGTACAGGTTTGACATATCAGCTTTTATGGGGATGGGACTTTTTTTCAAACGCACACATCTTCCCCAAGCCAGAACCTTACAGATACTTATGGAAGACTTCATGGAAGAGGCTTATGCCTGCGACTCTAGATCTAAATTTTCAAACTTGTGGTGGCATGTGGTGGGTTATTTGTGCTCTATGATTATATTTTAATTCCTCATTAATCCAAAATTTATCCAGCCTGGACTCAACCTGCTGTACTGAGGTTGCTGCAACTACCCACTCAGGCAGCTGATTCCAGCTATTCACCAGCCTACAGGGGAATGCATACTTCCTTACATTCAATCTTGCTCTTGACTTGTAAAGCTTTAGTAAGTTTCCCCTGCTGGTACATTCCTCTCTGAGTGTAAATATTCATCTACAGCATTCACCATCATATTTTCCAGTCAGCATCTTGTAGGGTCTATTAAATCTCCCCATGCTCTTTTATATGCCAGTGTCGGCAGCTTCAGCTTTCTCAGTCTCTCCTCATAGCTAAGTCCTTTAAGTTCAGGCACCATCCTAGTAGCCCTTTGCTGCACATTTTCCACCATTTCTAGGTCTTTCACCAAGTGAGGACTCCACACCTGATTGGCATATTCTAGATGGGGCCTTACCATTGCCACAAACAAAGCTTTAAAAATCTCAGCATTCAGTGCAATAGAAGTTCTCTGGATCAATCTCACTAGTTTATTGGCCTTATTTACTTTTGCTGCTAGATGGTCAGTATAGCTTAATTTATCATTCATAATGACAGCCACATCCTTCTCAGAGGTAATCTTCTTCAGCTGTTTCTCCATTCGATAGCCATGATTTTCAATGGATGTTCTTCCTATTCTCATATATTTACATTTATCTGGATGGAAACTGAGCAACCGTTTTTTACTCCAGGTATAAAAATTATTTACATCTTGCTATAGCCGCTCACAATTATCTTGTTCTTTTATGCATCTAAAGATCTTGGTATCATCCACATAGGTACATATATACTTCACTGCTGTTTATCACCACATCTGGGAGATCAATAATAAAAAGAACAAAAAGCAATGGCCCCAAGAACAGACCCTTGTGGTACTCTGATTATCACCAGCATCCATCTTGACATTTGCCCCTTCGCTACTACTCTTAGTTGCCTTTGTATTAAAAGTGCTTCAATACTCCTTTCCAATCCCATAACAATGTATTTCATTCAAAAGTCTCCTATGTGCAACAAATTGGATAGCTGAGTGCCTTCGTATTTTGCTATATAGACGACCTCCTGATAGCATCTTCGTCTTTAAAGGAACATCTCTCTCACCGTCAGGTTTTCGCTCGATTGGAAGAGTATGGTATCGTACTCAACACTTATAAGTGTCTTTTTGGTGTCATGCAACTCTCTTTTTTGGGGACACCACATTTCCCCTGACAGAATTCGTCCTCTCGAGGATAAAGTTGCAATTATTTTGGATTTTTCCCGACCTTCTACACTCAAGCAAGTTCGTAGATTTTGTGGTATGGTAAACTTTTACCACATTTCATTCCCAACATTTCTAACATCATGCAACCTCTCTACAATCTGTTTTCAAAATCTAAGAAGAACCTTCCTCTATCTTGGTCTTCCGAAGCGTGCAAGGCTTTGTCTCGCACGAAAGAGGCTATGACTTCCGCTGTATCCCCTGCCCATCCTTGCCCAGGAGCTTCCATAAGCGTTGCTTCGGACGCATTCACTACCCATGTTGGTGCGACATTGCAGCAGAAGATTGGTGACTCTTGACAACCGCTCGCTTTCTTCTCCAAAGCACTTATTCCTTCTCAACAGAGGTACAGTAGATTTCCCTGCGAACTCCTTAGTGTTTACCTCTCCCTCCGCCCCTTCTAATACTTGGAAGGGCGTGAATTTACTGTTTTTACTGTCCATAAGCCGTTGGTTGGTGCGCTTGCCAATAGTAGCACCTCTGCTGTGCATTCTGTCGTTGATTCCCGTCATCTTGACTTCATTCTGCAGATGACAAATGATATTCGCTACATTCCTGGTTCATCAAACGTAGTTCCGGACGCTCTCTCTCGCATTTCATCGATTTCGGGCATGCAACTCTCGCATTTCATCGATTTTGGGCACGCAACTCTCCCACACTGCGCCTATCATCATGCGACAATAGCGCTCGCCCAGAAACAAGATGAAGACACGCAAACACTGCGTCACTCTTCTCAACTCGTCATTCACGAAATCAACTTGCCGGACAATCCTTCCAGGCGCATCCTGGTTGACTATTCATTGCCTGACTGTCCTCGTCCATTCATTCCTCTCACTTACCGTAGGCACATTTTTACAAAACTCACGGTCTTTCCCATCTTGGCATTCAAGCAACTCGCAAGCTCATTACACAACGTTATGTGTGGCCAGGTATGAACGCTGATGTGGCCAAATCGACCCACGCATGTTTGCCGTGCCAAGCGCAAAGGTTCAACGCCACACAAAGACCCCGCTACCTGCTTTTCCTCTTCCATCGACACATTTTGACGCCGTTCACATCGATCTAGTAGGCCCTCTGCCCTTTTTGCGTGGTTGCACCTATCTTCTCACCATGATCGAACGTTTTACTCTTAGACAGAGGCAGTTCCTATCTTGGACATCAGAGCTTCCACTGTAACTCGAGCTTTCGTCTCAGCATGGGTTGCTCATTTTGGTATTCCCTCAACGATCATGACTGATCATGCTAGCCAATTTGAATCCTATCAATGGGATGCACTAATGTCAGTGCTTGGCTCTTTTCGTATTCGTACCACTAGCTATTATCCCCAAAGCAACACAAAGGTCGAACGGTGTCACAGGACTCTCAAGGCAGGCTTACGCTCCTTGATCCCAACATAACTTGGTTGGACAAGCTACCCTTGATTCTTCTGGGTATTCGTGCATCCTTGAAAGAGGATTTGGCTTGCTCTGCGGCGGAACTTGTCTATGGTACTCAACTTCGTCTTCCTGGTAATTTTTTTCTTCTTCTGACCATCCTCTACCATCTTATGTTCATCCTGCTGCATACATCCCTATTTCAGTACGGGCGTTTCCTTGAAGTTAAGCCGACCGCCCCACATTGTCTACTCATCAGAAACCTTTCGTGCCAAAGGAGATGGCAACCTGTTCTCACGTTTAAATTCACTCTTCCTTGCAACCAGTCTACTATGACGGCCCCTTTACAGTCATCTCCAGGAAGCCAAAATTCTTTATACTATGGTTTGACACCAAGCGGCATACTGTCTCCATCGATTGCCTGAAACCCGCCTTTATATAGGCCGTTCACCTTGAACAGCTGATGTCTTCTCCTCCCACTATGAGTGTTAGTGATCCAGTTGTTTCTCATACTTTTCTTCAAATCTTCCTACAAACCATTCTCCAACACTCAATTCTCCTCCCCTTTTGTTGCAGGAGCCCTCGTCAGCAACGGAGAGCCAGTCTCAAAACGGCCAGCCCCTGTCATACGCCAGTTTTAGGGGAACAGAACGGATGTCCTTCGCCCTGCCTGCCCTCGCGCACGTCAGTGTTTCGCCACAAATGATTGGCACTGCCAGTCAATTGTGTTCCCATAATCGAAATCAGCCACATGACATCTCATTTTTGTTAATTATTTATATTTGTAAAAAAGTCTTCAAAAACAATTGGCAACATTTGCACGCATGTACTAACGCTTCCAAATATTCTACATGGGAGACAAAATTTTCACTTGTTCTCTCCCCAGCACCAAGCATCAAGGTCAGTTGAATTCTTTCTCCATTTCATCCTTAAGTTTTACAAAGAAAAACAGTCTAATTCCTTATATTTCTTTTCCAGACTCTCATACATTGTCCCTTTTAACCATCGTGATTTCAATTATTACAATTACATTTCAATTAGTTACAAATACAATTTAATTTCTTACCTATTTACCATTACCTTTGTTACCTATTTACCATTACCTTGTTACCTATTTACCATCACCTTGTTACCTATCTACCTTACACCAAGTTTAGTCACAACGAAAATTCAGTATTAAACTCACGTTCATTTTGTATAATTAAATTCAAATTCAACCAATATAATTTTAAATATGTTCCATTCTTTTTAATTTATAATAATATATATTTTGTTCTATCCTTGTATTCATTCATTTCTTAACGATTTCATGTCCAACTATTAAGCCTAACTTTGCCATAAGATTTTCCGCTCAAGCCTTTTTTTACCATTCAATAACTCCTCAAAAACTTATAGATATAGGTTCGTTGTGAAGTATCTATCTAGGTTCATACCACGATGGCCCTCTATCTATAATATCATTAGCTGACCAACTGTGCACGTCACAAGATGAATTTGAAAAATATGAAAAAGATGCAAAGGAAATGTTACCAGGTGGAAATTACAAGGCAGCTACAGCTACAAAAGTATTAATTAGAAGGCAGCTACAACTCGCAAAAGTATCATAAAGAAGGTACCAAATGACGGAGATACACCAGAAGTATATCTGAATACCAGAGATAAATTTTGTATCATCACCTTTTACACAATTGTTGACAAACTTGCAACTGAGATGAAAGGAAGAGGTGAGATTACAAAGAAATAACAGAGAGATTTTCTTTTCTAAGTGATGTGCCATCTTTTTTCACTTCATCCTTTACTAACATTGAAAGGTATTCTCAGTGTTGTCAAAAGCTGATTGATGCTTACCTAGAGGACTTCAACAGTCATTTCTCAGCTGAGCTTCAGCAGTTACATTTATATGTGGGCCATAAGTTCAGTGCAACATAAAATGGAACACAAGATTCATTCATGCTGAACTATATAAAATAATTGTAGAAGACAATATTGAATGTGCCTTTCCAAATGTAGCCATTGCCTTCCGTATATTTTTAACATTAATGGTCATATATTACTCAAGTGAGCATTCATTTTTTATGGTTGAAATATATTTTTAAAAATCCACCCAGAACAACTATGCAACAAGGTAGGTTGGATGCCTTATCTCTATTATGTATAGAAGCAGATGGGTTATGTAAGAGGTAATTGTGTAGACGATGGCCGGATGCGATTATTTTGAGTGTGGGCTCGTTGTTGGGTACGGCTCGCCGCAGGGATAACACTGCGATGACCCTGAGTTTCAATCCTTTGGGGGGGGGGCCATCGTCTACGCAATTACCTCTGGCTACTTTTCGTTGTTACTTTTTTAGAAATGAAATCGAAGAATTTTATGGCGATTTTCGTTTTTATACTGGGGGGCTGTGCAACCCAAAGGATTGAAACTCAGGGTCATCGCAGTGTTATCCCCACGGCGAGCCGTACCCAACAACGAGTCGATGCTCAAAATAATCGCATCTGGCCATCGTCTACACAATTACCATTCATTCTAGGTTACTCAAAGAAGGTTTAGATAGTATTGCAGTAGCTCTTGAGAAGATTATAATAGATCACTAGAGTTTGAAAATTAGCGAATGTTGTGCCAATTTTTAAAAAGGGAAGTAAAGAGTACCCAAATAACTTTAGACCAGTAAGCTTAACTTCTATAGTTTCTAAAATTCTTGAAGATATTTAAGAAGGGAATTTCTGACCATCTAGAGTGTGGTTGGTTAATAAATGATGCTCAGCATAGGTTTGAAAGAGGTAGATCGTGTTTAACAAATTTAATGGATTTTATGTATTATGTAACTAAACAATTAAATAAGGGAGAGAATGTTAATATAATTTACTTAGATTTTAGCAAAGTTTTTGATAAGGTTCCACATAGGAGACTAATTCACAAATTAAAAATGCATGGGACATGTGGTAAAGTTTTGAATTGGATAACTGAATGGTTGAAAGACAAGAAACAGAGAGTTGTGCTTAATGGGGTGAGGTTACAGTTGAGGGACATTCTCAGTGGCATACCTCAGGGATCAATTCTAGGCCCATTATTATTCATAGTTTATATAAATTATCTTGGGAGGCTGTAAATAGCAAAGTATCAATTTTTGTTGATGACACTAAATTGACAGCTGTAGTCAAAGAAGTTTAGGGTAGCTTTAAAGTGTAGTGACTTAAAGAAGTTGTTAGCTTTGGCTCAGAAGTGGCAGATGACTTTTAACCTTAAATGCAAAGTTATTAACATGGGAAGGGATAATAGGGAATTTAGCTATGAAATGGATGGGCATTGGCTGAATTCAGTTGAGAATGAGAAGGACCTAGATGTAGTAGTAGATAGGTCACTGAAGTTTTCAAAGCAGTGTATTGAGGCAAAACACAGAGCAAATAGGGTACTAGGATACATTAAGAGGATAGCTATAAGAGTAAAAGGTCATCCTTAAACTCAACTCCTATGTCAGGCCATATTTAGAGTATTGTATACAAGCATGCTCACCACATTTTAGACATGACATCAACCTGCTACAAAAGAGGGGGCAACAAAAATAATACCTTCCCTGAAGCACCTTGAATATGAAGATAGACTGAGGGTACTAAATATGTTCTCATTTGAAAGAAGGTGTGTGAGGATAGATATGATTGAGCTTTTTAAAATCTGTTTTTGGTAGATAAGTTAGACATCAGCAAGTTATTTGAGTTGGAAGGTAGTAATAGAACTAGGAGTCACCAGTTGAAAATAAAAAATGGAGGTGCAGTCGGATGTTAGAAAATATTTTTTCACCAACACTGTGGTAGATTATTGGAATAGTTTGCCACCTGAGACAGTAGACAGTCAAAACTTGAATATTTTCAAACACACACAGATTAGATGATTATAATGGGGAGGGAAGATTAACTTCTTGGGGACGGGCTATTCTGGACTCAGTCCTGTGGATGCAGTTTTTTATTCTTATATATTATGAGTGTTTTGGATTTTGATGAGTTTGATGATGATGCTTTTTGTTTTTGATGCGGATAACCTTTGATAGGCCCTTGTGGCTTTGCTCATCTGTGAAATTATGTTATATTAATGGTTGCATGGTCCCACAGTATGGCATTCTTGCTGAATGTCCCAGTCTGGGTGATTTTTGTGCATGTTACCTGTCCCGGCACTGGGATGAGCCAGGTTGCTACCACTTGTTCCATTTACTGAGGATGAGGTCATTCACTCCCGATTTTGCAGTTCTTAAGTTAAGAAGCAGAGGCCTCTTCCCTTGGGTATAGATTTTGGGTGTAAGCTTAATTAATCCTCAGAGGGAGTGGGCATCCCTTCAGCACCTCATCATGCTTTCTTTTTTTAATCTTGTTAGTTTGTTTGGGTGCTTTAAGTTGGTTGTGGATCCTTTCATTTAACAACAAACTAATTTCTATTTCATACATCCTCATAGTTATCTCACTATAAATTTGATAAAAAATACCACCTTGATCTACAGTGTCACATGTGTATTGAGAATGTCTCATGTACTCATTACTGATAACATTGACAGCTCAGTGTTTAACCACAGGTGCTTAATGATTGTGGCCAGTGGGATCAGGATAGAATTGTCCAAGGTAACAGAGAAGCAATACTGATCCAAATCAGATCCACATTCAATGCAAGAGGTCCCGGCCTCATATCCATCAGGTCAGTGCAGTATTCATTACCTTTCATGAGATATGGGAGCAGAACCACTAAGTTCTCCTATTAATACCGCATTGCCACACCTAGACTCATGATGATGTCAAGTGGACCCTGTGGCCTGGCAACCTGTCTAATGGCCCCCATGACCTCATGGGGGCTGGTTGTGGTTCCATACTGCTGTGGTGTGGGGTAGGTCCATCTAAATATGTCATTGACCACTACATTGCACTGCTTGGTAACCATTTATATGCATAAATTTTTTAATTTATGTACCCCAACAAAATTTTAATATTCCAGCAGGATAATGCACCATGTCTTTCAGGCTAAGTTGCCCAGTATTGAGGAGCGTTCCACTATCTAAGAGAGTGGTTCCCAAACTATGCGCCCCCCCAGGAGATGCCTAGGCACACCCTTGGGCATCACATAATTATGTGTGTCCAGATATAAAAAATGAAATATACTATTACATTATATTATTTCACGAGAGATTCAAACAAAAGATATTTTGGTTAGCCATGAGTCGCCATTAATTACAATAATACTACAAGACCTACCCCTTCATTAAACAAGTTTGATTAAAATTATTTACTATAGAATGAAGGATCTTTCATTAATTTTCAATTTTCTATAAAAAAAACTCAATAAAAACCATCTATAATTTGATTTAAATCAATTTTTTTATGTGTGTCAATTACTATATTGTTTAGTAACTTTAGTTGAATGATAATTTCAGTCTCATTGCCTCAGTCCTCATTATGACCATATATGGTAAATGCTAACAGCAGCTGAAGCAAAATGCTTTGAATCTAAAGCAAATGTCCTAAATCATTTTGAAGTGATGAAACAAACATTGTAGCGGGCCGAAAGCAACATTAACCCTGCATTCCAACCTTATCCTAGAATTTATGAACCTTGAGAACCCCGGGAAAGAATTGATACAATTTGATATACAGTCCTTTACTTTAAAAAAAAATAGTGATAATTACAGTTTCTATTTAAAAAAACAAAAAACACCGGTACGCATTCAAAATAAATACTCTATACAAATTCCAATTCTCCCAACCGGAAACAAAAATAAAATACGAAAAAAAAACAACTGAATGAAAAGGGGCACGCGACTATCACTTGTGCGCTGGGGTGGTGGTGTGGTGGAGCGAATGTGAGTGTGTGTAAAAGGGCCATTCTCCCACCCCTTTTCTCAGTACCCTATCCCTTCCTCTGTAAAAATGTGTGTGTGTCTGAATGGGAATGGGTTTGTTGTTTTATTTTTGTTTATTTTATGTATAAAATGATTGCCATGTTTTTCTTTCTTTCCGGGCGTCATATTCTGGAAAGATAGTAGTTAGTTTTGAGATATCACTATAATTAAAAGATAGTTTCTTTGCTAAATTTATTTTAACAAAGCATCATATTCTGGAAAGAGGTAAGCTAGTCGATAAATTTACTCGGGTAATGCCCACTTATTAGTTTCCCTTCCATGTATAAATAAATGGGTCATAAAAGGAGGATATATCTCTTTTACAGAGAGTGGAAGTGTGGACTAACAGCAAGAGGGGTTCTCTAGACGAGTGCTCCGCCCAGCCCTGAGACGGAGGGCTTTCGTGCCTCTCTAACCACCTAAACCGCCATACCCGCCTTCGTTGACAATCCTGCCTCCTTCTAAGTTAGCCTACTACCACCCACCTCCAGCACACAAGTGATAGTGCGTGCCCCCTTTTCGTTCGGTTGTTGTTGTGTTTTTTTATGTTTTGTGTAGATATATAAGTAAATTGTTGTATTCGCCGGTTATAAAATTCTCTTTTGGTATCGTATTTGGATTGGGGAATTTAGCCTGATTTTGAAGTGTGCACACTTCCCTTGTAAATATAAAATTGTTGTAAATATAAGCTGTAATTATCATTGTACTTTTTTTCTGTTAGTAAAGAACTGTACATACAATCCGTTTCATTCTCCTTCGATTTCTCACGTCCGGATTAGTATAGGAAGCGGGTTGGATCGATTGGGGTTAGTCTAAATTTTTCGGCCCGCTACATTTGGCGCCCGAATAGGGACATGAGACTTCGAAACTGGGAGCGTGACTGGATTGGATTGCAGTCCATACCCAATTAGTGTGACAAGTAGTTTGATTGATTTTTCCCTCCTCCTATCTTTTTACTAACTTGGGAACAATGGCTGTAGCGGAAACATTGAATGAAGAAGTAGTGCGATTGAGACTGGAGTTGAGAAAGAAAGAAGAGGAGTGTGAAATGTTGCGGGGAATGATGGAGGGAATGGAGAATAAAATATAAGGGATGAATGAAAAGACTGATAGGATGAAGAAGGAAATGGGAGACCGACAGGATCAGACGGACCGACGGATGCAGGACCTGTATAACATGATGACAGGGGCTGGATCAGTCCCAGGACCTACAACCCTGACTCCTGCTCCTACTGAAGGGACTCTGCTAAATGGAATAGATGGCAGTATGATTGAGTCTAAAGAAGATACTGTGAGTGGTAGGAAAGGGGGTGAATGGAAGAGAGTGGGAAGTAAGAGAGGAAGGAAGCATGGTTCTAAGGTTAAGGATAGGAAGGCAAGAGGGAAGAGTGTGGATTCGCTATACTCAGATGAGGGAGAGAGTGACGATATGATTGGAATGAGTGAGACCGAGAGTAGCTCTTCGGAGAGTGAAGTGAATGTGGGGAAAGGAATTTTGATTAGGGAAGTGCCAAGGATTGATAAGTTTAGATTGCATGAGGGAAAGAGTATGGATGAGTTCTTTGGGGATTTTGAGCGGTACTGCAAGCTCAAGTACCCGCAGAACAAGGGTCACTGGGTGAGTGTTCTGGGAGATTGTTTGGATGGGAAAGTGTTGGAGTTCTTACGAGTGATAACGAGTGTGGGAGAGCCAAAGTACGATGTAGTGAAGAAGAGATTGATTGGGCAGGTGAAACGAATGAAAGAGAGTGTGAAGTATAAGAGGGTGAATGAATTTGAGAAGGCTCGAATGGGGAAGAGTGAAAGTGTGAATATGTATGCACATAGGCTTGAGAGTATGGCAAGAACGAGGTATGGTGATGATGATGTAAATGAATGTAAACCACTCATGAGAAAGTTTTTGGACACGATCCCGCGGAAGGTGAGTGAATGGCTGAGTGGAAAGAGAAAGGAGAGAGGGAGACTGACAGGTGAACGGTTGATGTGGGAGGATGTGTTGGAACTGTTAGAAGATGGACGATTTGATGATGAAAGCGATCTAGAAGAGGATGGATGGTACAGTGTGAATGTTGGGGGTAAGAAGCCCAGGAGCTTTCATCCACCCCAGCAGTTTGTCAGCTACAGGGATGCCCTGAAGGCTGCACCAGCTGGAGTGATGTCGCACTTCCTGGGCCGGCAGAATGGATGGGCAAATGGAGGGTGGTTAATGGAAGGGGGCAGATGAATTTCAAGCGTGGGAACGGATATATGAGAGAGAAACCGAGGTATGTCCCAGCAAATGAGAGACCGAATGGTGGGAGAAAGATTGTGGAATGTCGTCGGTGTGGAAGGAAAGGTCATATGTTGGCAGAATGTAGGTGGACATCTGGTGCATGTTTTGGGTGTGGTAAGAAAGGGCATATGATAAAGGATTGCCAGGAAAGTGTGAAAGAGTGCTTCGAGTGTAAAGAAATAGGCCATTTGAAGAAAGATTGTCCGAGGTTGAATGGTGGAGCAACTGGTGGGGAAAGTATGAAATATGCATGTGGTAATTGTGGAAAGGCTGGTCATTATGCAAGGATGTGTCGTGACCAGAGGAATGTATGTAGCTATTGTGCGATGGAAGGACATTCAAGTGAAAAGTGTTGGATTAGACTGAGAGCGCAAGGTGTGAATGGAAAGTCTGAAGCGGGAAACTGAATGGTAAGAGGGTACCTGCTGAAGTATCCTCTGGGTGCATGAGTGTGAGTAATGTGTTGGTAAGTCTGTCTAGTGTGAAAGTGCTGTCTGGTAGGAAGTATGAGTGTCTGAGTGTGAAGGTGGAGTTGAATGGAATTGAGTGTTTGGCTTTAATAGATTCTGGATGCAAGGCGAGCTTGGTGTATAAAGATGTGTATGACAAGGTTAGCGAGAAAGCCCTCCTGTCTGAGTGCAAGGGTAGTTTGGTAGGTATTGGTAATAGGAGAGTGCCTGTGATTGGAATGATAAGGTCACCTGTTCGAATGCATGGTATGATGATGAATGAATGTGAATTTTCTGTTATTGATAAGGTGAGTAGTGAGTATGGTGTGATTTGGGGGTATGATTTTATGAAAATGAATCGTATGGTTGTGCATCCTGCGAGTGATCAGATTGAGAGAAAGATTGGTAAAAATGGGGTGTATAAGTTGTATGTAGGGAAAGATGGTAGCGTTTTGAGGAGTGTGTTTACTGGTATTGAGGTGACTGGTGTGGAGAATGTAAGGCTTGTGAAGGGTGAAAGGGTGTCTGTTAGAGTGAGTTGGAGTAAGGATGTTAGTTTGAATGTGAGTGAGAACACTGTGATCTTGGATGGAAAGGATGCGTGTTATAAGGTAAGGCGTGTTGCTTGTTTGTTTGATGGCTTGATGAGAATGAATGATCCTTTTGTATGTGTGCAGGCGGAGCCCAGTGTGAAAGGGCAGGTGAGGGGAATCCAAGTCAGAGATGTACTGGGCCACCTCTCCACTGTCAATGAGGTAGGTATGGATGATAGTACGGATATCAGGGTGAATGTTGCGAATGAAAAGACATGTGAATGGATGTATAATGAGGTGAAGGACATGGTGAAATTGGATGGATGTTTGACTGAGTATGAAAGGGAGGATGTGTATCGAATGATATTTGAGCGAAAGGGAGCCCTCAGTAAGGGTGATCTGGATTTCGGGGTTGCAAAGCTCCCGGAATTCAAGATTGTCCTGAAGGAGGACTCCCCAATCTATCAGCGGCCAAGGCATTTCCCACGTCCGGTTGCTGATGAGATTGAGGAGCAGTGTTTGGAATTGGAGCAATTGGGGGTGATTGAAGAGAGCGAGAGTGCATGGAATAGTCCAATTGTACCTGTACGTAAGCCGGATGGAAGATTGCGTCTGTGTGTGGATTATCGAAAGGTGAATGAAAGGACTGTGAAAGAAAGGTTTCTGATGTGTGTGGTATCTGAGTGTGTGTATAGTATGCATGGGATGGAGTGGTTTACAAAGCTGGATCTGGTACGGGGGTATTACCAGATGCCCATTGCTGAGGAGAGCCGGCCAGTAACTGCCTTCTCTTCTTCAAAGAGGCATTACCAGTTCCGGTACCTCAGCTTTGGGTTGGCTAATGCTCCCGGAGCCTTCCAGCGGGCAATGAATGTTGTGTTGAGTAAGTTTGCGAGTAAGAATGTGATTGCGTTTATAGATGATATTTTGATTATGACTGAGACTTTTGAGGTGCATATGAGATTGGTGAATGATGTGTTGAGAACATTGGAGAGTGTTGGTGTGAAGGTGAAAGTGGCGAAGTGTGAATGGTTTGCGAAAGAAGTGGAATTCCTTGGGCATATGGTGAGTGAGAATGGATTGCGAAAATCATCGAAGTATGTTGAGAAGGTGCGAATGTTTCCTAAACCGGTGACTGTGAAGCAACTGAAGTCATTTTTGGGTTTGATTGAGTTCCAGCGAAAGTTTATACATGATTGTTCTGGTGTGAGTAAGCCTCTGACTGAGTGGATGGGCAAGAAAGGTAGTACGGTTGTCAAGTGGAATGATAAGATGAATGAGGCGTATGAGAGACTGAAAGAGGCAGCGGCTGAAGATGTTGAATTGGCTTACCCAGATTATAGTGTAAATGCTAAAATGCTTGAACTGTATACAGATGCGAGTGTGTATTGTATGGGAGGTTTTCTGATGCAAGAGCAGCGTTTGAATGGAGAGAATGTCAGGCGAATAATTGGGTATGTATCCAAGGCTATGAATGTTGCAGAACGAAAGTATTCGACTGTGGAACGAGAGCTGGCTGCGATAAGATATTGTTTGAAAGTGTTGCGTCCATTTTGGTATGGTGTGAGGTTTGTGATCAAAACCGATCATCAACCTCTTGTGTATCTGCAGCGTATGAAGTGGGCTGATAGTAGGATTGCAAGGACTTTGGAAGATTTGAGTGACTTTGACTATGTGATTGAGTATGTGCCTGGTGAACGGAATGGAGTGGCTGATTTGATGTCAAGGTATCCTGGTACGAATGATGAAAATGTGTGTGGAGTGAGTGATCCTGAGTATTTGCCGAAAGGGATTATGAATGGAAAAGAGAGTAAGGGTGGTGGTGATTCCTTGTTTGAGAGTGTATGGAATGGTTTGCAAGATTTGAAGAGTGATGGAGTAGATGTGAGAGTGCCTGATAGTGTAGATGATTTAAGGAAGGAGGTAATGAATGAAGTGTGTAGGAAGCCTGAAAGCATTGGTATGGCAAAGGTGCGGAACTTCATGAAAGAATTGAGAGCGATGTGTATGCAAGGGGTCCCGCCATTTCAGGAAGTGTTGATTGTAGTGAGTCGTTTGTATGGAGTGATTATTTATGTGCACTTTGGTGGTGAGAGGCCGATTGTGTACAAGGATGAGAAGATGAAGGGTTTGAATCCTAATGTGGTACATCTGCAATGTTTGAGCGGTGTGCACTACAATTGGGTGATTGAAAAGTGTTCATATATAAGAGAGAAGAATGATTGTCTGGATGAAGATGAGTGTGTGGTGAGTGATGATATGGGAGTTAATGACAGTGTGGATATCAGTGCTGATGTTGGTGTGCTTGTTCCTTCGGTTTATTGCGAACATGGTGGACCTGATATGATGGAAGCGAGAGTGAAAGTTGGTGAAAGGTTGTTCTGTGGTTTGATTGATACTGGAGCGCAGGTGTCTTTAGTGAATGAGAGGATTCTGAGTAAGTATGATGAGTTTAAATGTTAAGAGCATAAACCTGTGAAGTTACGGATAAGTGGATTAGGGAATGGCATGATAGTGGCATGGGAACAGGTTAGTCTGAAAGTGAGTTTGGGTAATGGTGTGAATGTGAAGCATGACTTTGTGATTCTGTAGGATGAGCAAATGCCGTGTTGTTTCTTGCTTGGTGTAGACTTTATGAGATTGAATGATTTGTCTTTGGATGCTGATAAGGATTGTCTTATGAAAGGTGAATGTGAGGTGATGAGGTTGAATGAGTGTGCAAAGAATGTTGTCAAATTTTGTGGCATGATTGAGTTGGTCATGGATGATGAGAATGAGATTTTAAGTGATGATGATATTCTAGAGATGCAAGAGATGTGTCCTTTTGTTAGTGAGTTGAAGAGGTGTGTAATGATGCGTGTTGATTTGAATGAATGGCCAGAGTGTTTAAGTGATTTTAAAAGGTATGCTAAGGATTTTGTTGTTTGTATGGATGTTGTATATTTTGTGAGGCATGTGAAGGGTGATGATGATATGTATGTACCTGTGATGTCCTTAGTTGGTATGATTGGTCTGGTGAAGGTTGTGCATGATAATTATGGGCATATGGGTAAGTTTAAACTGTGCGAGTGTATGAAGGAGCGTGTGTTCCACCCGTTTCTGAGAACTGTTGTGAATGATGTTGCAACTACGTGTGAAAGGTGCAAGGTGTGCAAGTGAAACCACCGATGTTGAAAGTTGATGCGAAAGAACCGTTTGAATTGGTAGTGATTGATTGTGTGTCTTTGCCGCGTACGAGTGCTGGGAATGTTGGTTTGGTTGTTATGGTTGATCATAAAAGTAAGTTTGTGTATGCAGCGCCTGTGAGAGATAAAAGGAGTGTGACTGTTGCGCGTGTGGTTGAGCAGTTGTTCTTTCCTATGTGTGTATGGAAGCCTAGAAGATGTCTGAGTGATAATGGGCCTGAATTTGTAGGGGAAGTGTTTGAGCAAATGTTGAAAGAGAATGGTGTGGAGCATGTGAGAACAACTCCTTATGTACCGTCTTCAAATGGATTGGCTGAACGGACTATAAGAACCTTGTGTGAGATGTTGAGAATGATGAGTACGACAGTGAATGACTGGGATGTGTGTCTGGGGAGAGTGTTGTGGGTGTATAATTCAACTGTGCATAGTGCAACTGGAATGTCCCCATGTCAGTTTGTGATGAATTTTGAAAGGCGACTGAAAGATAGGTTTCGTTTGAGTGAAAGTGAGCAGAGTGTATGGCATGAGGCGCATGAAAGGTTCCGTTCATTTGAATTAGGTACAAAAGTATTGAAGGTGAAAGAAGTGAAGGGTAGGTTGAATGTATCAAAGATGAGTGAGAAGTTTGATGGACCTTATAGAGTTGTGAGAGTTTGGAAAAATGGGGTAACGTATGTTTGGGAGAGTTTGAATGACGGCATGACTGAGAGAGTGCGGGCTCATCAGAGTCAGTTAAGGAGATGGAGAGAACCTCCTGACTACCTAGTGAGCCATCCGGTGTATGGACTGTGTAGAGAGAGAGGTAAAGTGCATGATGATGAGATTGAATGTGAGAGTATGGATCTGTCTGGGAAAGAGCTAGTCTTAGTCTCGAGGAGTAGAAAGCGTACAAAGAAGGGTGAAAGGAAGAATGCAAGTACGAATGAAAGTAAGTCTGAGCAGAGTGTTTCTGGTATGGGGGATCTTGAAAGGGAGATTGAGTTTTTGCGTAAACAGGTGAGTGATTTGGCTGGTATAAGTAGATGAGTGAGTGAGCTGCCTGTGCCTGATTTTTTCTAGTTTTGGGAACAGTATGAATGATAGTGTGTTTGGGCAGAATGAACCTAGTGTGGCTGATTTTTTGGGTTTTACGAATGGTAATAGTAGGGATGAGTTTGATGTAGTGAATGATGAAGTGGCTGATTTTTCAGGTTTCTGGTGGGAACCAGTCGAAGGGGTTTCTGGTATGCCTGTTGAGAATACAGGGGATGTGAGTGACCTGTCTGTTTCGCAAGAATGTACCTTGAGTTGGATGAGAGCTGTGAGTGAGGAGCTGATGAATGGGGGTATGAAGAGTGAGGGTTCTAAACGGAAGAGTATGAAAGAATTCTGTCGTGAGATGGGAGAACTGGTAATGAGGGCTAAGAGTATGGTTGATGAGATGATCAATAGTGACGATGAGACTGACAGGACGACTGACGAACAACCCCGACTAATTGCTACGCGTAGCCAGGGACCAGTAGAAGAGTGTGAATGGGTGCAGAAGGGTGCGATTGAGCACAAGTGGTACCGTGAAGAGTGATTGAAGGGGTTTTGTGAGTGACTGGTCGAATGGCTTAAGGAAGGAGGGGTGTGGTGGAGCGAATGTGAGTGTGTGTAAAAGGGCCATTCTCCCACCCCTTTTCTCAGTACCCTATCCCTTCCTCTGTAAAAATGTGTGTGTCTGAATGGGAATGGGTTTGTTGTTTTATTTTTGTTTATTTTATGTATAAAATGATTACCATGTTTTTCTTTCTTTCCAGGCGTTATATTCTGGAAAGATAGTAGCTAGTTTTGAGATATCACTATAATTAAAAGATAGTTTCTTTGCTAAATTTATTTTAACAAAGCGTCATATTCTGGAAAGAGGTAAGCTAGTCGATAAATTTACTCGGGTAATGCCCACTTATTAGTTTCCCTTCCATGTATAAATAAATGGGTCATAAAAGGAGGATATATCTCTTTTACAGAGAGTGGAAGTGTGGACTAACAGCAAGAGGGGTTCTCTAGACGAGTGCTCCGCCCAGCCCTGAGACGGAGGGCTTTTGTGCCTCTCTAACCACCTGAACCGCCATACCCGCCTTCGTTGACAATCCTTTCTCTTTCTAAGTTAGCCTACCTCCACCCACCTCCAGCACACAAGTGATAGCGCGTGCCCCCTTTTCGTTCGGTTGTTGTGTTTTTTTATGTTTTGTGTAGATATATAAGTAAATTGTTGTATTCGCCGGTTATAAAATTCTCTTTTGGTATCGTATTTGGATTGGGGAATTTAGCCTCATTTTGAAGTGTGCACACTTCCCTTGTAAATATAAAATTGTTGTAAATATAAGCTGTAATTATCATTGTACTTTTTTTCTGTTAGTAAAGAACTGTACATACAATCCGTTTCATTCTCCTTCGATTTCTCACGTCCGGATTAGTATAGGAAGCGGGTTGGATTGATTGGGGTTAGTCTAAATTTTTCGGCCCGCTACAGTGGTAGTAGTAGGCCAATAAAAGGGGGACAGGCTCATCAGCCAATGCAGGTAGCAAGCAAGGCAGGTAACGCCCTCCATTTCAGGGCTGGTCTGGGCGGAGCACTTGCCTCAAGAATTCCTCTCACAGTCCGCAAAAGCTTCACTCTTAGAAGACACAGGATGCAATACTAGAAAGAGCCAGAGAAATTTTGGTATAGCATTTCCAAAGAAAAATCTGGTAATGAACTTTTCTATCCCTCGTTAAAATTAATGTTGAGCCTATTAGCATTACCTCATTCTTTGGCCTGTTTGTTAAAATAATTTTAGCAAACAACCAATCTTACCTAGTTTAATATCCCAATGCGCTGGACAAATTTTAGGACACTCCTAACTTTCACAAAATTATATAAATATTTATTTTCCAAAAATGGAAAACAATGTTAACATTATTTGTATTCATAATATAAAAAATCGGAAGGCAAATTCTACCCACACACTCACACAGGGGTAGGGAAAGATATATGTAAAGGGGGGTGGGAGAATGGCCCTACAGACACACACACACACCGCTCCCCCACAACATCAGCATGTAAGAGGGTTGCCAGACTTGGCTAATTTTTCAGTTGCTTTGCATTCAGTTGATTATTACCGTTATAGTGGAGTACTTTGTATAGTGTTTAATTAGAGCTGGATTTAACACCAGAACAATGCATAAAAATTAACTTAGTCTTAAACAGTTTATTGAAGTATGCTAAAATGTTCAGCTTTTTTCTAGCTTTTTTAAGTATTAATTGGCTTTATATAAAAATTTTAATCTGTCATCTCTGACTCAGTGATGAGTAGTAATGAATGTTGACCCATTGAGAGTGGAAGTGTTGTGCTTATTATTTAATTTCACATAAATACACTCATACAAAATGGATAAATTTCTTAAAAAGAAGCGTGGAAGAAAAAATGAGTTCTTATTTTCCATCTCTTAATACTGAGATTAGAAACCTGTTCATTGAAAATTCAAGTGATTTTGATTTAACATTAATTGAAGAAGAACTGGCAGCTATATCCACTGATTGTGGATTGCTGATTAAACACAAGGAATTGCCTCTTGAAAAATTTTGGATTTCTATAAAAGAAGAATACGTGTCAATATCCCCAAAAGCTTTGAACATCTTACTAAAATTCTCAACATCATATTTAAACGAGTTAGGATTTTCCACTCTCACCACCATTAAGTGCAAAAAGTGAGGAAATGAGAGAGTGTTTATCAAACCTACACCCCAACATTGAAGAAATCACTAAGACACATCTGGCTCATGTTTCTCATGAATACAATAAATGAATAAAAGTATGTAGCATTTTCTATTTTTCAATTGCATTATTTCTTTCATATACTATTTGACTTAACGTAGCTATTTCTTAGAATTCTGTTTATAGTATGCCTGCAATTTTTTGTAGGATCTCAAGTGCCCCCTCAATTTCAAAAACTTTGGGAACCATAGACTTACACTTGCCATATCCGATGCCCCTTGGCAGTCTCAAACTAGATTCTACCTGGGCTTTATTCATTCTAGACATTTTGACTTTAAACCTTTTTACCACTTTCTTCACAGTTTCTCATCCATTTTCTTTGCTGGTGTCTATTACTATAGGTTAGTTATCAACTAGCGTTTGTCCATTTATCCCTGGTCTGAGTCATTTGTGGAAGATCTTAAAAAATATCCAAATCTAAAAGGTTGCATAACAACCCAAACCTGGTTGACTTCTAAGCTTGGTTTGAATGTATCTTATTATGAGTTATGGTATAACCCAGTCAGTAAGGCACCTGTCACTTTGATCTCAGCAATCCTGAGTCAATATTTTGATTCTTTTCCTCCAGTATCCTCTCTCCTGTTTCTCTGTTTTACATGGGGCAAAAGAAAACTCCATTCTAAAAGGGGCATTGCTGTAGTAGTTGGTGAAATGTTAAAGGCAATAGCAAAAAGGCAGTATCACACAGAAAGTATTGAATGTAGATGAAGCAAAGATAAAATTCAAAGTTGAATGGGAAAAGAATAATTGCTTACCTTTTCTTGATGTAAAAGTCTTAAGAAGTAATGATAAAACATCTTTTAGTGTATACCGTAGACCTACTAATTCTAATTCTTATATTCACTTTTTTCATATCACTATGTTAAAATAAAAAAAACAAAACAATCATAATATCTATGTATTTAATAGCCTTTTGAATTTGTGATCTCTGTTTTTTACAAGATAAAATCACCTTCATAACATGCATGTTCATTAAGTTAAAATATCCACTATATTCTCTAGAGGAAGCCTATCTAAAGCTAGGGCAATATTCTACCATCCTCAATAAAAGAATCTTGCATGTAAAAAGAATTGCTTATCTCTACAATATTCTCCCTTGCTTAAAGGACTAAACTCCATTGCCCTTGCTTAAAGAACTAAACTCCATTGTATATCCCAACTTAACCACTTTCAAATATCTTTCAACCATCAGAAAATCTTTCCATTCCACTAAGCCAAAATTGCAAAATAAGGATGCAGGTATCTATTTAATCCTGTGTAAAGCCCCAATTGCCCCTCTTTCTATGTGGGATAGACCAGAAGGTCATTAGATAAATGCATATATGAACATAGGGGGGATATTTGTAGAGCAAGCACTGCTTCTAGTATTCTTAACCATGTAAAAAGTGCCACTCATATAATAGATTTCTCTAGTGCCAAAATAATCTACCATTGTAACAATTATAATAAAAGAAAAATTAGCAAATCCTCATTAATCAAAGAACTTTAAAATTTCAATTTGTCAGAAGGGCAGCATAAATGTAGTCCCTATGTCTCAAACCTCATTTTAAAGGATATTGTGAATCCCCTAAAGCTAATGGCTCCAGATTAATGTCAGTTGCATTATTATATATTCCAGTATTTCAGTTTCCTTTGTCAATTTCTCTTAGTTAATGGCTGAATATGATATGGGAAACTACATAACAAAACTATTCCTACTCTTATAAACTCTATTCTCCCAAGCAGTGGTTTCTTTGTACATATTTTATTAAGTTTATGTTTGTTTCTGTAAGACAAGTTAAAATAACTAAATATCAGTTAGGGTAAACTAGCCAATTAAGACATACCTTCCTCAATTAAGACGCACTTGTGAGAAAAAAATCTGCTCTGCAAAAACTAATGCACATAATCAAAATCTTTTGTGTTCAAAATGATCTAAAACCATATACCTAAAAGATTTTGTATGCATTAAGTTTTTGCAGAGCAGATTTTTCTCACAAGTGCGTCTTAATTGGCTAGTTTACCCTATTTGAAAATTAGAAAAATCATATTAGATTTTTGTAATTTTCTATGAATAAATAACATTTTATTTCTGTGTCCTTCCCATCTTCCGCACTAGCCTCTGGGTCTCGAAACTCTGATTATGCATTCTTAAAATTTGGATAGGAAATTCCTACTACAATGCTATATGTGATAAACACCCCCCCCCCTCCCTCCCCTTTCTGTCACTAGTGCCCCAAACAAAATAAAAACAATCAACAAAACTAGAAAGTTTCATTTAAATGAGTTTTTACTCTACATATATTATCATTTGCTTTCAAGTCTTTGCAAAACATTCTTTATTTTAATTCTTCTGACATGCAAGTAAATGAAAATAATTAGAAATATTAAAGAAAGTATTAAAAATCAATGTCAGCAGTTCAATCTTTCCTTGACTTTGTATTATTAAAGTTCTTACAATTTCCAGGTTATCTACTTGTATATATGAAAACAAAAACTAGTAGACATATCTAGTATAGCTCTAAAATTATATCACTTTTAATTAAACTTTTGGGGGGCTAAATAAAATATCTTGCATTGATTCTATGCAATGTCAAAGAAATCATATGTTTGGAATTATTTTACTAAAGAAAAAGATAAAAATGGAGCAAAATGTTTCAAGTGTAAAAAAGTAATAAAATGTGCTGGAGGTTCAACTAGTGGATTATTTGCTCATTTAAAATCAATTCATCAGATTACTTATTCTGAAATCAATGCAAGTGGAAATGAGAATGAGTCAGTGAAAAGAACAAAAAATTCTATTGAAGAAGAATTTGGAAAACTTGTCTCTGTTGATGGGTTTAGCTACTCTCCCATCACATCAAGTAAGTTTATTATAATTTATCATTTTGATTATTAACATAGTGGGATTTAACATAAATATACTGGTTTGGAAAAATTAGGGAGCATTAATAATAAAAAAATTAACTGTTATTAAAAGCACTTCACTGGGTATATATCAAAAGGATAATTTAATTCTCTATAAAAGGTTCAGTAGAATATTTATCTTTTGAAAGCATCAAATTCCATTAGAATGAATTGTTCACATATATGTAATAACCACACTCCTTTCCTAAGAAAAAGTTGCCAAATGCTACCAGAATTAAATATTAAGGGATATTTTAATTTTTAGAAAGAAGGACTATTCTACTATTGAAATTCTTCTAAACATAATTTCTTTTCCTTTGAGATTTTCAAGTGTTTTTAAAGGTTAATTAGGATTGTGATATTGAACAGTGGTGGGTGCGATAACGAAAAAATCTATCATGATGTAGCGGGCCGAAAATCTAGAATAATCCCAATTGATCCAACCCGCTTCCTACACTAATCCGGACGTGAGAAATCAAAGGAGAATGAAACGGATTGTATGTACAGTCCTTTACTAACAAAAAAAATACAATATTTACAAAAATATGGGTAAATATGCACCCAATGAGCCTATATATATATATATATATATATATATATATATATATATATATATATATATACACTAAAACAATCCTATCTTGGAACACAATCAATCAAAAAATATATATATTAATACTAAGAGTCAGCAAATACAAAAAGGGACAACCAAAACAACAAAACAAGAGACAACAAAAAGAGGAGTTTTCTTACGTGGTACCACGGTTTATGATTTGCCGGCCTTCCCGTGGGAAAATGTTGCCAGCAGTCACTCTTGTGACAAAATTGGGTGTGCGGGTCTTATGGTGCCTGCCGCCTCGGAGCTCAGTTTTCTTAAAGATCCAGTCAACTACTATTACAAGACTTCTTAAATTTTCTTTAAATTTCTCCAAAATGTTTTCATTACAGTCACTCTTGCAAAATGCAGGCAATGTTTTTGTTTGTTTTGTTCTTTTTTTTTATTCTGGTACTTGAATGCTGTCTCATAAAATCTTTAACATTTTGTAGCTAATTAAAAAAAAACATGAGATGTTAAATAACCTTATTCATACAACATGAAATCAAATACATATATATACAAAAAGAAAATATAAAAAAAACTCATTCCCACTCACACACACATTCTTACAGAGGGAGGGAGAGGGTATTGGGAAAAGAGGGTGGGAGAATGGCCCTTCATGCACACTCACATTCTCTCCACCGCAATGATAACCGATAAATTGATAACGATAACCTTATCGGCGATAACCGATAATTGATAAGGTGATAACCCATAAATCGATAAATCCAAAATTATAATACAATATTGATTATTGACTATATATAGCATTATTTTATAATCCAATAGTAAGAATATTTGAATACTGTTTCTTAGTTTCTTACCTGATGAGGCTCTCCTTCATCTTCTCATAGGTTTTGAGGATCTTCCTCCCCAGCATCCTCCTAGAGGGTACCTCTTTCTTAGGGTTGAGGGTGTGGACCATGTCCCTGAAGCTCTGACTGTCCACAATCTGCAGCGGCAGCATGTTGTCCACCACAAACCTAACAATTGTCTTGTCAACAGTGAACTGCAGGGTGGCGGTGCCCTGGGCCATGATGCCAAAGGTCTTGGCGATGGACATCTGCCGCTGCTTCTTGCTGGTTGACCTGCCGTCATCTGACTGACCAGACCAGTTCCTGCTGTGCCGCCAGTCCCAATGTTGGCCTTGCAAGCTTCATCAACTTGTTTTGCCTTATGATGAATCCTGTTGAAGTGGCTCTTTAGGTTGGCCTTGGTGCCCTTGTTCACCTTCACCTCAGTGATCTTGGGAAGGCAGGACAAGCACTGGAAGATGTAGCTATCGCCAACCATCTTCTTGTACTTCACCCACTTGCCAAGGAATGGCCAGGGTGACTGAGGCTCAGCCTCGGTGCGCTCAGAGTCAATAGACTCAGCTGAGTCCCTTTGGCTTGATGCGGGCACAGTCTCTTGAGACACCATCACTAATTCAATACTATAAAATAGCAAAGCATTGCAATACTAAATTACAATAAAAATAGGATCAGTTTAGAATAGGGGCATAACTTAAGTGTTTAAAACATTAGTAAACGGATATTAAAGAATAAGCACCAAATTGTACATTCATTCATATACACATGCACAAAAAATTAGAACATAGGGAAAAAATCATCAAAGAAAGCTTAAAACCAGTAGCATGCCGGAGCAACACCTTGTGCCCTCTTGCCCACCTATGCTATTGGTGTCATTGCCATCCTTACATCTTTCTTCTATTTACCACCCTCATCAGTCTTTCCTTTCTCTAAATCCATCTTAACTGAAAATATTCATGTTTATTATATCAAGTTTCTTCTTTTTCTTTATTTCTTTTCAAACAGAAAGTTACAAAATTCAGCATAGTAATCATCTTACGCTTGTCCTTGAGTTTTTGGCTGGAGATGAATCTTTTATGGATGTAACCCTTACAGCACAAGGAGAAGCCATTAAAGCTCATAAAGTAAGTAGTCTTTGGCTTTGCTATAATTTAGTGTTGATTTCATCACCCAGGTAAACAATGATTTCCTAATTACTAAGCACTAGATTGAAAATATATGATTCATAGAGACTTAAGGCTAGAGTTTAGTTGAGTTGAAATACTGGTTCCAATTACAGTGAAATCTTAGGTGTGGTGATGCACTGGATTGAGCCTTGATTTAGGTTGCCTTCACAGTGGCTCCCATGAGCTGTAGATACCTGGGGTTGAGATCCCAGGTTAAACTGTACATCCCCACTCAGAAAGAATGGCACTCAAAAGAGGACAGATCAGTGGTAAAAAAAAGAAGAAAACCATCAATTTTTTTTTAAGACAGATTTATTAATTTTGTGTTTGTTGTTTCTGTGTTCTCTTGAGTGCAACCTTGCAATGCTCAGAAAAGTGCTACAGCGAGTCTTTTGTACACATTGATATTTCAATGCAAATGAAAGCATTTTTTTAAGTGAATTACTTTTTTTAATTTTGATCGTAATTATAGGACTAGTTTCGGAGTATCACTCTCCATCCTTCATATAAGGTTATGGCCTATCCTTTATCCTTTAATATTCGTACTCCTACAAACCCAATAATTAATATTAACAAAGCTACAAGAAATAACAGTAAGTGCCATGCATTTGTGACATGGTATCAACTCAAGTCATTTTTCAAAACTACTTTATCTTAGCAAACATTATTAATGGCCCTGAAAAGTGAAAAAAACAATAACCTCCCTGATAATAATATCAACAAAATGAACCAAATTGGAATAATGAATAACTAAGAAAACGATTTCTTGACCCACAAAGGGGTATATGAAATATTATTTCATTGTCTTCTTCTGTCTAAATTTAAATAATTTAACAAGAATATTTAAAACATTTTAAAAGATTACCTCAATTAAAAAATTAAGTTTTAGTTATCAACCCCACTCTTCCCTATATGTATGGTATCCCTAAGTCCCATAAAGAACAATGTCCTCTTTGCCCCTTTTTCTCTACACTTAATTCCCTACCCTACAAATTATCTCAATGGCTTGCCTATATTTATCTCCTATTTTAGGCAGCATTTCCCTGACATTATAAATGTTAAAGATTTAATCCTAAAAGATAAATCTACCAATCGAATATTAATAAACAGCAGCTCCTATCCCTGGATCTAGATTCAATGTTCATCTAAGTACCTATTGATGAAACTTATTTTTAAATGCAAAATTATGTCTGCTTGATATTACCTTCCTCCTTAATGACATAGTAATTCAATTAATTAACATCTTTGTTTCTAATAATGTTTTCTCATGTGAATGAGGGTATTACAGGCAAAAATGTGCCTTGTCCATGGGAAGCCCCTTGTTCTCTGTTGCAATTTCATGGAATACTTTGAATCAGAACTATGGCCTAATATTTTGCAAGTAAAACATTGGTATTATGTAGATGACATATGTTTATTATGGTTTGAAAAATGATCATTTTAATAACATACTAAGCCAACTCAATAATCTCCATCCCTCCATTAAATTTACTTTTTAATGGGAATAAAACTTCATGTAAAATAATAACCTCTGCCCCCCTCCCATTTATTCGAGACCACGTGTGATGGTATCCTGCCCTGGATGATGTAATTTCCTATTCAAACATTCACAAATGTTTGACTCATGAGCGCAGTGGGAAAATATTTCCCAATCCTGTGAACTCATCCCAAGCCTACCCACCCACCCCTGCTTTTGAGGCGAGAAAGAGACGCTCTGTCTCGCACCTTGCTGCTAAATGATGAATCAACTCCACCTCCAGATTAAGATGTCTGGAGCTTGTGACTCCTTTCTCCAAATTCCCCCTTCCCCCTCAGAATCGAGCATACAAATACTCAGGTTATTCTGTAGTTCAAAGAGTCCAGCCTGCACCTCAAGGCCATCCTCATCGTCTCATCTAAGTAAGTTCCATGAGCATTCGTCAGACAGCAAGACTTTCTCACCTGTGATTCTACCCTAGTCAATTGGTAGCTTCTGTGAACGGCAAGCCTTTGAATTTGCACAACAGTCTCCCTTCATTTAATCAAATGAAAGAAAATCTCCATCAATTACTTTTGAGGAAAAGGAGATTCCTCTTCCAGTGGAATTACGAGACTTCCCACATTCCCTGTCTAACATCATCTTTGAAGTTTGGCTATCTACATCGGAAGGTTGGTTCAGATCTTGCCCCATCTGCCTCATTCGGATTGTGCTCCACTTGCCTCATCGTAAGAAGGACCTACCTCAAAGTCATCGACCTGTAAGACTGAAACTCCCTCCATTATTAGTGTTGTTAATTTCTCCCTTTGATCTGAGCCTAGTTACATTAATCAATTAATTCCATTTGAGAATCCCTTCTCATAATAATTATCAAGAGACTCTCTCAATTTAAATAATTCCCCTTTGCCTATTATTATTCTTATTTTGATCTTTGTAAATAATATTATATTTTTGTTGTTTTATCTTTAACTAAACCTTGAATAATAGATACTCTCTGCCTATTCAAGTAAATCTCGCCAACCATTTATGCACTCTGTTTGATTATTAAGGATTTGAAACCCAATGCCTGAAGTGTGACCTCCTAGTCAGTTGTTAATCCCTGCGAACAGTCCTTCAATGGTTCGCGTTGCAGGTGATTAAGTTACCCCCCATATAATATAGGAGTGGTGTATGGTATAGAGTGGTTGTACCACAACACTTCACTCTCCTCTTTCTTGTTGTGCTCATTCACCATGATATAGATTCCTACTCTTTACAACTTACTGTTTATTCTAAACCTCATTCAGATGCTTACTTTTTTATTCTCATCATAGAAATATAATAAAGAAATCAGTTGTCTTGACCCTGTTCCTCCGTACTTACAGAATATGTGATTGTAAATTCATCAATAATAAAATTTATGATATTCAGAACATCTTTTTAACACACCTCATATCCTGCATTTCAAAGCTAAAAAAACATGTTATCATAATTTAAAATATTTGAAATTCTAAAATTAATCCCTCCCTCCCTATAGTAGGAATGACCCTCAACCTAAGTGCACTGTTTTCCCTACAACCCCAACCTTAACTTTATTAATAGTCATTTGAAAAATTCTAATCTTAAAGTAGGCTTTAGCTTTCCAAAATCTCTTAAAAAAGAACTAATCTTGAATTGCGATGATATGTACATAGAAAAACTGGACATGGCCTATCTCAGACAGTTTTATGAATACAAATACTCTGTACACATAAGCAATAAGTATAATGCTCTATTTAAGCACACAAGTTCCACTAATCATCATATTAATTGAGAAAAGGCAGAATTTATTTATACCTCAAATGACTGGTTTAAGCAGCAGGTGGTTGAGGATGTTTTAATTGATTCCTTTCCAAATTTTAATCCCTTGAAAGGGATCCCCCAATGCCGCGGCGGCTTCAAGTTGCTTTCTGTCGTCTTCCAATCGGACACACTCGTGTGACGCATCGCTACTTGATGGAGCGCTCGCATGCGCCCTATTGCAACGACTGCGTCGTCCCCCAGACTGTTCGGCATATTCTTGTTGAATGTCCCAGTCTGGGTGATCTTCGCGCACGATACCTGTCTCGGTACCGGGATGGGCGGGGTCGCTACCGCCTGTCCCTTGTACTCGGGACGAGTGCATGCACCATGACTGGTGGACTTATTGACTTTTGGGGGGAGGCCGGCCTTCTCCCCTTTATTTAAGGTTCCTTTTTTTGTTATTGTTTTGTTTGTAGGTTGCACTCTCCTGCACCGGGGTGAGGTGGACCTCCTCCCGCTGACGGAGATTGCTTCGATTGTTAAGTTTTTCCAATTTATATCATTGTTAAGTTTTCATATTTTTACTTTAAAGTAGCCTAGTTCTAGGCTGTCGTGTATTTCGGCGACTTATGCCCAAGTGGGCAGTTGCCAGATGGGCTCCATAAAATTAAAAAAAAAAAATCCCTTGAAAGGGAACTTCTGGTTCATCAGATCAAGGAGACTAACATGACCTGTGATGTCTGAGGGGTGATAGCCAAATGGAGCCCCCACCCCCTCTGAGATAGACATGTCTCTGATGCAGCCCAGCCTCAGAAGGTGGGGCCTTCCATGGGGGCAGATTTGAGCTCCTGTGCGGGGCCATCACCAGAAGGGTCAGGCTGCTAAGACAGCACAAGGAGAGGAAGGATCTCCTCCAGCCAGTGGCCCCACAACTGCTGGGACCTTCACCATCTCGGGAAAGGACCTTGGAGAGGCTGACCCATCTGGCCTGGGGAAGGGGAGAAGCAGGTTCATTCCCCACCTCCTCTCCTAAAAAGAAAAAGGAGTAATAAAAAGAAGACAAAAAAGACTTGGGGCTCTTCTCCCTCCACAGGGGCCGCAGGGACGGATGAGGCCACTACCATCCTTGAACACGACCAAGCCAAGATCCGCACATCCGGCCCCGGTGCTCGCAAAGGCGGGGAATCCTGAAATAACACCAAAAGTGCGCAGAGCGGAGCCTCAATTACGTCGGGGCCCCTCATTCTGAGATTACCTGGTGTTTTCGAGCCCACTAGCTTCAAGCACTTCTTAATTATTTGCTCCACTGATGGCAGCATGTTGGCCAAGGGCAACATGATCCATCAGAGGAGAGCTTTAGCTAGTATGATCGGTAGAGAGCCGAAGGTGACCCGTTTCTCGGACGGCAGCCTTCTGGCGAATGCGGCGGATCCCTCTGAGGCGGCCAAGATAAGTGCTCTTCGGACACTTGATGACACCCCGGTGAGTGTGACACCACACTCTACCATGAACTTTGTGAGAGGAGTAGTTTATGTGAGGGAACACTACTCCATAGAAGATATCACTAGATCAAGGTTGAACATGTGATGAGAAAACAGGGAGGGGACTCGAGACCCACCCCAACACTCTTCATCACGTTCGATTGCGACAAGCTCCCTGATTTGGTGTGTGCCGGTTGGTAACGCTACTGCATGAAGCCATTTGTGACACTGCTGTGGAGGTGCTATTACTGCCACGGCTTCAGCCATACTAATCGCTCCTGTCAACATGCAAAGTCAGGGTTACCCAAAATCTGTGTAAGTTTCTGTATGCCACACACGCTAAGTCCAAATCGTGTGTGGCCAAGTGTGTCAATTGCAGAGAGCCGCACCTCACTTCTTTAAGGTAATGTGGTGCGTATCTACTTGAAAAGGAAATCCTGGCCATTCAGGCTCAGGATCTTCTCAAATGTTGCCTGGCAATCCTAATGCTGTCCCCTGAAAGGAGGACAGCACTAAAGGAGCTTGGGCTCCTTTGCCCATGCCCAGTGGTTTGCTGGGTGGCTCGGAGATGGATCCTTAAACAGAAGCCGTCCCGCCCGCCTAAGTTTTGAGCCAAGGGAGTAAAAGACTTGCATTGCAAGCCTAACCCCACCCAATAAGTCCTCGAAGGCGATAGCGCCTTCAGCACATTTTCGGGCCAGCAGCGCCCGGAGTCCTGCTTCCAGGAAGCGTACGACCATTCCCGTGAGGCTCTGCTGTTTGAAGAGGGCCCCTGTGTCTCCTCCAAGCTAGGCCTGGAGGGCTAATCCTTCAATGGAATTGCCGTGGACTCCTGGCCAACTGGGAGGAGCTGCGGAGGCTTGTCTCGTCCCATTCCCCAGTAGCTATTTTTCTGCAGGAGACCATGCTAGGCGCGTGCCCACTGCCCACCCTCCCGGGGTATAAGGGTCTTGTGACCCCACCACCATGAGATGGCCGGGCTGGGGGATGAGTGGTTTACACCCGGCATAATGTCTCCGTTTTTCCTTTCACTTTAGATACCTCCTTTCAGGCAGTGGCTGTGCAGCTTCACCTGGATAGGAGGCAAACTTCTATGCAGGAGACTTCCGCCGCGTCGTGGCACGGTTGCCGAGGCTGTTTCTCTTGCTTGGAGATCTGAATGGCAGGCATCCTCTCTGGGGAGATTACTCAATAAATCATAGGGGACAAGTCCTCGCTGATCTGATCGAAGAGCTTGAGATAGGTGTCCTAAATGTGGATGAGTTCACACATCACTGCCCGAGAACCGCTTCATTTTCTTGCCTTTACCTATCTTTGTGCTCTTAGGATGCATTGCCTGATTTTGATTAGGGGTGGTCGATGACCTCCATGGTAGTGATCACTTTCCCATTCAAATATCATTTTCAGGGCAACTGCCGCCTGAGAGCCCACCTCGGTGGTGCTTGGCGCGGGTGCGGTGGCCTGCATTTCAGGAAATGAATGAATTCTCTATCTCAGTCGAGGAGTTTAGGTCGGTAGTTGAGGCCGTTGAGTTCTTCTCCGGCAACCTCATCGCCGCGGGCCTGACTACTATTCTTAGAACGTCTGGCCATTTTGCATGCCGACCACTCCCATGGTGGTCGGCCGAGTGTGAGACGGCCCTCAAACAGAAGCGTTACGCCTGCATGCGCTATAAAGCATCGCCCGAACGATTTCACTGTCGCTGAATTTTGACGGGCTAGCGCTAGGTTCGGGAAGACAGCTCTAGCAGAGGTGTGGAAGCGAGTCAAAAGGATTCGAGGCAAGTTCTCCAGAAGATTGGGACCGCAATCTCCGCCCCCGCGTCCGTGGCAGAATCCTTCGCGACCGCTTTCTCAGCATTCTCTAGCCGAGATGCTGCTCCGCCAGCATTCAATGTAAGTCGTGATGTCGCGGAAGGCCGCCGGCTGGACTTTACCTCCAGAGGCGGTGAACGCTTCAACGACAGATTTACTGTGAGTGAGTTGCGCTCCGCTCTTGTTTCCTGCGCGGACACCGCCCATGGTCCGGACGATGTCCCATCCGCCATGCTTCGACACCTGGGTGAGCGAGGCATGGCCTTTCTGTTAGATTTGTTTAACAGGATCTGGGTAGACGGTCTCCTCCCAGATTCCTGGCGAATCGCTAATGTGCTCACCTTTTGCAAACTGGGGAGAGATCACTCTACTCCGGCCTATTTCCGTGTGTGCAAGTTGATGAAGAAATTGGTAAATGTTAGATTAGCCCTCTTCCTGGACAGCGGAGGCCATCTATCTTCTGGACAGTGCGGCTTCCACAAGTTCCACTCCAGGTAGGATGCTCTGCTCCGTTTGGAAAATGCCGTCTGCGAGGCCTTCCTTCGTAGACAGCACTACGCCACGCTGTTTTTCAGTCTGGAGAAGGCCTATGATACCGCATGGCGATACGGTATCAGGGAGACTCTCCACATGATGGAGGCGAGGCGACGCCTCCCAATGTTTATATCTGAATTTTTGCGAGATCGTCGATTCCGCGTACAGTGGGGGAAGCCCTCTCCGGCCCAAAGGAGCAGGAAGAGGGTGTCCCGCTGGAAAGTGTCTTCAGTGTCACACTCTTTGCCCTGAGCATCAACGGTATCACCTCGGTGCTGCCGCCGAAAGATGTTGTTCTCGCTACGCTCTACGTGGACGACCTTTCGATCTCTTTTTTGAACGCCCCAGATGCCAACTCTGGAGCGTCAACTACAACAAGCATTGAACCGCGTCTCTCGCTATGCCGAAGCGCACAGGTTTCGGTTTTCTTTGGCTAAGACTAAGGTGGGGCACTTCTGCCGCCACCCACGGCTCCACCCCGACCCAGATTTGTTTCTTAATGGGGTGCGGCTGAAAGTGGTTGAATCGCACCATTTCCTTGGTCTTGTATTTGACCGACGCTTCACCTGGGAGGCTCATATTCGCAGCCTTAGGGTCTCTTGTACCCGCGCAATGGATATCCTCCGTTCCGTGACGTTCAGCGCTTGGGGTGCTGTTAGGGCTACTGCCTTACTTTTTTATGGATCCTTTGTTCGTTCGAAGCTCGACTACAGATGCGAGTTTTATGCATCCGCAGCCGAGCGTTTATTGCGGAAGGTGGACTCGATCCACCACACCGGCCTTCGCCTTGCACCAGGTGCCTTCCTCACTTCCCCCATTGAGAGCCTGTTGGTCGATTCTGGGGAGATGCCATTCGCTCTACGCCGCGTGCAGTGCATCACGCCTGTACGCGTGAGCCTGGCGCCTCCCTCAGTCGCCAACAGCTCTCACTGCATCCGCAGCTCATTTCGACGGTGCCTATGCCGCCGAGAGACGCCAGCCATACCCTAAGCCCTTTGGGTTTAGGGCCAGGAAATTCCATCGAGAGCTAGGTAGAGCTCTCAGGCCGGTGGCGTCTCTGGTTCTGCCCAGGACGCTACCCTGGAGGGTACCACATTTGGCTATTTTTCGCCACGCCACTGCTCCCAAAGCTTGTACAGCCCCGGGAATATTTCGTACGACCTTTTTTGGAGCACACCTCGTGTCACGTTGGAACCATGCCAGTGTATACGGATGGCTCCAAGTCCCAAGAGGGGGGTGGCTTCCATGCTGTATCCCCTTTGTTTTGAAGTCAGCGGGGCTCTGCCAGGCGTTGCGTCTGTCTTCAAGGCCGAACTGGTAGCAATACACCACTCGGTACGGGAGATTACGCCACGTGCCGGTTCGGAGACCGGATTGTGATCTATAGCGACTCACAAAGCGCCCTGAGTGCTCTTGGGGCATTGGAATCTCCTCATCCCCTGGTTCGCGATATCCGTGACGCCACGGTTTTGGCGAGCCGGGCGGATGTCGAGATTATCTTCTGCTGGGTTCCTGGACATGTAGGAATTGCGGGGAATGAGCGTGCCAAAGAGTCCGCGAGGACTCTGTGACCGGAACAGCGTTTAGCTCTTCCTCACACCGACTACATGGCAGGAATACGGGTAGCTCTTCTGACTGCTTGTCAAATAAGATGGGAAACGGTCGAAGGGAACTTAAAGTTGCATGCCATTGCGCCGCGACTGTTCCCATGGACCTATCCCCCAATGCTGCGACGTCTTCAGGTCGCTTTCTGTCGTCTCCGAATCGGACATACTCGTATGATGCATCGCTATTTGATGGAGCGCTCGCCTGCGCCATATTGTGACGACTGCGTCGTCCCCCAGACTGTTCGTCACATTCTTGTTGAATGTCCCAGTTTGGGTGATCTTCGCACACGATACCTGTCCCATACCGGGATGGGCGGGGTCGCTACCGCCTGTCTCTTGTACTTGGGACGAGTTCGTGCACATGGATTTGTTGACTTTTGGGGGGATGCCGGCCTTCTGTCTTTTATTTAATTAGGTTTTTTTTTTGGTAATTGGTTTTCTTTGTAGATCGCATGCTCCTGCGCCGGGGGGAGGTGGACCTTCCTCTGATGCTGGAGCTTGCTTTCTGATTCTCATCTTCCCTTTTTACCCTTTTTTTCTCAAATTTTTATTTTAAATTAGCTTTGAACTGGGCTGTTTGTTTGCGGCGACTTATGCCCAAGTGGGCAGACGCCAAATAGCCCCTAAAATAAATAAATAATCCTGCATTTTAGGTTGTGTGGGTCCTAGAGTTTTGGAAAAGAGTGAGACTCCTCCAATTTTTTTTTATTAAAGAAAAAATGGTAAGTGTCCCCCCCTTCCTCCTACACCCACATACCTTTTTTCTTAGTATTTGATTTTTTTTAAATAGTTGATTGCATGCTTGGGTCCCTGAGAAAGGTGGACCTCTTAATTTTTTGCTGATTTTTTTTTTTTTTCTTTCTCACAAAACTCTATACCCAATAATGCTTCTGATTATACCCTCCTTTCATCTCACCCATAAATAGACCATGAGCTCACTTTCAGGCAAGTTGGAGCTAATGAGTTGCAAAACCCAATTCAAAATCATTTAATGCATTCGCATGATTAATTTTAGAGTAGGTTCATTGCCCAACAACTCAACCTATTTTAAGGTATGTTGTAGTTCATTTTTATGATGTGCAGCTCCCACAATAGCAAGCATTTTTAATAATAAATATATGCAAATGGGTGTGTATAGTGTGTAATTACTCTTGAGTGCATCATTTTACTCATTTATAGTGACAACCATTGTTACCTCTCAGTCTGTCCTGTCTGCAGTAAGCCCCTACTTCCATGGTGTTCTGAAACAGAATCCTTGTCAGCACCCAATTATAATTATGCCACACCATGTGAAATTTGATGAGCTCTCCAACATCATCGGTTTTATTTACAAGTGAGTAACCTATCTGTTAGAGTATCCACTCTGCAACAAGGAGTTTCAAATTTGGCTTTGGAGTGCCTATATATTTTTGCAAGAATTTGCTCTTAGGTTTTATTGAAAGAAAGTACCATTTTGGAAACATCTTTTATTGTATTGTTTCAATTTTCTCTTGTTACCAGTATATTGCCTCTCCAGACCATAGTTCTATTTTTTTTTTAAATAAGAACCAACAGGTTTGAGAAGAGAGGGTCATAAAACTAGTGAAATTAAAGCTAGTGAAAATGTATAGAAGATATATACATAATTGAGTTAGGGCACTTAGAACTGACAGAGCAACGAACTCTCCAGAGCATGCCACTACTCTACACTTAACACATTTGCTACAAGAGCAATTTTTTAAAAAAAATTTCTAATAACAACCACAATGGCTTAATATTTGTAATTTTAGATTACAAATTATTAAGTAAAGTCTTTCATCTATGAAGGTCATTATCAATTCAGCCAAAGTTTGTATTCTCCTCTCATATTTTTTCTTAAAACTTGTGAGTTTAAAGAACTTGATGAGACAAATTCACTGCTATGTGTCTCATAGCCCTAGGTCAAGCAGTTCCTAAGGAAATGGCCCACTAAATTAGTGAAAAAATTGAATTTCATTGAAAAAGCAAAATGTTGACATTAAATATCTCAGACTATAGTACATACAGGAGTCATTTTTGTACTTCTTTAAAGCTCCTGAGTTACTCTACAACTTACTTTTATGTATATTTACCCTAGTAGGTCAAATAAGAAAAAGTTGAACTTCTATTTGACCTTGAAATGATCATTCAATATAGAAATAGATGTTTTTGGAAATTTCTGCTAATAATTAGTGTTGAGATTTAATGCTCCTTGCCACCATGTGCCCCTCGAAACCACAAGGTTTCTGTCACCTCCCCAGGCATTATCAAGAAAGGGAGTACTTCCCATCCCTCAAGTGCAGTGTTGGTTCATAGAGAAATTCCCCTGCACCCACCCTTGGTGGAGGCAGTAACAGTTCTGGCTGGTCCCTATATATTGTTGGTCCCAATTGGGCATCAACAGTATTTGCCTGCCTTTTACAAAAAAACACGTCATTCTTGATTGCCCTCCCATTTCTCTAAGAGCCAAAGGCTGTAATTCTACAAAGGATCTGAGCCCCAGTCAATTGGCCCATCCTTGGTTTTGGTACATTTCGTTTGGCACGAATACTCCCTCCAGTTAGTGTTACTACTAGTGGTTAAACTCCCTTGAATAAATATCCGATCCCCATTTCCTCTTGTAAAGCCTCGAACCCAAACTAGGCTGAGACGAATCATCTGTGGTTTCCTTGTCAATTATCCTTCTGTGCACCCATATGGGGCACGGCGATTTGCCATCCTGGCTGCCATGGTGACAGGACTCAGCACCCCGTCCAACCCAGCTTAGCCTCTTCTTCCTTCAAACACTTGTTTCCCCTCCTGTTTCCTCGCTTTTCATACAACCTCCCACAACTTTCTCTGGTCAGCCTCTAATTTCACAGGGTAAATGCTGACCTCCTTCTCAGCCAACTATCCCAGATCGGGGCTGAGGGGGGATGGGACAATGATCCCTCACCCCTGAGCCCCATTTTGATGGTGGGTTTTTAATTCTAATTCTACTTTAAACTGAAAACGTTAGTGATCAATGGGTCTATCACCTCTGCCGTTCCTTCATCTCAGGTCAATCCACCATTTTGAATGTTAAAATCAGTGTGGCTGTTGGGACTTTAGTTGAGCCTAATGTTTTAGTTACCCTGTGTACGTGTGCTTTATCCCCACCCACATCTTCCTCACATCCTCTTCCTTTCTATTTTCAAGCACTATCCATTTTACGCTGTGTCCAAGGTGGAGCCACCATGCTGTTGTACTGTCAGGCCACCAGGTGGGAGGGGTGGTCCGAAATGGCGGCACCTGCCTCTGCCAGCGGGCCACTGCAGGGGGTGATTAGCGTTTGCATCCTGTAAAAAAAAAAGGGTCACCATGCCCATGGATGAAAACTTTCAAACAAAATCTCTTCCCATTTCCCCTTTAAGAATGACGGAGCCACCCTCAGGCAGCTCCACAGAGAAAATGGAGGTACCCCCGCCCCTGTGGTTTCCCAGGTGACTCTCCATAACTCTTCAACCGGAGAGGAGACTTACTCCTCTCCAGTGCCTATTGGTGCAGGGGGCTCCCCCTCACCCCCTTCCTAGGAGCCACCACGTGACTCCAGCTCAAATCTGGGTGTCCCGCCTTTGCTTTTACAGGGGACTGCCAGGAAAGCCAGCAGGCAGCCCATAACCGGGCGCTTCCCATTAAAGCGGCTCAATAGGGCAAACCTCCTTAGGGTGAGAGGGAAGAAAGGCCCCATCGGCCGCTTCCCTCTAAAGACCTGCTGGCCCAAATATTAAATCTAGTGGGCATGAAGGCCTATGCCCCCCCAAAGAACATGGACGGGACTGACATGACCTGTGATGTCCTGGAGGGGGATGGCCAAATGGAGGTCCCCCTGAGATAGACCAGCTCTCTGATGCAGCCCATCCTCAGAAGGTGGGGCCTTCCATGGGGCAGATTCGGGCTCAGCATCAAACACCGAGCCTGAGTCTGCGCAGGGTCCTCGCCAGAAGGATCGGGCTGCTAAGACAGCACAAGGATGGGAGGGATCTCCTCCTCCGGCCAGTGTTCCCATGACTGCTGGGAACTTCACTATCTCGGGGAAGGACCTTGGAGACTCTGGCCTGGGGAAGGGGAGAAGCGGGCCCATTCTCTGGCTTCCTCTCTTAAAAAGAAAAAGACATAAAAAGAAGACTAAAAAGACTAGGGCTCTTCTCTCTCCACGGGGGCCGCGGGGACGGAGGAGGCCGCTACCATACTTGAATGCGACCAAGCCAAGATCGGCATGTCCAGTCCCGGTGCTCGCCTGGGCGGGGAATGCCAAAATAAGACCAAAAATAGCGGAGCCTCGATTACATCGGGTCCCCTCAATCAGAGATTACCTGGCGTTTTCTAGCCCGCTGGCTTTAAACACTTCCTCGTTATTCGCTCCACTGATGGCACCATGTTGGCTAAGGCCAACATGATCCATCAGAGGAGAGTTTTAACTAGTGTGATTGGCAGAGACCCGAAGGTGACCCGTTTCTCGGATGGGACCCTTCTGGCGAATGCGGTGGATCACTCTGAGGCGGCCAAGATAACTGCTCTTCAGACACTTGATGGCACCCCGGTGAGTGTGACACCGCCGCACTCTACCATGAACTTTGTGAAAGGAGCAGTTTATGCAAGGTAACTCGTGGACTACTCCATAGAAGATATCACTCATTTGCTGGCTGACCATGGGGCGGTCAAGGTCGAGTGTGTGATGAGAAAACAGGGAGGGGCTTCGAGGCCCACCCCTACACTCTTCGTCACGTTCGACTGTGACAAGCTCCCTGAATCGGTGCATGCCGGTTAGTACCGCTACCGTGTGAAGGCATTCGTGCCACGGTCGCGGCGGTGCTATTACTGTCACTGCTTCGGCCATATGAATCACTCATGTAGACGTGCAAAGTCGGGGTCACCCGAAGTATGTGTAAATTGCTCCAAGGGCGCACACGATAAGTCCAAATCATGTGTGGCCAAGTGTGTCAATTAGGAGAGCCACACCCCGCTTCTTCGAAGCAATGTGGTGCATATCCTTGAGAAAGAAATCCTGGCTGTTCAGGCCCAGGATCGACTCTCATTCAGCCAGGCTAAAGAATTGGTCCTGGCGCGCACGACTCTGCCTGGGACGTCTTATGCCTCCCCTGGTAAAGCTGGCGGCACAAAGGGTTCACACCCAACCCCAGCTAAAACCAGGGCTTCCCCCTTCCCCCAGCGTGACCGAAACGGCCACGCGCCTCCACTGAGTCGTTAAACTCGGGGTTCCTAAAGCTGTCCCCTGAAAGGAGGACAGCAACAAATATCTTCGGCTCCTTCGCCCACGCCTAGTGGTAGGCTGAGTGGCTCGGAGACGGTGGATCCTCAAAAAGAGGGCCCCTCGCCTCTGAAGTCGCAACGCCCACCTAAGGTTTCGAGGCGGAGGGAGGAAAAGACTCGCATGGCAAGCGCAACCTTCCCCAATAAGTCCTCGAAGGCGACAGCGACTTCAGCGCTTTGTCCAGCCAACAGCACCCGGGGTTGTGCCTCCGAAAAGCGTACGGCCATTTCCGTAAGGGTCTTCTGTTCGAGGAGGGTCCCCACGTCTCTTCCGAGCTATGCCTGGAGGGCATATTCCTTCAATGGAATTGCTGTGGTCTCCGGGCCAACTGGGAGGAGCTGCAGAGGCTCATCTCATCCCGTTCCCCGTTAGCTATCTTTTTGCAGGAGACCATGCTAGGCGCGTGCCCCCTACCGGGGTATAAGGGTCCTGCGACCCCACCACCGCGGGATGGTCGGGCTGGGGGATGCGCGGTTTACACCCGGCATGATGTCTCCGTTCTTCCTTTCTCTTTAGATACCTCCTTTCAGGCAGTGGCTGTGCAGCTGCACCTGGATAGGAGGTATACTATCATTTCTGCGTACATTCCACCGTCAGCTGACTTCGACGCGGGGGACTTCCGCTGCGTCGTGGTACGGTTGCCGAGGCCGTTTCTCTTGCTTGGAGATCTGAACGGCAGGCATCCTCTCTGGGAAGATTACTCAACAAATCCCAGAGGACAAGTCCTTGATGATCTGATCGAAGAGCTTGAGATGGGTGTCCTAAACGTGGATGAGTTTACGCATCACTGTCCGAGAACCGCTTCCTTTTTTTGCCTTGACCTATCTTTGTGCTCTTTGGATGCACAGCCTGTTTTTGATGAGGGGTTGGTCGATGACCTCCATGGTAGTGATCACTTTCCCATTCAAATATCATTTTCAGGGCAACTGCCGCCTGAGAGCCCACCTCGGTGGTGCTTGGTGCGGCCACCTGCATTTCAGGAAATGACTGAATTCTCTATCTCAGTCGAGGAGTTTGTGGTCAGTAGATGAGGCCGTTGAGTTCTTCTCCGGCAACCTCATCGCAGGGGGCCTAATTACTATTCCTAGAACGTCTGGCCGTTTTGCACGCCGACCACTCCCATGGTGGTCGGCCGAGTGTGAGACGGCCCTCAAACAGATGCGTTATGCCTACATGCGCTATAAGTGTCGCCCGAACGATTTCACTGTTGCTGAATTTCGTCGGGCTAGGGCTAAGTTCCGGTATATTTCGAATCACACCCGCCGCTCTTCTTGGCGGGCATACGTGTCTTCACTTAACGGGAAAACCCCTTTAGCAGAGGTGTGGAAGCGAGTCAAAAGGATTCGGGGCAAGTTCGTGCAAGACCCCCCTCCCGTTCTCCAGGAGAATGGGATGGCAATCTCGGACCCCGCGTCCGTGGCGGAATCCTTCGCGACCGCTTTCTTGTCATTCTCTAGCCGGGATGTTGCTCAGCCAGCATTCAATGCACGTCGTGATGTCGCGGAAGGCCGCTGGCTGGAGTTTACCTCCAGAGGCGAAGAACTCTTCAACGACAAGTTTACTGTGAGTGAGTTGGGTTCCGCTCTCGCTTCGTGCGCGGACACCGCCCATGGTTCGGACGATGTCCCGTACGCCATGCTTCGACACCTGCGTGAGAGAGGCATGGCATTTCTCTTAGATTTGCTCAACAGGATCTGGGTGGAGGGTCTTCTCCCAGATTCCTGGTGAATCGCTAATGTGCTCGCTTTTCACAAACTGGGGAGAGATCACTCTACTCCGACCGGTTTCCGCCCAATCTCGCTAACCTCTTGCGTGTGCAAGTTGATGGAGAAATTGGTAAATGTTAGACTAGCCTTTTTCCTGGACAGCGGAGGCCATCTGTCTTCTGCACAGTGCGGCTTCCGCAAGTTGCACTCCACGTCTGATGCTCTGCTCCGACTGGAAAATGCCGTCTGCGAGGCCTTCCTTCGTAGACAGCACTACACAACGGTGTTTTTCGATCTAGAGAAGGCCTATGATACCGCATGGCGATATGGTATCATGGAGACTCTGCACACGATGGGGGCGAGGGGACGCCTCCCAATGTTTATATCTGAATTTTTGCGAGATCGTCGATTCCGCATACGAGTGGGGGGAGCACTCTCCGCCCCAAAGGAGCAGGAAGAGGGTGTCCTCCAGGAAAGTGTCCTCAGTGTCACACTCTTTGCCCTGAGCATCAACGGCATCACCTTGGTGCTTCCGGAAGATGTTCTCGCTACGCTCTACGTGGACGACCTTTCGATCTCTTTTGGCTCGTCCCAGATGCCAACTCTGGAGCGTCGACTCCAACAGGCATTGAACCGCTTCTCTCGCTTTGCCGAAGCGCACAGATTTCGGTTTTCCTTGGCCAAGAATAAGGTGGTGCACTTCTGCCGCCATCCACGGCTCCACCCCGACCCAGACTTGTTTCTTAATGGGGTACGCCTGGAAGTGGTTGAATCGAACCGTTTCCTTGGTCTTGTATTTGACCGACGCCTCGCCTGGGAGGCTCATATTCGCAACCTTAGGGTCTCTTGTACCCACGTCATGGATAATCTCCGTTCCGTGACGTTCAGCGCTTGGGGTGCTGATAGGGCTACTGCCTTACTTTTTCACCGATCCTTTGTTCGTTCGAAGCTCGACTACGGATCCGAGTTTTATGCATCCGCAGCCGAGCGTTTATTGCGGAAGGTGGATTCGATCCACCACACCGGCCTTCGCCTTGCGACCGGTGCCTTCCGCACTTGCCCCATTGAGAGCCCGTTGGTCGATGCCACTCGCTCTGCGCCGCGTACAGTGCATCACTCGCCTCCCTCAGTTGCAACAGCTCTCACTGCATCCGCAGCTGATCTCGACGGTACCTATGCCGCCGAGAGACGCCTCTCATACCCTAATCTCTTTGGGTTTAGGGCCAGGAAACTCCTTCGATAGCTAGATATAGCTCTCGGGGCGGTGGCGCCCCTAGTTCTGCCCAGGACGCCACCCTGGAGGGTATCACGATTTGGCTATTTGTCGCCACTCCTCTGCTCCCAAAGCTTTTACGGCGCCGGGAGTATTGCGTTCGACCCTTTTGGAGCACACCTCGTGTCACGCTGGAAGCGTGCCAGTGTATACGGATGGTTCCAACTCCCAAGACGGGGTCGGCAATACACCACTCGGTACTGGAGATTACGCCATGTGCCCGGTTCGGAGATGGATTGTGATCTATAGTGACTCACAAAGCGCCCTGAGTGCTCTCGGGGCATTGGAATCTCCGCATCCCCTGGTTCGCGATATCCGTGACGCCACGGTTTTGGCAAGCCGGGCAGATGTCGAGATTATCATCTGCTGGGTTCCTGGACATGTAGGAATTGCGGGGAATGAGGGCGCCAAAGAGTCCGCGAGGACTCTGCGACCGGACCAGCGTTTCGCTCTTCCTCACACCGACTACATGGCAGGAATACGGGTAGCTCTTCGGACTGCTTGGCAAAGAAGATGGGAGACGGTCGAAGGGAACTTAAAGTTGCGTGCCATTGCGCCGCGACTATTCCCGTGGACCTATCCCCCAATGCCGCGACGGCTTCAGGTCGCTTTCTGTCGTCTCCGAATCGCGCACACTCGTGTGACGCATCGCCATCTGATGGAGCGCTCGCCAGCGCCTTATTGCGACGACTGCGTCGTGCCCCAGACTGTTCGCCACATTCTTGTCGAATGTCCCAGTCTGGGTGATCTTCGCGCATGATACCTGTCCCGGTACCGTCATGGGCGGGGTCGCTACCGCCTGTCCCTTGTACTCGGGACGAGTTTGTGCACATTGACTTGTTGACTTTTGGGGGGAGGCCGGGCTTCTCCCCTTCATTTAAGAAGGTTCTATTTTTTTATTATTGTTTTCTTTGTAGGTTCCATGCTCCTGCACCGGGGTGAGGGGGCCCCTCCCCCGACGCTGGAGAATGCTTCCTAATTGTTAAGTTTTTCACATTTTTATCATTGTTATGTTTTCATATTTTTATTTTAAAGTAGCCTAGTTCTAGGCTGTCGTGTTTCCGGCGACTTATGCCCAATTGGGCAGTTGCCAGATGGGCTCTATTAAAAAAAAAAAAAAATGCTGCGACGGCTTCAGGTCGCTTTCTGTCGTCTCCGTATCGGACACACTCGTGTGACGCATCGCCATTTGATGCAGCGATCGCCTGCACCCTATTGTTACGACTGCGTCATTTTCCAGACTGTTCGGCACATTCTTGTTGAATGTCGCAGTCTGGGTGATCTTCGCGCACGTTACCTGTCCCAGTACCGGGACGAGCGGGGTCGATCCCGCCTGTCCCTTGTATTCGGGATGAGTGCGGGCACATTGACTGCTGGAGTTGTTTACTTTTGGGGGGACGCCGGCCTTCTTCCTATTATTTAACCTGTTTTTTTTGTTTTGTTTTGTTTTTTGTCCTTATAGGTCGCACGCTCCTGCGCCACGGGGACCTCCCCCCGATGCAGGAGCTTGCTTACTGCTCACTTCCTTTTCCCTTTTTAAAAATTTTTGGCGTTAGCTTTGGGTTGTTTTTTGTGTGTCTTTTTGAATTTGATTTCAAAGTAGCCTAATACTAGGCAAGTTTTTAATACGGTGACTAATGCCGAAGTAGGCAGTCGCCAGATGAGCTCTTAAAGAAAAAAAAATGAATCCTTACTCACGGTACTTTTTATATTCAATCGTGCCCTTCTGCACCCATTCACACTCGTCTACTAGTCCCTGGCTATGCATAGCAACCTGTCGGGGTTGTTCATTAGTCATCCTGTTAGTCTCCTCATCACTATCGATCATATCATCCACCATACTCAGCCTTCATTACCAGTTCTCCTATCTCTCCACAGCAATCTTTCATACTCTCTGTTCAGAACCTTCACTCTTCATACCCCCATTCATCAGCTCCTCACTCACAGCTCTCATCCAACTCTTGCAAATCAGACAAATAACTCACATCCCCTCTACTCTCAGTGGCTATACCAGAAACCCCTTCAATTGGTTCCCACCAGAAGCAAGAAAAGTCAGTCACCTCCTCATTCCCCTCATCAAACTCATCTCAACCATTACCATTCACAAAACCATAAAAATCAGCCACACTAGATTCATTCTGCCAAAACACACTATCATTCATACTGTTCCTAAAACCAGAAAAATCAGGCACAGGCAGCTCACTCACTCATCTACTTACACCAGCCAAATCACTCACCTGCTTATGCAAACACTCAATCTCTCTCTCAAGCTTCCCCATACCAGAAAGACTCTGCTCAGACTTACTTTCATTCATACTTGCATTCTTCCTTTCACTCTTCTTTGTACGCTTTCTACTCCTTGAGACCAAGACAAGTTCTTTCCCAGACAGATTCATACTATCACACTCCATCTTATCATCATGCACTTTATCTCTGCACAGTTCATACACCAGATGGCTCACCAAGTAGTCAGGAGGTTCTCTCCATCTCCTCAACTGATTTTTATGAACCTGCACTCTCTCAGTCACACCTTCATTCAAACAATCCAAAACATATGTCACACCATTCTCCCATACTCTCACAACTCTATATGGTCCTTCAAACTTTTCACTCATCTTCGACACATTCAACCTACCTTTTACTTCTCTCACCTTCAATACTTTTGCACCAATTTCAAACAAACGAAACCTTTCATGTGTTTCATGCCAGACACTCTGCACACTTTCACTTGCCTTTCAAAATTCATAACAAACTAACATGGGGACACCGCAGTTGCATTATGCAGCGTCGAATTATAGGCCTATAACACTCTACTCAACCATTCATCCCAGTCATTCAAAGTCGTACTCCTCATTCTCAACATCTCACACAAGGTCCTAATTATACATTCAGCCAATCCATTCACATGTTCCACACCATTCTCTCTCAACATTCACTCAAACACTTCCCTCGCAAACTCAGGCCCATTATCACTCAGATGCCTCTAGGCTTCTATATACACATGAAAAACAACTGCCCAACCACACGTGCAACAGTCACACTCCTTTAATCTTCACAGCTGCTGCATACACAAACTTACTTTTATGATCAACCATAACAACCATACCAACATTCCCAGCACTTGTATGCTGTAAAGCCACACAATATTACTACTAATTCAAACGGTTTTTTGCATGAACTTTCAACATCGGTGGCTTCACTTGCACACCTTGCACCTTTTGCTTCTGACACCTTTCACACATAGTCGCAACATCATTCACAACAGTTCTCTGAAATGGATAGAAGACACGCTCTTTCATACACTCCCACAACTTATACTTACCCATATACCCATAATTATCATGCACAACTTTCACCAGACCAATCTACCAACTTCAATCTCATAAAATCCAAACCAAGCAAGAAACAACACAGTATTTGCTCATCTTTCAGAATCACACAGTCATTCTTCACATTCACACCACTGCCCAAACTCATTCTCAGACTAACCTGTTCCCATGCCACAATCATTCCATTCCCCAATCCACTTATCCTTAACTTCACAGGCTTACACTCGCAACATCTAAATTCATCATACTTACTCAGAATCCTCTCATTCACTAACAACACTTGCGCAGCAGTATCAATCAAACCACAGAAGAACCTTTCACCAACTTTCACTCACTTCCATCATATCAGGTCCACCATGTTCGCAATACACAGAAGGAACAAGCACAGCAACATCAGCACTGACATCCACACCATCATCAACTCCCACATCATCACTCACCACACACTCATCTTCATCCAGACATTCATTCTTTTCCCTCATATATGAACACTTTTCAATCACCCAATTGTAATGAACACCGCTCAGACACTGCAGATGCACCACATTAGCATTTGAACTCTTCACTTTCTCATCTTTGTACCCAATCAGCCTCTCACCACCAAAGTGCACATAAACAATCACTCCATACAAACGACTCACTACAATCAATACTTCCTGAAATGGTGGGAACCCTTGCATACACATCACTCTCAATTCTTTCATAAAGTTCCACAACCTCGCCATACCAATACTCTCAGGCTTCCTACATAGTTCACTCATTACTTCCTTCCTTAAGTCATCCACACTATCAGGCACTCTCACATTTACTCCATCACTCTTCATATCTTGCAAACCATTCCATACACTCTCAAACAAGGAATCACCACCACCCTTTCTCTCCTTTCCATTCATAATCCCTTTCGGCAAATACTCGGGATCACTCACTCCACACACATTTTCATCATTCGTACCCTATTATAGCAAGGAATATTAGGGATCACTTGGATAAGCATAAGTTGATAAAAGAATCACAGCATGGCTTTAGTAAGGGTAAATCCTGCCTGACTAATTTGCTGTCTTTTTATAGTAAGGTGTATGAAGCAGCAGATAAGGATGAAAACTATGATATTTTATACTTGGACTTTAGTAAGGCTTTTGATCGAGTGCCACACTTACGGCTTCTGAGCAAAGTTAAAGCACACGGGATCGATGGCAGTATATTTAGGTGGATTCAGTCATGGCTTGGTGACAGACAGCAAAGAGTTAGTATAGATGGAGTTAAATCTGAGTGGGGGTGTGTTAGCAGTGGAGTTCCGCAAGGATCTGTTTTGGGTCCCTTACTATTCTTAATTTATATTAATGATCTTGACATAGGTATAAGTAGTGACCTGAGTAAATTTGCTGATGATACTAAGCTAGGTAGGGCCATTAGGGCTGATTCTGATGCTGTTGTAATGCAGGAGGAATTGACCATTCTGTCCAATTGGGCCGAGAAATGGCAAATGAAGTTTAACATAGACAAATGTAGTGTACTTAGTATAGGTAGAAATAATCCACTGAATAGTTATAAATTAAATGGAAGAAATTTAGGGAGGACCGATTGTGAGAGAGACTTGGGTATTTTGGTAAGTTCAGACCTTCGTCCTAGAAAGCAATGTCTAAATGCTAAGAATAAAGCTAATAGGATATTGGGATTCATTAGGAGGAGTGTAAGCAATAAGAGTGCTGAAGTCATTCTAAAACTGTATCTGGCGCTAGTTAGGCCTCATCTAGACTATGCAGTACAATTTTGGTCACCATATTATAGGAAGGATATTGATTTGCTTGAGTCTGTGCAGAGAAGGATGACAAAGATGATTGGTGGGCTAAGGAACTTACCTTATGGTGAAAGGCTCAGAAAACTAAATCTACATGCATTGGAAAGGAGAAGAGTCAGAGGGGAATTGATTGAAGTCTTCAAATGGGTAAAAGGATATAATAAAGGGGATCTGGGTAAGGTTCTTATACTTAGTGAACATGACAGAACACGTAGCAATGGGTTTAAGCTTGATAAGTATAGGTTTAGGAAGGAGATTGGGAGGAATTGGTTTACAAATCGTGTGGTAGATGAATGGAATAGGCTCACTAGGCATGTGATAGAAGCCTCCTCTCTGGGTAGTTTTAAGAATAGATTAGATAAATATATGGATGAAGCTGCTAGATGGGACTGACTTTTTTTTATGTACATATGTATATATTTTTCTAAGGAGTGGGAAGATTATATTTTGCGGTTGCATGAATGGACATAATCCTCTGGATGCATTTTATGTATATTGTAGATTAGATCTGACGAACTCCTGTAAAGGGTGACAATGTTGATGACTTTTCTCTGGTAAGAAATCTTTTGTGTGTTGAATGGAACAGGAGCTGCCAAGTGTAGGCCATGAATGGTCTTTTGCAGTCTCCTTCTTTTCTTATGTTCTTATGTTCTTATGATACATTGACATCAAATCAGCCACTCCATTACATTCACCAGGCATGTATTCAATCACATAGTCAAAATCATTCAAATCTTCCAAAGTCCTTGCAATTCTACTATCTGCCCATTTCATACATTGCAAATACACAAGAAGTTGGTGATCTGTTTTGATCACAAACCTCACACCATACAAAAATGGATGCAGCACTTTCAAACAATATCTTATCGCCGCCAACTCTCGCTCCTCAGTCGAATACTTTTGCTCTTCCGCATTCATAGCCTTGGATACATACCCAATTATTCGCCTGACATTCTCTCCATTCAAACGCTGATCTTGCATCAGAAAACCTCCCATACAGTACCCGCTCGCATCCGTATACAATTCAAGCATCTTAGCATTCACACTATAGTCCAGGTATGCCAATTCAACATATTCAGCTGCTGCTTCTTTCAGTCTCTCATACGCTTCATTCATCTTATTATTCCACCTAACAATCGTACCACTTTTCTTGCCCATCCACTCAGTCAGAGGCTTACTCACACCCAAACAATCACGTATAAACTTTCGCTGAAACTCAATCAAACCCAGAAACAACTTCAGTTGCTTCACAGTCACTAGTTTTGGAAACATTCGCACCTTCTCAACATACTTCAGCGACTTTTGTAGCCCATTCTCACTCACCATATGCCCAAGGAATTCCACTTCTTTTGCAAACTATTCACACTTCGCTACTTTCACCTTCACACCAATACTCTCCAACGTTCTCAACACATCACTCACCAATCTCATATGCTCCTCAAAACTCTCAGTCCTAATCAAAATATCAACTATAAACACAATGACATTCTTACTCGCAAACTTACTCAACACAACATTCATCGCCCCCTGGAAGGCACCGGGAGCATTAGCCAACTCAAAGCTGAGGTTCTTGAACTGGTAATGCCTCTTTGTGGAAGAGAAGGCAGTCACCAGCCGGCTCTCCTCAGTAATGGGCATCTGGTAATACCCCCGTACCAAATCCAGCTCTGTAAACTGCCATATCTCATGCATACTATACACACACTCAGATATGACACACATCAGAAACCTTTATTTCATAGTCCTTTCATTCACCTTTTGATAATCCACACACAGACACAATCTTCCATCCAGCTTACTTACAAGCACAATGGGACTATTCCTTGCACTCTACTTTCTTCAATCACCCCCAATCATTCTAATTCCATGCGCTGCTCCTCAATCTCATCAGCAACCGGACGCAGGAAATGTCTCGGCCGCTAATAGATTGGGGTGTCCTCCTTCAGGATAATCTTGAATTCTGGAAGCTTTGCAACCCTGAAATCCAGATCCCCTTTACTGAAGACCCCCTTTCATTCAAATAACATTTGATACGCGTCCTCCTTTTCATATTCAGTCAAACATCCATCTAATTCCACCATCCTTCCCACTTCATTATATGTCCATTCACATGTCTTTTCATTTGCCACATTTACCTTGACATCCGTGCTATCATCCATACCTACCTCATTGACAGTGGAGAGGTGACCCAATACATCTCCGACTTGGCTCCCCCTCACTTGCCCTTTCACTCTGGGGTCCACCTGCACACATACAAAAGGATCATTCATTCTCATCAAGCCATCAAACACACAAGCAACATGCATCCTTTCCATCCAATATCAGTGTTCTCACCCACATTCAAACTCACCTCCTTACTCCAACTCACTCTTAACAGATACCCTTTCACCCTTCACAAGCCTCCAACTCTCCATAGCAGTCACTCCAATACCGGTAAACACACTCCTCAAAACACTACCATCTTTCCCCACATACAACTTATACACCCCATTTTCACCAATCTTTCTCTCACCAAATCACACCATACTTACTACTTACTTTATCAATCACCGAGAATTCACACTCATTCATCAACATAGCATGCATTCGAACAGCTGACCTTATCATTCCGATCACAGGCACTCTCATACTACCAATCCCTACCAAACTACCTTTATACTGAGACAGGAGGGCTTTTTCACTCTACTTGTCATATACATCCTTATATACCAAGCTCATCTTTCATCCAGAATCTATCAAAGCCAAACACTCAATTCCATTCAATTCCACCTTCACACTTATAGTTCCTACCAGACAGCACTTTCACACTAGACAGACTTACTAACACATTACTCGCACTCATGCACCCAGAGGATACTTCACCAGGTACCCTCTTACAATTCAGTTTCCTGCTAAAGACTTTCCATTCACACCTTGCGCTCTCATGCTAATCCAACACTTTTCACTTAAATGTCCTTCCATCAAACAATAGCTACATACATTCCTCTGGTCACAACACATCCTCGCATAATGACCGGCCTTTCCACAGTTACCACATGCAAATCTTCCCCTTTCCCCAGCATTTGCTCCACCATTCAACTTCGGAGAATCTTTCTTCAAATGGCCTTTTTCTTTACATTTGAAGCACTCTTTCACACTTTCCTGGCAATCCTTTATCATATGCCCCTTCTTACCACACCTAAAACATGCACCTGATGTCCACCTACATTCCTCCAACATATGACCCTTCCTTCCACACGTATAACATTCCACAATCTTTCTCACACCATTCGGTCTATTGTTTGCTGGGACCTACCTCAGTTGCTCCCTCATATAACCATTCATGCGCTTACCACTCATCTGTCTCTTTCTATTTGCCCATCCTCCATCCACCCACCCATCCAGCCTGCCAGCCCAGGAAGCTCGACATCACCCCACCTGGCCTGAGGGCTGTGGTGGAAGAAAGCTCCTGGGCTTCTTACCCCCAACATTTACACTGTACCATCCATCCTCATCTAATTCACTTTCCTCATCAAATCGCCCGTCTTCCAACAGTTCCAACACATCCTCCCACACTAACCATTCACCTGTCAGCCTCATTCTCTCCTTTCTTTTCCCATTCAGCCATTCACTTACCTTTCGCTGGACCGTATCCAGGAATTTTCTCATCAATTGCTTACATTCATTCACATCATCATCACCATACCTCTTTCTCACCATACTCTCAAGCCTATGTGCATACATGTTCACACTTTCACTCTTCCCTATTTGAGCCTTCTCTAATTCATTCACCCTTTTATACTTCACACTCTTTCATTCGTTTCACCTGCCCAATCATTCTCCTTCACCACCTCATACCTCGGACTCATGATCACACAGAAAAACTCCAATACTTTTCCATCCAAACATTCATCCAGTATCCCTCATTCTCCAAGTACTTGAGCTTGAAATGCCGCTCAAATTTCCCAAAGAATTCTTTCACACTCTTCCCACCATGCAACCTAAACTTATACACCTTTGGTACTTCCCTTATCAAAATACCCTTTCCCACATTCACTTCACTCGCACTTGAGCTGCCCTCACTCTCACTCATACCAATCATACCATCACTCCCTCCTTCACCTGAGTACAATGAGTCCACACTCTTCCCTCTCACCTTCCGATCCTTCCCCTTTGACCCAGTCTTCCTTCTTCTCTTGTTTTCCACTCTCTTCCATTCTCCATCCTTCCTATCACTCACAATCATCCTATCCTCTCTAGACTCGCACACACTTCCACTCATCCCATTCATCTTATTCCCTTCAGTCAGAGCAGGGGTCAGGGTCGAGGGTTCTGGGACCGGTCCTGACCCCTTCATCATGTCATATAGGTCCTTCATTTGTTGGTCGACCTGCTTGTCTCTCGTCCATTCTTTCCTCATCTGCGAAGACTGGCGACCCTACCAACGTTTCACTCTTCTTCAAACCGATTACATGGCAGGAATACGGGTAGGTTTGCAAAGAAGATGGGAGACGGTCGTGGGAATTTGCGTGCCATTGCCCCGCAACTCATGGACCTACCCCCCAATGCCGCGACGGCTTAAGGTACCTTTTTGTCGTCTCCGAATTGGACACACTTGCGGGACGCACCGCCATTTGATGGAGCGCTCGCCTGCGCCTTATTGTGACGACTGCATTGTTCCCCAGACTGTTCGGCACATTCTCGTTGAATGTCCAGTCTGGGTGATCTCCGCGCACGTTACCTGTCCCTTGTACTCGAGACGGGTTTGTGCTTACTGACTTGTGTACTTTTGCATTTTTGGAGGAGGCTGGCCTCCTCCCCCTTATCTAAAATTTTCTTTTTGGGGAGGGGTCGCACGTCCGTGCGCCGGAGCCTCGCCTCGACGCGTGAGCGTGCTTGCTGCCTTTTTTCTTTTTCTTTACTGTTGTTTTCTTTTGTTTTTTGTAGTTTTTTCCTGAATATTATTTTAATGTAGCCCAGTACTAGGCTGTTGTGAGTACGGCGACTTATGCCTAAGTGGGCAATCGCCAAATCGGCTCCTAAAAAAATAATGTTTTGCAGAGGGCCATGCTGGGTGTGTGCCCTGCCCACCCTCGCGGGGTATAAGGGTTTTGCGACCCCACCACCACGAGATGTGGTCCGGGCAGGAGGATGTGCCTTTTACATCCGGCATGATTTCCCCATTCTTCTCTTCATTTTTGACACCTCCTCTCAGGCAGTAGCTGTGCAGCCGCACCTGGAGAGGAGGTATACCGTTATTTCTGCATAGCTCCTTGGGAGATTAAGGGAGAAGGTCTTTGATCCCACAGCTTGTGCTGTAGGTCCTGTCAACGTTACCACAATTAAGTGAGGCTGTCCCGAGGCACCAAGTTAGAGTGGAGGGAGGCTGTTGCATGCTGTTGGGAGTTTATAGTACTCTCCTGTGCTACCAATCCATGCAAAAGCTAGTTAGTGGGAGTTGTATTGCAACTTCTCGGGTGGAATACATCCAAGTGGAGTGGTCCCATTACAGTATTGCATCCGGGTGTGGTGGAGTGGTGTGGTTGTGTTATATCCACTTGTAAATTATGCAACCACTCTTTTCCTCTTGCCTTACAGGGTGGCTAGTTTAATAAACACAGCCTTGCCTGCTGCGTGTTTCCTGCAGACATTGGGGCTGGGGTGGCAAACACACCTCCAGATGTTACTTACATCCCTTTTTCAGAGGTGCCGGGTGTAGCATGGAAACCATGGTGCAGCCCACATCTGGAAGATTACATGCCCTCCTGGCCGCAATGCCTGTAGGTGGATCTATATGTTTCCACACATTTTCACTTTCTTCACAGATCTCCTCACAAACTTTTTCAAGGAGTTGCCTTCATTGGCTTTATCCTTAGACTTTTAGTGGGGGAAATTCTCTAAAGTGTAGCTGTTCTATCATGATTTTACACAGCCCTGTATGGCAAAGATTGCATGTTAAATGAATGAATGACATGACCTGAAAAAAACCTCCAATACCTGCCATATTCCCCAGACCTTTCGCTATTTGATTCCCACCTATTCCAGAGCTATTTTGAAAGCCTTATCCTAACAAAGCATGAGAGAAACTACCCTCTCAACATTCTTTTTCTCATAGCCTAAAATTATATATAAATGGTGTTCATTTTGTGAATCATTAGTTCATTCCTAGGGGTGAGATTCATATAATGCATAAATTTTTTAAAATATAAAATGTTATCTTTCTCTCTTACCCACAATTTGGACATTACTTATGAGATGATCCGAAACTATTATTTAGTTGATTCACTTTATCTGACTTTCTTTCTCAGAGGTGAAATAACAGTGGCTGCAGAAAACCTTTCCAGTTTACTAAAAACTGCCGAAGTGCTGCAAGTGACTGGTCTGAGTCCCTCAAAAGGTAGTAGTTGTTCTAGTGATATCATGAACCAGATTAAGGGCATTGCAACCAGGAAGTTTCCCTCCACTTTTACCGGTACCACACTTTCATCCAAAAGGACAACCGAAAAGAACCCCAAACTGACTTCAGAGACATTGCAATATGCCACTCAGGAATCCTCTCAGGCATCTGCCAGCCTGGAAATTTTCAGTGATGACATGTTATACGTCAAAGAGGTAAGTAGTTGAATAAACTTGTTTAACTGATGGCTATCATTTCTTGGTTAGTATCTCGTTTAAAAAAAATTATTTCCTACTGGTTATATTGATTGATCATTGGCCTACCATAATTCTTGTCAATTACCATGCTTGAAGGAGCTACACTGACTGGCTCTCTCTGGGTAGGTATGTTTTGAACTGTTCCTTCAATCTTACATTCTTTTAACTTTGCTGAACTTTTGTTTCTCTCCTACTCTATTTATTATTTTTCTCATCACCATGTCAATTAAGCAGACATTGGCATGTCTCCCCTCTCTGTTTGACATTTGGCAACCTTTCTGAAAAGGACCATTTATATCTCTTGAGTGTGCTTTCCATTTCTAGTGCTCCTTATCTATTCCTTACCTCAAATTTTCCTGATTACTTTTGCTTGGTATTTCCTTGGATATTGTATCCTCCAAGGCTGTGTAAACATCTCTTGCTTGTTGACAGAGCCCTATGGTCAGTTACTGTTCTCTGAGCTGACTTCCATATTCATTTTCACTCATACCCAGGCAGATGGCAAAAAGAATACCCATACCACCCTCCAGCGGGTGTTGTAAAAGGCAAACAAACCCAGATAGGGGACACTGGCTTGGCAAGACATGCACCCAAAAGTCAGTTTCTATGAGCATGATACACAATTGCAGTAATGAGCATGGACTATTGCAGACCCTTTTCCCTCATTTAAGTTAATCCCAGGTTGTTGAGCTGCGTCCTACCTCATATCTGAGGCCCTGTACATGTGAATGGTCATTCCCGGAAACTTAATTAGTCTATTGGGACTTCTTCATATACTTTCCCAGGCATTGGAAGTCCATAGTATCATTTTTCCATACATTCTTACTTTTTTGTCACTGTACACCTTGGCCACAACTTTAAAGAAAAGAAATAATGCTCTCGCTTTAAATGCCACCTCTAAGCACAGCTTCGCACTATCTTGGTGCCAGGTGAAAAGAGGCACCCCCTCAAAGTGGCGGAGATGCTTCCCTCCGACCATCCTTAAGTGGCAAAGGGCGTCTCCCCTTCGCCACATTATGATAATAGACAGTTTCGCCCTCTCCTCAAGAACCAGTTAATTATGGTTTCCCTTTCCTCCCTTCAGCAGTGTCACCTCCCAGGGACTCTGGTCGAACAGTGACTTCCCCCCCTTGTTTTCTCATGGACCACGCAAATGCGAAAAGAAACATTAAGGTTTAATAGCTGCTCCTAAAAAGAGGGACAGGGAATATTTATAGACCCCCTGAGGGGGATCATGGGTTGCAGACGTTATCATGCTCTAACCCCCTTAGATATGAGAATTGTGACTTGGGGAGGTTAGTGGCTCAGGGAGAACTAACTCCACTCCCATACAGGGTCCTCCTAAGAGAACATGGGTTCCCGGTGACTTAAATAGAGGGAAAGGCTCCACAGGTAACCTAGTTCTTCATCTCGGTGATGGACCAGGCTGAGGCACCCCCTCCAGTCTCCGGGCTCCTTCTGGATCTCATTCTGGAGAATGATGAATCTCTTCCTATGCTGGCAGATGACCAGGTCAAGACTAGTACGTTCGTCCTCGTGACCTCCCCCCCTGGTGTTGAGGAGGAACCCCAACTGTTTCACCAAGCAAGACCAAGGTCAGTAGTCTTGAAGACATCGGGGTCCTTCATCGAGAGACTGCCGGTCGTCTTTAAATCCGCTGGTTTCGAATGTTTCTTGGCTATTGCCTCTACTGATGGGAGTAAGTTGTACAATGGACACATGCTCCATCAACATCAGCGTTCTGGCAAAGTTGGCCCACTCTGCCGAGTGTCTTGGCGGTCATAATGACTCCTCTTCCGACGCTCGATGGCTTGCCTTTGCAGGTGCCCCTCCCTCCCTCTACCAGGAAATTCATTAAGGTGGGGGTCTATGTAATAGAGCTACTGGATACTCCCTTGAAGAACGTGTGACAGTTGAGCCCACTCTAATGCCCACCTTTTATTTCAGGTTACGGGAAAGGAGGGAGGACAAGCTGCCTGGAACCAGTATCGGGCCCCTGTCTTTCACCGGAGACATCCTTTTCCTCCCACAGGTCGTGAATGAGAATTTGAAAAAAAAGTAATTGTGAAATTAAAACAAAACAAAACCCAAATTAAGACATTTTTGGTTAGTTTCGAGGTCACGAAAACAAGCGGAGCTGGACGCAAAGCCAGGTGTGTATGTATATGAGGGGGGGGGGATTTCCCCCCTTTTTTCCAGCTCCTTTCCTGCTCTCCTTTCGGATTGAGGAAGGAGTCGGGGAGTGTGGAACGTGTGCGGCGAGCGCGATTTTGGAATCATAGCAGACGTCCTTCCCCTCGGTCCATCGTTAGCAAGAATGAGAACGAGACGCATCTAGCTAGACGCCATACCCCTCTATCCCTCGCTCCACACTCAAGGAGAGCGAGAGGACTTACCCTTGGGCAAATTAGTGGCTACGAAGTCGAGGTGGTTGTGGTTGTGCCAAAACCAAATTTGAGTGGGAGAGCAAGCTCGCGAGGTGATGTGTCGACCTTTCTAAATATTGTCTTATTCCAAGTCCAAAAAAATAATTGATCTCGAATGCACTTATCCTTATATTAGTCAAAGTTTTCTTGTTTATTCTGTATATATTCTTATGTGATTGTATTGAGTGGTGGGGATATATATATATATATATATATATATATATTTATATATATATATATATATATTGAAGTTTTTTTTTAAATAAAGAAAATTGAGTATTCACATTTCCTTGAACCTCCTTCCGATCTAATGGGCGTCTCACGAGCGAGTGACCAGCATTGTGGCCGGTGGTTTCCGGGACCGTCCGCTACAACAGAAGACAGGGAGGGGGGCTCTAGATCCACCCCTACATCTTTCATCAAGTTTTACCTAGATAGGTTCTCTGAGTCGGTGCGAGCTAGCTAGTATCACTAATGACAAGGCATTCGTACCATTACTACATCACTACTTTGGCATTACACACACGACCTGTAAACGTGCTAAATTTGATCAACCCCAAATCTGTGTTAATTGCTCCAAGTACTTGTATACTAAAGCTGTATGGTGTAAGGCCAAGTGTGTGAATTGTGGAAAATTGCACCCTGTTTTCTCTAATCATTATGACTCGTATCGTATTTGTTTGAGAAGAAGGTCTTGCCCATTCTGGATGCAGACCGAATCGCTCCAACTCTCAGGTTAAAAAAAAGCCCCTTCCACTCCTGGCAGCTCCCACACCCATTGGGAACCCTTCTGTTGGTTATACCTTCCCTGGTTTGGCTGGTAGCTCAAAAGGTCCAATCCCTGCTCCAGCCATACACCGCCGCGTGACTGCTTTGCAGAAAGCGAACCTGCCACGTTCCAATGAGTCGCTCAATTTAGAAGAGGAAACTGGCAGCAGCCATTTCCCTGGGCTCTTCTAAGACAACCGCCCTCTTCTTAAAAGAGAGCCTCAGCTCCCTCGCCCCAGTTCGAAGCTGGATAGGGTGCTACTGATGGTTGCATTCCTCGAATATTCTGCTGGCTCGGCGACCCATCAGCAGAGGATTCGAGGCAGGAGACTGCTCGTATTCCTAGCCTGACCTGCTCTAATTCATCGAAAATATTAGCGTCATCGGTGCATTATGCGGCTAATAGCGCTCGGTGGTCTGTACCCAGCGGCAAACAGACTACATCCGTAGCTCCTTCTAAATAGGCCTGGAGTGCGTTTTCCTACAATGGGATGAGCTTAAGATGCTCGTTTCCTTGCCTTCACCATTAGTAGCTTGTCTCTAGGAGCCGATATGGGGTGCGTCTTCCCCTGCTCAATTCCCGAGGCATAAAGGTTTCGCATCCCCACCATGGCATGGGACGGGGTAGTTGAATGCGAAATTTCTCTCCTATGTATCTCCCTTTATTCTTCGGCTTTAAATACGTCATTATATGTGGCAGCCCTGCAGTTACAACTGGACAGGAGATATGAGTCTGTCTACATTCCACCCACAGCCAATCTCGATGAAGTGGATTTCCATGCCATAGTTGCCGAGGCATTTTCTCCTCGTAAAGGGACTTTAATGGTAGGCAAACCCTCTCGGGGATACTCCACCATCAATCCCAGCGGCTCGGTCTTAGCAACTAATCGAAGAGCTGACCATTGGTGTTCAAAATGTGGATGCTTTCACGCTGTACTGACCATTGCAAAAGTCCTATTATACTCCTTACGACGCTCTCTACAAAGGACACAATGTTAGTTTTGATGCAGTTAGACGTTTTTATTGTTTTAACATATAAATATGTGTTCAAATTGTAATATTAATTAATATGGCCGCCCTCAGCGGCGAGCACGCGCTCCAGGCGAGACCCGAAGGCAGCGCACATGTTTCAGACGAAGTCCTTCCTTATGTTAGCCCACATACGATTGACGGAGGACATCATCTCGTCGACGTTGCCGTGGTAGACCTTGCAGAACTTTCCCTCGACATGCTCCCGCAGGCTGTAGTCGAGGGGATTAAGGTGGGGTGACTGTGGCGGCCAAAAGTCCTTCGACCTGAAGTTCATGTTTGACCCAAACCACTTTTGCACGGTCTTGGCTGTGTGGGACGGGACATCGTCCTGCTGAAAGACGTAGTCTGCCTTCTTTTAATCTTTCTGACCCATACCAGGACTTTCGTGCTCAAGATGTCCCTATAATCGGCCGCCATTCGAAGCCACAACGCAGAGCATCATCACAGAGGTTGGCTACTTGGTCGTGGATACGCAGCGGACCTCGGAGACGTCCTTAGCGAAGCTTACCATACGGTCGTTCTGCTTGTTGATGATGCTGTTTCTCTGGCCGCCGTGCTGACGGGACTCATCGCCCCGTCCCGCCCCAGCTTAGCCTCTCTTCCATCCTTCGCTAACTGCTAATCTCCGCCTCCTGTACCAACTCTTCCTCATCTTGCCCCTGCCATTCGGCCGTCCCAGGCGCTCATCTGGATGACGGACCGAACACTCCTGTGACAAGATGTTAGGCGTGGTGAGCCTAGCTGGTCATAAGCCGGTCACCAAGCTGGATCCCTCATCCCGACCTGCCTACCACGCCACTTGTAAGATTTGGTCCGGGTTTTCCCAAGGGGTGGCAGAGAAGTCGTATACCACCCCGCCCATTGATAGCGTTTGGGACAATCCAAGGCGCCAGGTAGTGCCGTCACAGGCAGGGGTGGCGAAATTTTGCTTAATGGTCATGGATAACAAAAAAAAACCCTTTACCATCGTCGGAGCCGCTCACGGGCAGCTCCACATCAGAAATGGAGGCTTACTCCTCTCTTATCGTATTCGAATTGGACGCACCGCCATTTGATGGAGCGCTCCCCGTAAGGGGCGCGGCGATTTGCCATCCTGGCCGTCGTGCTGACGGTACTCAGCGCCCCGTCCGGCCCCAGCTTAGCCTCTTCTCCTTTCAGACAGCCTGTATTTCTTCCCTACTTCCTTACTTCCCCTACAACTTGTCCCACAACTTTCTCTGGTCGGCCTCTATTTTCTCACGGTAGATGCTGACCTTCCTCTCAGCCAACTATCCCGGATCGGGGCTGAGGCAGGGACAATGTTCCCTATCCCCTGAGCTCCGGTTCGGATGGTGGGTTTTTAACAACCTGCTTCATCCCCACCCATACCTTCCTCACATCCCTTTTCCTTTTCTCTTCACACTCTATCAATTTTACGCCGTGTCCAAGGTGGAGCGGAGCCGCCATGCTGAGGGACTGCCAGGCCACCAGGCGGGAGGGGTGGTCTTAAATGGCGGCACCTAGCTCTGCCAGGCCTGTACGCACCCCTTGCAGGGCAGGCTACTGCGAGGGGTGATGAGCTATTGGGTCCCGTGGTACAAATAGGGTCACCATGCCCAATGATTCAAATTTAAAAAAAAAACCCTGCCCTTTCCCCCTCAAAATCAACGGAGCCGCCTTCGGGCAGCTCCACAGAAAAAATGGAGCCCCTCCTCCCTGTGCTTGTGCAGGGGACCCTCCAAATTTCTCTAACTGGAGAGGAGGCTTACTCCTCTCCTTCGCCCCTTTACTTTCCATGGGGACTGACAAGAAAGCCAGCAGGTGGCCCATAGCCGACCGCTCCCTATTAAAGCGGCTCGGTAGGGCAAACCCCCTTAGGGGGGGAGAGGGAAACCAGGCCGCTTTTGTCGCTTCTCTCAAAAGACCTGCTGGCTAGAATACTAAACCTAGCTAGGGTCAAGGCCTGTGCCTCCCAAGACGAGACTAAAGACACTGCTGCCAATAGGACTTGTGATGTACTGGGGGGGGATGGCCAAATGGAGGCCCCACCCGAGATAGACATGGTCCTTGAGGCAACCCAGCCTCAGAAGGTAGGGCCTTCCATGGGAGCGAATCCGGGCTCGGCGCAAAGCACCGAGCTCGAATCCGCTCCTATGCAAGGTCCTCCTCAAACGGCTAGGGTTTCCAAGGCAGTACGAAGAGGGGAGAGATCTCCTCCTCCGACCGGTGCCCCTACGACTGCCAGGACCTTTTTTTATCTCGGAGAAGCAAGTTGCTGAGGCCGGTCCATCTGGCCTGGGGGTGCCTGCCGGCGGAGGGAAGAAGAGGGTTCATTCCCCGCCATCCTCTCGTAAAAAGAAAGACTAATAAAAAAGAGACTTGGGGCTCTTCTCCCTCCACGGGGGCCGCGGGGACGGACGAGGCCGGTAACATCCTTGAACGCAACCAAGCCAAGATCGGCACGTCCGGATCCGGTGTTCGCCTGGCGGGGAATCCCAAAATAAGATCAAAAGTGCGCAGAGCGGAGCATCGATTACCTCGGGCCCCCTGATTCAGAGGTTACCTGGCGTTTTTTAGCCCGCTGGCTTCAAACGCTTCCTCGTCATTCGCTCCACTGATTGCAGCATGTTGGCCAAAGGCAAAATGATCCATCAGATGGGAGGATTAGCTAGTGCAATTGGTAGAGAGCCGAAGGTGACCCGTTTCTCTGACGGCAGCCTTCTGGCGAATGCAGCGGATCCCTCCGGGGCGGCCAAGATAAGTGCTCTTAGGACACTTGATGGCACCCTGGTGAGTGTGACACCGCACTCTACCATGACCTTTGTGAAAGGAGTAGTTTATGCGAGGGAACTCGTGGACTACTCCATAGAGGACATCACCTTAGAACTGGCCGACCATGGGGGCGGTCAAGGTCGAACGTGTGATGAGAAAACAGGGAGGGGCCTCGAGACCCACCCCTACACTCTTCGTCACGTTCGACTGTTTAAAGTTCCCGGAGTCGATGCGTGCGCCGGTTGGTACCGCTACCGCGTGGAGGCATTCGTGCCACTGCTGCGGAGGTGTTATTACTGTCACCGCTTCGGCCATACGAATTGCTCATATAGACGTGCAAAGTCGGGGTCTCCCGAAGTCTGTGTAAATTGCTCCAAGGCCGCACACAATAAGTCCAAATCGTGTGTGGCCAAGTGTGTCAATTGCGGAGAGCCGCACCCCGCTTCTTCCAAGCAATGTGGTGCATATCTTCTTTAGAAAGAAATCCTGGCCGTTCAGGCAGAGGATCAACTCTCATTCCGCGAGGCTAAGGACTTGGTCCTGGTGCGCCCGGCTCTGCCTGGGACGTCTTACGCCTCAATGCTTAGAAAGACACCCTCTGCTCCTGGCCCATCCAGGCCAACGAGCACGGTTGTTTCCGTGCCCATTCGGAGCCCTTCTGCGGGCTCTACTCAACCCGGGCGCTTCCCTGGTAAAGCTGGCGGCAAAAAGGGTTCATACCCAGCCCCGGCTAAAACCAGGGCTCCCACCCTCCCTTCCCCCAGCGTGACCGTTTCCCGTAAGGCGAAACGGCCACGCGCCTCGACCGAGTCAGACTCACAGGAGGCAACACCCTTGAAGTTGGTCGCCAGGCTATCTTACGGGGTTCCTAATGGTGCCCCCCGAAAGGAAGACAGCAACAAAGGAGCTTCTGCTCCTTCGCCCACGCCTAGTGGTGGGCTGAGTGGCTCGGAGACGGTGGATCCTCGAAAAGAGGGGCCCCCGCCTCCGAAGCCCGTCTAAGGTTTCGAGGCGGAGGGAGGAAAAGACTCGCAAGGCGACAGCGCCATGGATTCTGCCTCCGGGAAGCGTACGGCCATTCCAGTGAGGGTCTTCTGTTCGAGGAAGGCCCCCGCGTCTCCGAGCTAGGCTTGGAGGGCATATTCCAACAATGGACTCGGGGCCAACTGGGTGGAGCTGCGGAAGCTCGTCTCGTCCCGTTCCCCGTTAGCTATTTTTCTGCAGGAGACCATGCTAGGCGGATGCTCCCTGCCACCGTTCCCGGGGTATAAGGGCTTTGCGACCCGACCAGCACGAGATGGGGATGGGCGGTTTACACCCGGTATGATGTCTCTTCTTCTTTACACTTTAGATACCTCATTTCAGGCAGTGGCTGTGCAGCTTCACCTGGATAGGAGGTATGCTGTTATTTCTGCGTACATTCCACCGTCAGCTGACTTCGACGCGGTGGTCTTCCGCCGCGTCGTGGCACGGTTGCCGAGGCCGTTTCTCTTGGAGATTTGAACGGCAGATATCCTCTCTGAGGAGACTATTCAATAAATCTCAGGGGACAAGTGTCCTTGCCGATCTGACCTAAGAGCTTGAGATAGGTGTCCTAAATGTAGACCGCTTCATTTTCTTGCCTTGATCTATCTCTGTGCTCTCCGGATGCACAGCCAGATTTTGATTGGGGGATGGTCGATGACCTACCTCCATGGTAGTGATAACTTTCCCATTCAAATATCATTTTCAGGGCGGCTGCCGCCTGAGAGCCAACCTCGGTTGTGCTTGGCGCGGGCGCTGTGGCCTCCATTTCAGGAAATGACTGAATTATCTATCTTAGTCGAAGAGTTTAGGTCGGTAGATGAGACCGTTGAGTTCTTCTCCGGCAACCTTATCGCCGCCAGCCTGACTACTATTCCCAGAACTTCTGCCCGTTTTGCACGCCGACCACTCCCGTGGTGGTCGGCTGAGTGTGAGACGGCCCTCAAACAGAAGCGTTATGCCTACATGCGCTATAAGCGCCGCCCGAACGATTTCACTGTCGGTGAAAATCGACATGCTTGTCTTCACTTAACGAGAAAACCCCTCTAGCGAGTCAAAAGTATTAGGGGCAAGTTCTCGCAGGACCCCCCTCCCGTTCTCCAGGAGAATGGGACCGCAATCTCGGACCCCGCGTCCGTGGCGGAATCCTTCGCGACCGCTTTTCCGCATTGTATAGCCGGGATGCTACTCCGCCAGTATTCAATGCACGTCGTGATGTCGCGGAAGGTCGCCGAATGGACTTTACCTCCAGGGGCGGAGAACCCTTGAACGACAGGTTTACTCTGAATGAGTTGCGTTCCGCTGTTGCTTCGTGTGCGGACACCGCCCATGATCCAGACGATGTCCCCTACAGCATGCTTCGACACTTGGGTGAGCGAGGCATGGCATTTCTCTTAGATTTGTTCAACAGGATCTGGGTGGAGGGTCTCCTCCCGGATTCCTGATGAATCGCTACTCTGCTCGCCTTCACAAACCGCCCCTACACTCGCCTTTCACTCTACTCCGGCCGCTTTTCGCCCAATATCTCTAACCTCTTGCGTGTGCAAATTGATGAAGAAATTGCTAAATCTAGATTAGCCTTTTTTCTGGACAGCGGAGGCCATCTGTGTCTTCTGCACAGTGCGGCTTCCGCAAGTTTCCCTCCACGTCGCATGCTCTGCTCCGACTGGAAAATGCCGTCTGCGAGGCCTTCCTTCGTAGACAGCACTACGCCACGGTGTTTTTCGATCTGGAGAAGGCCTATGATACTGCATGGCGATACGGTATCAGGGACACTCTGCACACGATGGGGGCGAGGGGACGCCTCCCAATGTTTATATCTGAATTTTTGCGAGATCCTCGATTCCGCGTACGGGTGAGGGGAGCCCTCTCCAGCCCAAAGAAGCAGCAAGAGGGCGTCCTGCAGGGAAGTGTCCTCAGTGTCACACTCTTTGCTCTGAGCATCAACGACATCACTTCGGTGTTGACGGAAGATGTTCTCGCTACGCTCTACGTGGACGACCTTTCGATCTCTTTTGGCGCGGCCCAGATGCCAACTCTGGAGCGTCGACTCCAACAGGCATTGAACCGCGTATCTCGCTATGCCGAAGCGCGCAGGTTTCGGTTTTCCTTGGCCAAGACTAAGGTGGTGCACTTTTGCCACCATCCACGGCTCTACCCTGACCCAGATTTGTTTCTTAATGGGGTGCGGCTGGTTGTGTTTGAATCGCACCGTTTCCTTGGTCTTGTATTTAACCGACGCCTCACCTGGGAGGCTCATATTCGCAGCCTTAGGGTCTGTTGTACCCGCGCCATAGATATTCTCCGTTCCGTAACGTTCAGCGCTTGGGGCGCTGATAGGGCTACTGCCTGACTTATTTATCGATCCTTTGTTCGTCCGAAGCTCGACTACAGATGCGAGTTTTATGCATCCGAAATCGAGCGTGTATTGCGGAAAGTGGACTCGATCCACCACACTGGCCTTCGCCTGGCGACCGGTTCCTTTCGCACTTTTCCCATTGAGAGCCTACTAGTCGATGCTGGAGATATGCCACATGCTCTACGCCGTGTACAATGCATTATTCGCCTGTACGCGCGAGCCTTGCGCCTCCCTCAGTCGCGAACAGCTCTCACTGCATCCGCAGCTGATTTCGACGGTGCCTATGCCGCTGAGAGAAGCCAGTCATACCCTAAGCCCTTTGGGTTTAGAGCTAGGTATAGCTCTCGTGCCGGTGGCGCTCCTAGTTCTGCCCCGGACATCACCCTGGAGGGTACCACATTTGGCTATTTGTCGCCACGCCTCTGCTCCCAAAGCTTATACATTGCCGGGAGTATTGCGTTCGACCTTTTTGGAGCACACCTCGTGTCACGCTGGAACCGTGCCAGTGTATACGGATGGCTCCTAGTCCGAAGAGGGGGACGGCTTCCACGCCGTATCCCCTCTGTTTGAAGTCAGCAGGGCTCTGCCAGGCGCTGCGTCTGTCTTCACGGCCGAGCTGGGGGCAATACACCACTCAGTACGGGAGATTATGCGACGTGCCTGGTTCGGAGACCGTATTGTGATCTATAGCGCCCCCCAAGCGCCCTGAGTGCTCTCGGGGCATTGGAATCTTCGCATCCCCTGGTTCGCGATATCCGTGACTCTACGGTTTTGGCGAGCCGGGCGGATGTCGAGATTATCTTTGCTGGGTTCCTGGACATGTAGGAATTGCGCGGAATAAGCGCGTCAAAGAGTCCGCGACCGAACCAGCGTTTCGCTCTTCCTCACACAGACTACATGGTAGGAATACGGGCAGCTCTTCGGACTCCTTGACAAAGAAGATGGGAGACGTTCGAAGGGAACTTAAAGTTGCGGGCCATTGTTCCCATGGACCTATCCCCCAATGCCGCGACGGCTTCAGGTCGCTTTCTGTCGTCTCCGAATCGGACATACTCATGTGACTCATCGCTATTTGATGGAGCGCTCGCCTGCGCCCTATTGTGACGACTGCGTTGTCCCCCTTACTGTTCGGCACATTCTTGTTGAATGTCCGAGTCTGGGTGATCTTCGCGCACGTTACCTGTCCCTGTAACGGGACGAGCGGGGTCGCTGCCGCTTGTTCCTTGTACTCGGGAGTGGTTCTTGTACACAGACTTGCGAAACATATGACTTTTGGTTGTAAGGCGCATGTTCCTGTGCTGGGGGAAGGCGGGCCCACCCCCGACCACGGAGCGCGCTTCCTTGTTGCTTTTTGCGTATCTTGTTTTTTCCTGTTTTTTTTTATCCTTTTTATTCGTGTTTTAATCTAGCCTAGTATTATGCGTGATCACGGTGACTTTTGCCCTCGTAGGCATTTGCAAGATGGATTCCTTAAAAAAAAATACTCTCCTAGGCCTACGGGTGCAATGGACTCTTCCCTTCACTCCCTTCTCTGGAGGCACCATTGGGCGTCTCCATCTCCTTTAGAGCGTCGGTCCCTCCTTTACTTTCACAGGCGACCCTCCAAGAGAGCAAACAGACGGCCTAAAATTGACCGATTCCATTGACAGTTGCTATAGCGGCCATCCACTTGGGGGGGGGGGGGTGCAAGGGTTAGCAGGACCCGCGAGTCCGTCCCCTGTACAATCCTGCAGTGCTGTATTTCCAGTCTACAGGGGACCGGCGTGCCTGCTCCACGTACACGATAAGTCCCTATCGTGTATAGCCAAGTTGTCAATTGTGCACCCCTCTTCGAAGCAATGTGGTGTGTATCTCCTAGAGAAGGAAATCCTGGCCGTTCAGGCCCAGGATCTTCTCTCGTTTCGCGAGGTTAAGAACAGTGCTGCCTGGGACGTCGTTTGTTTTGATGTTAAGAAAGACACCCTCGGCTCCTGGTCCCTCCAGGCCTACGAGCACGGTCGTTTTCGCCCCCATTCGGAACCCTTCTCCGCGATCTCACCCCCGGCGCTTCCCAATTAGAGCTGACTACACAAAAGGTCATACCCATCCTCGGCTAAACCAGGGCTTCCATCCTTTCCCAGCATGACCCAGACTTATTCCCCAATGCCGCGACGGCTTCAGGTCGCATTCTGCTGTCTCCGAATCGGGCACACTCGTGTGATGCATCGCCATTTGATGGAGCGCTCGCCTGCGTCATCCCCCAGACTGTTTGACACATTCTTGTCGAATGTCTCACTCTGGGTGATCTTTGCGCACGTTACCTGTCCCAGTACTGGGATGGGCGGAGTCGCTACCGCCTGTCCAAAGTACTCGGGACGAGTGCGTGCACATTGACCGGTGGACTTGTAGACTTTTTGGGGTAGGCTGGCCTTCTCCTTATTATTTAACCAGGTTTTTGTTTTTGTTTGTTTTTTTCCTTATAGGTCGCACGCTCCTGCGCCGGGGGGACCTCCCCCCGACGCCGGAGCTTGCTTACTACTCGTTTCCTTTTTCCTTTTTTTAATTTTTGGTCTTGTGTTTGGGTTGTTTTTTGTGTGTGTTATTGAATTCGATTTTTAAGTAGCCTAGTACTAGGCAAGTTTTTAATACGGCGACTAATGCCCAAGTAGGCAGTCGCCAGATGAGCTCTTAAAAAAAACAAAAAAAAAACAGCATGACCGTTTCAACTAATACGAAACGCCCACTGCTTCCATTGAATCGTTAAACTCGTAGGAGTCATCACCCCTTAAGGTGCTCGTCAGGCCGTCTTCCGTGGTTCCTAAAGCTGGTATCCTTCTTACAGACCTAAGTTAAGTGACTTCCCCCTGCCCACCCTCCCTTTGTATAAGGGTTTCTCAAACTCCCCTCCCCCGAGTGAGCGTTTTTCCTAAGTCGAAGCCCCAGAAGGGGGTCGAGAGGCCGTCCTTATGAGTTCCTAAAGCTGATTCCTGAAAGGAGGACAGCACCAAAAAGCTTCATTTTATACGCCCCCCTCCCAAGGCTGGACTGAGTGGCTTGGAGACGATGGACCTTCAGAAGCCGCCCGGCCCGCCAAAGGTTTCGAGTGAGAGGGAGGAAAAGATTGATAGCGAGTCCTCGAAGGCGACAACCCCTTCAGCGCCTTGTTCGGCCAACAACACCCGGAGTTCTGCCTCCGGGAAGCGTACGGCCATTCACGTGAGGGTCTTCTCTTTGAAGAGGGCCCCCGCATCTCCTCCGAGCTAGGGCTGAAGGGCATATTCCTTCAATGGAATTGCCGCGGATTGCCCTTTAGCTATCTTTTAGTAGGAGACCATTCTGTGCGCGTGCGCCCTGCCCACCCTCCCGTGGTATAAGGTTTTTGCGACTCCACCACCAAGGGTTGCAGGCCTGGCAGGAGGAAGCTATACTGTTCTACCCAGGACGCCACCCTGGAGGGTAGCACCTTTGACTATTTGTCACTGTCGAGGGTTAGTGAGTGGGTAATCCCAGTCCCACTTCCTTGGCATATATTATAATCCCGCACCAAGGTAAAGTGGAGTTGAAGTGCAGCCAATACACCTACCGTAGCCACTTCCGGTGAATAAGAATAACCCCGGGGCTTCCCTTTTAATCAAAGTTAAGATAATGATCCCCTGAGTGTGTTCTCACTCAGTAAAAGCCAGTCATGGGTGGACTTATGTAATAATAAGAATTATGCCGAGTGGATTGCTTTTCAATTGCCAAAGGATCGTCCAAAATATTAGGTTGAGGAATAAGTTATTGCGGTTTTTTTTAATGTTGTGTTGATTTAAGTTTTGTTGACGTGATTTGTGCACATATTAAGAAACAATAATAAATACTGAGAGCAAAAATTTGCAAAGGTTAGGCTACGTCTCTTAACAGCGTAGACTATTAGTATTTAGAGGATGACGGTGAATGTCTTGTACTTCTGACGATGTTCGCACTTAGCCCGGTCGTCCGAGGTTACTGAATGTGGGGGTAATCCTAGACTGGTGTCCTGATGTAATGATCCTAGGCCAGATCACCAAGGCGAGTCAAACGGTGACTCAAATCGGAATTCTTCTCCTCGAAGTGTCCGTTCCGATTATTGGCACCTGGAGTGGGTAGCCAAAATGATTACCTAGCTGCGTCTAGGGTAATCCGCAGAGGGAGGTCTTGTGTAACCTCTGACTCAGGGGGGGAGGGGGTCTGCAAGAAGTTTGGCACCTACAAGTACCGTGACGGCAACAACCAATTCTCCGAATTTCTTCCTTGCAACCGGCGAACTGTTTTCTTTGTGAGACTAGCTCCACACACAACGTAGGTCCAAGATCTTCTGCCTGACTCCAGAGAAAATTTTCCCTTTTATTTCCCTCCGGAGCTAAAATCGAGAGAGAGCACCGGATTCTCCTAAAATCCTTATCGTCGCGCGAAACCCCTTTTGTCTGCTGCCAGGACATGCGAAATATTTAGGCCTCGCGGCCATCCGAGCTTTCCTCGTCTCCAACCGCGGGTTTATGACGGCGCGAAAAGGGGTGGAAATGATTCGATGCGAAAAGGCGAATTTGGAATAGGGGGGGGGGAGGGCACGCAGCTGTGTCGGTGTATTTATCTATGCACTAATGCATGGATGTACTTAAACTTCTACAGCGCCAGGAGTATTGCGTTCGGCCTTTTTGCACCTCATTACATGTCATCTGTGCCAGTGTATACGGATGGCTCCAAGACACAGTCGGCGGTCGGTTTCCACGAAGTATTCCCTCTGTTTGAAGTAAGCGGGACTCTACCAGGCGCTGCGTCTTTCTTCATGTCTGATCTGGCTGCAATACACCGCTCGCTACGGGAGATGTATCGTGCCCGGTTCGGAGACCAGATTGTGATTTATAGCAAATCACAAAGCGCCTTGAATGCTCTCGGTGCATTGGAATCTCGTCATTTCCTGGCTCGCAGCATCCGTAACGCCACGTTTGCGGCGAACCGGGTGGATGTCCAGATTATCTTCTGCTGGGTTCCTGGACATGTGGGATTTGCGGGAAATGAGGGTGTCAAAAAGAGTCCGCGCACACCCCCATTTGGCTCTTCCTCACACCAATCTCTCGTACCTAGTGGTGTATTGCCACCAGCTCAGGTGTGAAGACAGACGCAGCGATTACATGGACGGGATCAGTGCAGCCCTCCGGTGTGCTTAGGAAACAATTTGGGAGACGGCTGAGGAGAACTTAAAGTTGCGTGCCATTTCGCCGCGACTGTTCCCATGGACCTACCGGCTACCCCCCAATGCTGCGACTGTTTCACGTCGATTTCTGTCGTCTTTGAATCAGACATACCCGCGGTACGCACCACTATTTGAGGAGCGCTCGTTTCCAACGACTGCGTTGTCCCTCAGACTACTTGGCACTTTCTTGTTGAATGCCTCAGTCTGGGTGATCTAGGCGCACGTTACCTGTCTCGGTACCAGGTCGAGCAGGGTCGCTACCACTTATCCTTCCTACTTGGACTAGTTTGTGAACACAGCCCTCTGGACTATTTGACTTTTTAGAGGAAATTGTCTTCCTCCTTTTTATTTGAATCTATTTGTTGTTGGTCGCATGATCCACCGCCGGGGGGAAGGCGGACTTGTCCCCAACGCCAGAGCGTGCTGCATTCTTCTTGCTTTTTGGTTTCTTTTGTTTTTGTTTGTTTCTTTTACCTTTGTTTTGTTTGGTTTGTATGTTTTTTGTGTTTCTTCTGCTAGTTTGATTTTTTATCTAGCTTAGTATTAGTCCTTATTGCGATATAAATGTTTACAGCTGTAGTAATTTTAATGAAAATTTAAAATTGTTAACTAATGTTTGGTGTAATTAATATGATGTCGTATCCCGCAGGAAATCGAAAGTGAGAATGACGAGACTGTGGACTCGACGCATCACCTGTCAAGGAATACAGTCGAAAAGGAGGCTAAAGCTCGCGGCTCCAGTGAGTTATCTCCTAATAGAACCGTGACAATGGACTCTCCCAGTCGGTTCTTGGATGATCCGACTGGGAAACCTTTTAATCCAGGAGAACCTGCAAGTGATGACTTTCCTCAAGACCCTTTGGTATCGCCTCCTTCACTTTGCCCTTACGTCTGCCCTCACTGCCTTGAGACCCACCGACCCCAAGATGTGATCCACTCGCATCTCCGTCTCAAACATCCGTCGAAACCCTCCTTCGTCTGCCCCTGCGGGAAAGTCTTCGTTAGGCAGTCCATTTTTGTCGAGCACTGCAGAGGCTGCACGTTTTAAGCCACACTTCTTTCAATACCTGCCTTTGGGCATCGTGGCTAAAATTTTGAAGAACTTTAAAATAGTATGCAGAAAAGTAGAATATTCAGTCAAATGGGTGCCAATGCTTATTTACAGACTTTTGAAATGGGACATTTTATCATAGATTGAATAGATTAGGGTAAATTAGTTTAAAATTGAATAGATAAAACAAATATATGCGGAAGCACAGAATAAAGAATTTTCGCACAAAGTGAGGTGGACACACGAAGGCCCTATTAAGTACTCTCCCCATGCCATATCCAACACAACGCCACGCCCCATTGCCCATTCATAGCAATGGGATGTTATGTGCTGTAGCTTCTCGTCCATTTAAGATTCATTCCTTGGTATAAGACCCCAAGCAGGACCCCTAAGAAACGCCTTCCTTTCTCTCTCAAACGTCCTCGACGATGGAGACCTTACCCACTACCATCCCCAGACAAACTCTTTTTCCCATATATATCTGTCTGTGTTCAACTGATTTCCTTCCCGCTGCTTCTTGAGTGTGTTCGATAACTTGTGTGGAAGTGATCACTACCTCATACTCTTAGATCTCTGTTCTCTTTCCCCCATTTCCCAAAGGCAGTATTGGAACAACCAGAAAGCTGATGGGAAAGCCTTTGTAACGTCGCCCTCTTCCATAACTGTGTCCGATGATATAGCAGACGATATTTTCTCCCTACAAGAGGTTGCGATACTCGTTTCATCAACGACAGGCAAACATGTTCCACTCCACACCGCTCGACTCGATCGCTTGGTGGAACCTTGAGTGCAGTATCGCTAAGCGCGAACGAAACGGGCTTCACTCGATCTTCTGGGAAAATCACCGCACGTCTTCCTACAGTGATTATAAAAGCTAATGTGCCGTTACCCGCCGGATCTTCCGCCACGCCAAACGCAACTTCAAGATACATCTCCCACCCCCCAACCCCCGTCCAAAGTCAGGCGACGAGTGCATAAAATCAGCGACACCACTCCACCTTACTATGTACTATTCTCCGTCATAATGACAACCTTGTAAGTGGCCCCAAGCAAGACATAGAGCTAATTTCAGTTTGCTTAGTTCAACCTTCCAGATCCCTTCTCTCGGACTTCATTTGGCATCATAAATCATTAGCAGAATCACAACTATTATTTTTGTTAAAACATCCAGGCCGCCGTATGGCATGGTATCATGTATTTGCCTTATCAGATGATTTGATATCTTACACCTTTATTCAACACACCCATTTCGATACTCTGCAATGCCTGCTAACAATTTTTAATGATATTTTCCTATTCGGAATCTTTCCCCAAGAATGGCGTCATAGGATCGTCCTTCCTTTTCTCAAACCAGGGAAAGTAGAACCTTCCAGCTCAACAAACCACCTGCCAACTCCGTGCTTTTACAAGTGCTTGCAATCTTCTTTGACTTGGAAAAGGCATATGATACCGCTTGGTGGCACTTGATTTTCCGACAGCTGTATGACACTACACTTCGTGGAACCGTGGGCTTATTTATATGCAATTTCCTGAAAGACCGCTCCTTCTATGTCAACCTTCGAGGCGCCTGTTCTTCCAAATTTGTGACGGGCTCGTCTCCGGCGGTGGTCACCACCCTACTTCAGTAATCTGTCGATTTATTAGTGGCCCATGCTTCCCCAATGCCGCGACGGCTTCAGGTCGCTTTCTGTCGTCTCCGAATCGGACACACTCGTGTGACGCATCGCTATTTGATGGAGCGCTCGCCTGCGCCCTATTGCGACGACTGCGTCGTCCCCCAAACTGTTCGGTACATTCTTGTCGAATGTCCCAGTCTGGATGATCTTCGCGCACGTTACCTGTCCCGGTACCGGATGGTCGGGGTCGCTACCGCCTGTCCTTTGTACTCGGGACGAGTGCGTGCACATTGACTAGTGGACTTGTTGACTTTTGGGGGGAGGCCGGCCTTCTACCTATTATGTAAGCAGGGTTTTTTCTTTTGTTTTTTTGTTGTTTTTTTGTTTTTGTTTGTTTGTTTTTTCCTCTTATAGGTCGCACGCTCCTGCGCTGGGGGGACCTCCCCCCGACGCAGGAGCTTGCTTACTGCTCACTTCCCTTTCCCTTTTTTTTGGGGGGAAGTGTTTTTTATCCTAATTTGATCTTAAAGTAGCCTAGTTATAGGCCAGTTTTCAATACGGCGACTAATGCCCAAGTAGGCAGTCGCCAGATGAGCTCTTTAATAATAATTTCTTCTTCTTTTTAAATAGTGGCCCATGCCTCATCTACTTTTCCCAAGCGGTCGGAGGGAGGAGAGGTCATCTGCTCCTCGGGAGCAATTAAGAAAGAGATCTACTAACTTCACCATCTCCTTCCCTAAAAACATAAGTCTTAATATTTTGGATCGCCGATTAATTTTTTTACGCTTAAGTTCCTAGCTCTTATATTTTGTCAACATTTGACGGGCGAAATCAATTGGAGACCTTATAAGAAGATGCCCTTTGAGCTTCTTTAACGAAGCAACCCTGGGGAGATGACCGACGTACCCTCCTCGACATCCACAGATCAATCCTCCTATCAAAGATTACTGCTACCACCTGTACGGCTCATCCTCCAAAAGCATATTGAATAAACTGAATTTGTTACTACACTGAGTACTCTGCCTTGCTATAGAAGCCTCTAAGTCTTGCCCTGTAACACATCTCCATGCTGAAACGGGGGGCTTCCTCCTCTTCACGCCTCTGATTCTACATCGGATCCCTCCGCATGCGCTCTAAACTCGCTCGCATTCCTTCCTCCGTGGTACCTCCAACTGAGATTCACCCTCATACCTTCTATCTCTACACCTTGCGTGTAGCACAACTCTTACAGACACTCGAGCTTCGACCCCTCTTTTTGGCGCCGGAAAGAGCACCTACGCTACCCCTGTAGACTCAGGAATGCCCAGTTTTGCGACTTTTTCTTAGGTGCCCCAAAGGTCAGATCCCTACCGCGTCTCTACGCGCCATACTCCAAGAGCAGGAAGACACCACACTCGAACACCGATTTACACTGACGGGTCGAAAATGGATGCCAGTACTGGAAGTGCTATGGTCCCTCCATCTCGTACACTGCGGTCCACCTTCCCATCTACAGCATGCGTTTTCTGAGTGGAACTTGTAGCCATCAAATTAGACGTACAGGCTCTCGGTATTCATCCACCATGGTTATATATCATCTTTACAGATTCTATGAGCGCACTGGCTTCCCTTGAGCGATTGTCTCCTCGCCACCCTGTAGCCATAGAGATACTGGAGACCATACACATTTTGACCACACGCTCCTACCCTTCATTTTAATGGCTGCCCGGCCACTCATAGATCCACAGGGAAATGAAACTGCCGACTTAGAAGCACCGTCTTTACGTGAATCTACCATGTTTGACCGTGACTACATCCCCTTCATTCGTAAATTGGTATGAGAAGACTGAGAGCGATACTGGAATACACATGGACACCCTCATCTCCAACTTCGGAAAAATACTTTCCCGTGGCATTCACCTTACTTTTCCACCAGATGGCATGAAGTTATGCTGTGCCGCCTGCTAATCTGCTAATATCGCCTTACCCACGGACACCTAATGTCTGGTGAACAACCACTATCTTGCGAGACTTTTCATTCTCACATTTCGGCACAACATATCTTCCTTACCTGCCAGCGATACTCTGCTCATCGAAAGAAATACTTCTGTTTTCACCCTACTTCTTCCGTTCTCAGAGATTCTCCCCATGTTATGCCCAATCTAATACAATTCTATGAAGATTCCGACCTCCTCCAACATTCTTTTACTGCCCCTTTATTTTTAATTGTATTTGGTTTACTTTTCCATACTTTTATCCGAGCTTACCATTTTTCATCATTTTTTTGAATGCGGCCTTTTTTACCCAAACCTTCTTCAAGTCTCCATCCATCCATTCTTCTCATGCCTATACCACCTCAGAACACTTAAGTCACAACCTCAATTATACCATAAGTTTTGTGGTGACTTACGAGAGGGTTTACCATATTGTGGTGATGGGGGCTTCTCAACTTCCTGAAAACAAACTTTGTGGCAATTCAAGCATAACAATGATGGAGTTTGTGGTAATCCTCACCTTTAGTTACCACTTTCTCGTTTGGGGAGTCTCAAGTGCCTTACAACTAGTTCTTTGTAATTTTGTGACTACTATTTTACAGGATCGAGAGGAATATGGCAACTGAGAAAGCCTTTAGCTAGGGACCTTGAGATGATATTCCAGATATTACTCTGAAATAAGATCAATTAGGAACACACTGAAATAAATGGACTGTAAATAATGGTTGTTGTTGCTTAGCCCTAGGGTGTCTGGCCGAGGAGCCTCAAGCTCCTGAGGAAGGCACCGGGTGCTCCCACAAAGTTTCCAGTGGATGGATGTGTTGTCTACATGGTGGTTGTGGTTTATGTATTTAAAGGAAACGAGGTAGCAGCTGCCCAATCCTAATGGACTCTCAATGGCAGCGCTGTTAAAATGGGGTCGACCGAAAAAGGTCAAAAGGGGTGTGGGAAACGTTCAATAAAAATGGGGAAAAGAAAACAGCACAACGCACAAAGATGCACACTTAAATAACAATGTGTAGATAGAGGGGAGTAGGAAAAGGGGCAAAGAAAAAATAATAGCGTAGGCGAATTGCGAACAGCTCCCCGCGTCGCTGGACCACTGTTAGCCAGCGGCGAATCCATTCCGCCATCCTGAGTTTCAAAAAAGGACTCATTCAAACGAAGCTTTTAAGCCGCTCGCCTCCACTTCTCGTACGCTATAAATGATTGTAAACAAAAATGGAAAGACAATTTATAAAATGGATTAAACACCACTTCGTGATAAAAATGTAAGGAGGGAGGACGACCGAAGGTAAAAGAAAACGAAGTCGACCAGGGAGGGGGGGAGACTCAAGAAGGGTAGGAAAGCAAGAATTTAGAAGATAAGGAAAGCGGAGACAAACTACCAAGATGTGAGTCACCACAAAGGGGCAACACGGCCTCCAACCGAAACTAAATAGTCATGAGTGAGTCGCGTTTGCCCAATTCGCAACCAGCAAAGAGCAACCGCCTAAGATGCAAGTCGCTGAGAGCTGGACCAGGAACGGACATAGCATTTAATAAGGGAGAGATTAGAAGGGGAGAATGAACCGGTGCCTTGCAGACCTCTGTATGGCGAAGGGTGTCTTTTTTTTGTCGACCCCTACGCCGTATTCTATGGTAGAAAAGACGTCTACCAAAGGGATGGGGTGCACCTCTCCTCTAAGGGTAAGGCTTACCTAGCCAACCTCATCCAGGATGTAGTGGAGCGCACCCAAAAGAGTGTCCGGCCCATTGGGAAGGCGGACGTACGCTAGTACGCCCGAGTCACTCCCCAAACAACCTCGGAGGTTGTCAAAAATGGTGCCACCGCGACAACCAAGAAGCCGGGAAACGGAAGAGTATAGGGGGTCCTACATTAGGGGACTCCCTGAAAGTTCTTCTGTTCAATGCGAGGTCCATCACGAACAAGTTTCCTGAGCTCCGTGGCCTCGTAGCGACGGAAGAACCCGAAATGGTAGCCATAACAGAATCGTGGATAAAAACCTCAAACCGAGACTTTGAAGGCGAATTCTCGGTTCCTGGCTACCAACTCTTCCACAAAGATAGGCCAGGCAGAGAGGGTGGTGGTGTAATGTTGTATGTCAAGGATACAATCAAATCTACGAACTCCAACATTATATCCGATCACGAGCTTCTAGGCGTTGACCTAGAGATAGGTCCTGTCAGATACAGGACCCTGGTGCTTTACAGACCCCCTTCCCAACCGGTTGAGAAGGACAGAACTGTACCAGCTGCTAGGTGAACTTGCTCAAGTCAAGGTGTGCATCGTTATGGGCGATTTCAACAGCCAAGTTGACTGGGAAACCGGAGCAGCCTGTGGCGAGAGCGCGCTACTCCTGGAGTTCGCCAACAACGAGTTCCTCACTCAATGGGTTAGAGAACCGACGAGAGGTGACAATATCCTCGACTTGGTCTTCACCTCTGAGGATGATATCGTTGAGGATCTCTCTGTAGGCGAAGAGCTCGGTGGCACTAATCACCAGCTAGTTAGATTTACCGTCAAGATCCCGAAGGTAAGGTCTGTTGCCAGTCAATCAAGGAAACTTGACTTGAGAAGAGCAGACTTAACAAGCCTTCGTGCTGGACTGACTGAGGTGAGGCTAGAAGTGTGCGATGCTGTTGAAGACTCGTGGAATAGTTTCAAAACCACTTTCATGAGTTTTCAATCGCGTTTTATTCCTCTGAAATGCCCCCGTCGGTCTTCTGTTCAACCAAAGTGGTTTAATCGAGAAATCGGACAACTGCTTAAGGAGAAGAGAACTGTGTACCGGCAATCGAAGATCTCGGGTGACTTTGACGAATACCGGAGGCTAGCCAGGAGAGTGAAGTCCAGCATATGGGCGGCTAAGCGGTCTGAGGGACTCCAAGTGGCGAGACTCTGTAAAGAGAATCCCAAGGAGTTCTTTGGATATGTAAACAGCCGTAAACCAATCCGTCAAACGATTGGTCCTTTGAGGAATGAGAAGGGGACATTAAAGCATTCAGATGCAGAAAATGCTAACCTCCTCAACGACTACTTCTCTTCAGTGTTTACTGAAGAATGTGGTCCCATCCCCCAGCCGACGGATTCCTACTCGGGGATAAAGCTGGAGGATATGGACTTCACCGAAGTTGAAATCGAAACGAAGATCAGTGACCTAATGACGAATAAGTCACCTGGCCCGGATGGGTTTCTACCTAAAGTTTTGAAAGAAGTGCGCGATCAAGTGTCACGACACCTGAGCGCAATCTTCAACATGTCCATCCGGACCAAATGCGTTCCTAGAGACTGGCGTGAGGCGGAGGTGACTCCTATCTTCAAGAAAGTAGACCGAAGCGACAAGATGACGTCGTATTTAGAGTCAAACCTGCTACTGAGGAGTTCCCAGCACGGCTTCCGAAGACAACGGTCATGCCTGACGAACCTTGTTGAATTCTTCCACTTCGTTTTCAGTGAGCACGATCGGGACAAGGCGATGGATGTGGTCTACCTAGACTTTCAGAAAGCCTTTGATAAGGTACCACACCGCCGCCTTCTCCGGAAAGTGCGAGCGTTGGGAATAGATGGAAAGGTAGCCAGCTGGATCGAGAACTGGCTAAGTGGCAGACGGCAACGAGTGGTGGTGAATGGACAGTCTTCTGAGTGGGTGCCCGTTACTAGCGGGGTGCCTCAAGGTTCTGTCCTGGGACCACTACTATTCATCATCTACGTCAACGACATGGACGGGGACATGGTTGCCAAGATTTCCAAATTTGCCGACGATACCAAGCTTGGTATGAACGTTCCAAAGGATGGAAATACTGCCCGCCTGCAGGAAGATCTTGGGAAGACTGGAGAGTGGTCGGACACGTGGCAAATGCCTTTTAACGTTGAGAAATGCAAAGTAATGTATATCGGCCAGCGAAACCCCCAATCTCAGTATATCCTTAAGAGCACTTCTCTTGAATCGAGTGACACTGAGAAGGACTTGGGTGTAACTATCACTAGCGACGTCAAGTTCTCGAAACAGTGCATCGAGGCAGAGAAGAAAGCCCAAAGGATGTTAGGCTACATAAAGCGCCAGTTTGGATACCGTAACAAGGAGATAGTACTTTGTCTGTACAACTCCCTGGTTCGGCCGCACCTTGAGTATGCCGTACAATTTTGGAGTCCTTAGTTTCGAAAGGACATCGCAAGGTTGGAACGCGTACAAGCTAGGGCAACCAAACTGATTCCCTTTATCCGACATAAAAGTTATGAGGATAGACTAAGGGAATTAAATCTGTTCTCGCTGGAAACCCGTAGACTGCGTGGTCAGCGCATCGAAGTTTTCAAAATACTTCGAGGGTTTGACAATGTTGACTACCGGGATATTTTCACACTGAGTGAGAACAGAACGCGCAATCACGGCTTCAAACTTAAACTGAAGCGTTACAACCGCAATCTGTGTGGAAATTCTTTCACTTACAGTATCTGCGGTAAGTGGAACGCACTTCCAGTGGAAGTTGTCAACAGTGAATCTGTTGACCAGTTCAAGTCAAGACTAGACAAAGTCTTGAAAAGTGGCCGTTTAGGGACGCAAAACAATTGAGCAGCCATGTGCCTGCTCGATTGCTAGTCCAAAGGTACCCTCTTTGAATGGACCGTAAGGTCTCCTAGGGTACTTACTTTCCTTGTTACTTCTTGTTACACACACACACACTCTCTCTCTCAGTTGCCCGCCAGCCTTTGTCTTGTTGGCAGGTGTTCAGTGTTGTGCGCTCGAATCTAATTCTTAAAATTCTTTTTTTTGACATAATTTACTTATATTTAAAGCGATTTTTTCTTCTTTTTTTTAAATAAATTTGTTTCATTGTAATTACAATTAATTTTTTTTTTTTTTTGTGTGTGTGTGTGTGTGTGTGTGTGCGTGTATATAAATAAATACATAATCGACACTATCCGGCCGGGGTTTTTTTTTTGGGGGGGGGGGGGGTTGCCGTCATCTCCTAAATTCATCTTCAATAGACACCCAACTGAAGTAATTTCTGAATGTTAATAAACTATTTAATTTATCAATATTGTCTTCGAGTTACACCTTTTTTTCGTTTAATTCTGTTCTTTCCTGTTGCTAACCGTCCTGTTACAGGCCGTTGACCAATCACAACAGAGCCTTTTTAATCTCTTAATCCGCCTCGTGTTTCTGCCAGCGCCATTTTGCTTCATCTTTCTCTCTAAGCGAGTAATTTCCTAAAAATATTTCGTTCTAAAATCATAATTTATTTAGTATATATTCCCTATTTGTTAGTGATTTTTCAGGAATAAAGATAAGTTTTAAATACTAATTTTTCTTTAATACAAGATATATCTCTTCAATTTGGTGAATTATAGATTTCATTTCGGTTAATATTTAACGGTTGATAGGCATTGGTTTTTTAGCATGTCCTTTTTAAAATCGACTAGTCTGTAATAATAAATCTATTTTGCAATTAAAATTTGTAGGTAAGTGTACTTATCATATTGTTTAGCAATTTTCTAATATAAAGTGAAGTTCTAAATACCAATTTTCGCCACCGTAGGATCTAGTGTTTAATTAACGTGTATTGAATCAAGCATAAAACGGTGTGGTCAAGTATAAGTGTACATAAGTGAAAACAAAGAAAAGGGGAGAAAAGTGAGGTTATTATAAAAAAGAAGGATGCCCGGAGCCCCCAAATTAAAGCATTTTGCTTTAAATGCAAGAATACTCGTTGGATCATCGATTTTCAAGAACAATGCTTTGAGAATATCACGTCGAGAAGTGTATGCGAATTCTGCAAAATAAAAGAAAAATTTGATATCGAAAAGGCAAAATGGATGTCTGTAATAAGCTCTATGGAAAACCGCATCAATGCCCTCGAATTAAAGAACTGCGCTTGTCAAACAGAAGATGAAACCAGAATAGCTCGAGTAGATACTAAAATCGTGAAACTGGAACAAGAAGTCGCAATTCTCACTAACAAAATTGATACATCAAACATAAAAGACGAGGACAATTTCGTCCAAGTCAGAAATAAGCGCCCATTCAAACCAATCATTCAGAAAAAAAACAACAATCTCAACCAAAAATAGATATGATATATTGTCCTACGAAGAAGAGGAAGAAACGTATTTAGCTGGTGACTCAATAATTTGGAATCAAATCGATCACTTTGGAAGTTGGAACATCAAAAGCGCAAATTCCGATGCTATCCAGGAATAAAGATTGAGCAATTAACAGAACAATTAAACAACTTTGAGATGAAAAGCAAAGAGAGTCAAATCATAGCGAATGTTGGAATCAACGATGTGTTCAACGGAAAAAAAACTATCAAGGTTCGGAAAGCATAATGAATGACTACCAGAAAATGATAAAAACAATCAAGATCAAAACGGATAATGCAATTGTTGTTGGGGTGCTACCCAGAATTTACGAGAGATACGAAAATCTAAGTCGAGCAATTGGGATAAATCATCGTCTAGAAGATCTTTGCAAGAAGGAGAATGTTAAATTTATTGGCCCCTGGCTACTTTTCATTCACAACAAAGACTTGTTTTCTCAGGATTGCATCCATCTCTCCACAAAAGGTAAAATGAAATATGGAGAATTGCTACAAACTAACCTACGAAATTTAATGAAAAATAAAGCACCAAGTCAAGAACCACAGGGAAACGATCGAAGCCCCAATTCAGAAGAAATCAGTTAAACACATTAAAAACTCTATTCTTTAACGCAAGATCAATTAGAAACAAATTTACGGAGTTCAGAGCGCTGGTATTGACCAAAAAGTACGACATCATAGGAATAACTGAGACATGGATACATACAGAGTCACGTGATATTATTTCAGAATTCCAGTTAAAAGGATACAAGTTATTTCATAAAGATAGATTACAGAGAGAAGGTGGAGGTGTTCTTTTATATGTACGCGAAGATTTGTACCCTGTAGAATGTAACACTGACGCTGTTTTTAAAATGGTAACGGTTAAAATAAACCAAAAAAAGAACCTATATGTTATTTTAGTTTATAGGAGTCCACATCAGCTCCGGGAGACAGATGACCAATTTTATAAATACTTAACGAACATTTGTAAAGGCAAGTTATCAGTGATCATTGGAGATTTTAATTGTGCTAAAATAAACTGGCCTAACAAAACTGCAGACTCAGAAGGACAAAGATTGATTAATTTTATTGAGGATAATTTCCTGACTCAGTGGGTGAAAGAACCAACAAGAGATGAAAACATATTGGATTTAGTGTTAACATCAGACGATGAATTGATTTCAAATTTAAATGTTGGAGACAGAATAGGAAATAGTGATCATAATGCAGTAGATTTTGAAATTAATATACCACGTGTCCTACAAAATGACACCACCGCTAAACTTAATTTCAAAAGGGCAAATTATGCTGAACTAAGATTTTTTTTTTTTTTCTTCTTCTTTTTAAGAGCTCATCTGGCGACTGCCTACTTGGGCATTAGTCGCCGTATTAAAACTGGCCTAGTTCTAGGCTACTTTAAAATGAAATTAAAGAGAGAAAAAAAAAAAACAACACCCCAAAAGGGGGAAAGGAAGCAAGCTGGTGCGTCGGGGAGAGGTCCCCCCGGCGCAGGAGCGTGCAACTAAAGAAAAAAAAAACAAACAAAAAACAAAAAATGCAAAAAAACAACAAAAAACAAAACAAACAAACCTTGCTTAAATAATAGGGAAAAGGCCGGCCTCCCCCAAGAAGTCAACAAGTCCACAAGTCAGTGTGCACGAATCTGTCCCGAGCACAAGGGACAGGCGGTAGCGACCCCGCCCATCCCGGTACTGGGACAGGTATCGTGCGCGAAGATCACCCAGACTAGGACATTCGACAAGAATGTGCCGAACAGTCTGGGGGACGACGCAGTCGTTGCAATAGGGCGCAGGCGAGCGCTCCATCAGATAGCGATGCGTCACACGAGTGTGTCCGATTCGGAGACGACAGAAAGCAACCTGAAGCCGCCGCGGCATTGGGGGATAGGTCCATGGGAACAGTCGCGGCGCAATGGCACGCAACTTTAAGTTCCCCTCGACCGTCTCCCATCTTCTTTGCCAAGCAGTCCGAAGAGCTGCCCGTATTCCTGCCATGTAGTCGGTGTGAGGAAGAGCGAAACGCTGGTCCGGTCGCAGAGTCCTCGCGGACTCTTTGGCGCCCTCATCGGCGCGCCCATTCCCCGCAATTCCTACATGTCCAGGAACCCAGCAGAAGATAATCTCGACATCTGCCCGGCTCGCCAAAACCGTGGCGTCACGGATATCGCGAACCAGGGGATGCGGAGATTCCAATGCCCCGAGAGCACTCAGGGCGCTTTGTGAGTCGCTATAGATCACAATCCGGTCTCCGAACCGGGCACGTCGCGTAATCTCCCGTACCGAGTGGTGTATTGCCACCAGCTCGGCCGTGAAGACAGACGCAGCGCCTGGTAGAGCCCCGCTGACTTCAAACAGAGGGGATACGGCGTGGAAGCCGACCCCCTCTTGGGACTTGGAGCCATCCGTATACACTGGCACGGTACCAGCGTGACACGATGTGTGCTCCAAAAAGGTCGAACGCAATACTCCCGGCGCAGTACAAGCTTTGGGAGCAGAGGCGTGGCGACAAATAGCCAAATGTGGTACCCTCCAGGGTGGCGTCCTGTGCAGAACCAGGGGCGCCACCGGCCCGAGAGCTATATCTACCTCTCGAAGGAGTTTCCTGGCCCTAAACCCAAAGGGCTTAGGGTATGACTGGCGTCTCTCGGCGGTATAGGCACCATCGAGATCAGCTGCGGATGCAGTGAGAGCAGATGGCGACTGAGGGAGGCGCCGGGCTCGCGCATACAGGCGAGTGATGCACTGCACGCGGCGCAGAGCGAGTGGCATCTCCCCAGCATCGACCAACAGGCTCTCAATGGGGGAAGTGCGGAAGGCACCGGTCGCAAGGCGAAGGCCGGTGTGGTGGATTGAATCCACCTTCCGCAATAAACGCTCGGCTGCGGATGCATAAAACTCGCATCCGTAGTCGAGCTTCGAGCGAACAAAGGATCGATAAAAAAGTAAGGCGGTAGCCCTATCAGCGCCCCAAGCGCTGAACATCACGGAACGGAGAATGTCCATGGCGCGGGTACAAGAGACCCTAAGGCTGCGAATATGAGCCTCCCAGGTGAGGCGTCGGTCGAATACAAGACCAAGGAAACGGTGCGACTCAACCACATCCAGGCGTTCCCCATTAAGAAACAAATCTGGGTCAGGGTTAAGCCGTGGATGGCGGCAGAAGTGCACCACCTTAGTCTTGGCCAAAGAAAACCGAAACCTGTGCGCTTCGGCATAGCGAGAGACGCGGTTCAATGCCTGTTGGAGTCGACACTCCAGAGTTGGCATCTGGGCCGCGCCAAAAGAGATCGAAAGGTCGTCCACGTAGAGCGTAGCGAGAACATCTTCTGGCAGCACCGAGGTGATGCCGTTGATGCTCAGGGCAAAGAGTGTGACACTGAGGACACTTCCCTGCGGGACACCCTCTTCCTGCTCCTTTGGGGCAGAGAGGGCTCCCCCCACCCGTACGCGGAATCGACGATCTCGAAAAAATTCAGATATAAACATTTGGAGGCGTCCCCTCGCCCCCATCGTGTGGAGAGTCTCCATGATACCGTATCACCATGCGGTATCATAGGCCTTCTCCAGATCAAAAAACACCGTGGCGTAGTGCTGTCTACGAAGGAAAGCCTGGCAGACGGCATTTTCCAGTCGGAGCAGAGCATCCGACGTGGAGTGAAACTTACGGAAGCCGCACTGTGCAGAAGACAGATGGCCTCCGCTGTCCAGGAAATGGGCTAATCTAACATTTACCAATTTCTCCATCAACTTGCACACGCAAGAGGTTAGAGAGATTGGGCGGAAACCGGTCGGAGTAGAGTGATCTCTCCCCGGCTTGCGAAAGGCGAGCACAGTAGCGATTCGCCAGGAGTCTGGGAGAAGACCTTCCACCCAGATCCTGTTGAACAGATCTAACAGAAAGGCCATGCCTCGCTCACCCAGGTGTCGAAGCATGGCGTACGGGACATCGTCCGGACCATGGGCGGTGTCCGCGCACGAAGCGAGAGCCTAACGCAACTCACTCACAGTAAACTTGTCGTTGAAGGGTTCTCCGCCTCTGGAGGTAAAGTTCAGCCGGCGGCCTTCCGCGACATCACGACGTGCATTGAATGCTGGCGGAGCAGCATCACGGCTAGAGAATGCAGAGAAAGCGGTCGCTAAGGATTCCGCCACGGACGCGGGGTCCGAGATTGCGGTCCCATTCTCCTGGAGAACGGGAGGGGGGTCCTGCGAGAACTTGCCCCGAATCCTTTTGACTCGCTTCCACACCTCAGCTAAAGGGGTCTTCCCGTTAAGTGAAGACACGTATGCCCGCCAAGAAGAGCGGCGGGCGTGCTTCGAAATATACCGGAACCAGGCCCTAGCCCGACGAAATTCAGCGACAGTGAAATCGTTCGGGCGGCGCTTATAGCGCATGTAGGCATAACGCTTCTGTTTGAGGGCCGTCTCACACTCGGCCGACCACCATGGGAGTGGTCGGCGTGCAAAACAGCCAGACGTCCTAGGAATAGTAGTCAGGCCCACGGCGATAAGGTTGCCGGAGAAGAACTCAACGGCCTCATCTACCGACCTAAACTCCTCGATTGAGATAGAGAATTCAGTCATTTCCTGAAATGCAGGCCACCGCGCCCGTGCCAAGCACCACCGAGGTGGTCTCTCAGGCGGCAGTTGCCCTGAAAATGATATTTGAATGGGAAAGTGATCACTACCATGGAGGTCATCGACCACCCCCCAATCAAAATCAAGCTGTGCATCCGAAGAGCACAAAGATAGGTCAAGGCCAGAAAATGAAGCGGTTCTCGGACAGTGATGCGTAAACACATCCACGTTTAGGACACCCATCTCAAGCTCTTCGATCAGATCGGCAAGGACTTGTCCCCTGGGATTTATGGAGTAATCTTCCCAGAGAGGATGCCTGCCGTTCAGATCTCCAAGCAAGAGATAGGGCCTCGGCAACCGTGCCACGACGCGGCGGAAGCCCCCCGCGTCGAAGTCAGCTGACGGTGGAATGTACGCAGAAATGATAGTATACCTCCTATCCAGGTGCAGCTGCACAGCCACTGCCTGTAAGGAGGTATCTAAAGAGAAAGGAAGAACGGAGACATCATGCCGGGTGTAAACCGCGCATCCCCCAGCCCGGCCGTCCCGCGGTGGTGGGGTTGCAAGACCCTTATACCCCGGGAGGGCAGGCAGTGGGCACGCGCCTAGCATGGTCTCCTGCAAAAAAATAGCTAACGGGGAACGGGACGAGGCGAGCCTCCGCAGCTCCTCCCAGTTGGCCCGGAGTCCACGGCAATTCCATTGAAGGAATATGCCCTCCAGGCCTAGCTCGGAGGAGACGCGGGGGCCCTCCTCGAATTGAAGACCCTCACGGGAATGGCCGTACGCTTCCCGGGGGCAGAACCCCGGGCGCTGTTGGCCGGACAAAGCGCTGGAGGCGCTGTCGCCTTCGAGGACTTATTGGGGGAGGTTGACCTCGCCATGCGAGTCTTTTCCTCCCTCCGCATCGAAACCTTAGGCGGGCGCTGCGGCTTCGGAGGCGGGGGGCCCTCTTTTCGAGGAACCACCGTCTCCGAGCCACTCGCTCCACCTCGTGGCGTGGGCGAAGGAGCCGAAGCTCCTTTGTTGCTGTCCTCCTTTCGGGGGACAGCTTTAGGAACCCCCGAAGATGGCCTAGCGACCATCTTCAGGGGTGTTGCCTCCTGTGAGTCTAACGACTCGGTGGAGGCGCGTGGCCGTTTCGCCTTACGGGAAACGGTCACGCTGGGGGAAGAGGGGGGAGCCCTGGTTTTAGCCGGGGCTGGGTGTGAACCCTTTTTGCCGCCAGCTATACCAGGGGAGCGCCCGGGTGTAGTAGAGCCCGCAGAAGGGCTTCGAATGGGCGCGGAAACAACCGTGTTCGTTGGCCTGGATGGGCCAGGAGTAGAGGGTGCCTTTCGAACTACTGAGGCATATGACGTCCCAGGCAGAGCTGGGCGCGCCAGGACCAAGTCCTTAGCCTCGCGGAATGATTGTCTATCCTGGGCCTGAACGGCCAGGATTTCTTTCTCCAGGAGATATGCACCACATTGCTTCGAAGAAGCAGGGTGCGGCTCTCCGCAATTGACACACTTGGCCACACACAATTTGGACTTATCGTGTGCGACCTTGGAGCAATTTACACAGACTTCGGGTGACCCCGACTTTGCACGTCTACATGAGCGATTCGTATGGCCGAAGCGGTGACAGTAATAACACCGCCGCGGCAGTGGCACGAATGCCTTCACGCGGTAGCGGTACCAACCGGCACGCACCGACTCAGGGAGCTTGTCACAGTCGAACGTGACGAAGAGTGTAGGGGTGGGTCTCGAAGCCCCTCCCTGTTTTCTCATCACACGTTCGACCTTGACCGCCCCATGGTCGGCCAGCTCTAGGGTGATGTCTTCTATGGAGTAGTCAACGAGTTCCCTCGCATAAACTACTCCTTTCACAAAGTTCATGGTAGAGTGCGGCGTCACACTCACCGGGGTGCCATGAAGTGTCCGAAGAGCACTTATCTTGGCCGCCTCGGCGGGATTCGCCGCATTCGCCAGAAGGCTGCCGTCCGAGAAACGGGTCACCTTCGGCTCTCTACCAATTGCACTAGCTAATCCTCTCCTCTGATGGATCATGTTGCCCTTAGACAACATGGTGCCATCAGTGGAGCGAATAACGAGGAAGCGTTTGAAGCCAGCGGGCTCGAAAACGCCAGGTAACCTCTGAATGAGGGGCACCGATGTCATCGAGGCTCCGCCCTGTGCATTCTTCGTCTTAGTCTTGGTCAGGAGCTCCGCACACGAGGGGGTAGAGGGGCCGGATTTGCCGATCTTGGCTTGGTCGCCTACCAAAGTGGCAGCAGACCCATCCGTCCCCGCAGCCCCCGCGGATGGAGAGGAGCCCCGAGTCTTTTTCGTCTTTCTTGTCTTTTTCTTCTTTTTAGGAGAGGAGGGCGGGAAATGAACCCGCTTCACACCCCCGCCGGTAGAAGCCCCCAGGCCAGATAGACCGGCCTCAGCCAGGTCCTTCTCTGAAATGGAGAAGGTCCCGGTGGGCGCAGGGGATTCATCCGGAGGAGATCCCTCCCCTCCTTGTCCTGCCTGAGAATCCACAGCCGTTTGATGAGGACCTTGCATAGGGGCGGATTCGGGTTCGGTGCTTGGCGCCAAGCCCGGATTCCCCCCCATGGAAGGCCCTACCGTCTGAGGCTGGTTTTCCTCAAGGACCATGTCTATCACAGGAGGGGCCTCCAGTTGGCCATCCCCTCCCAGGACATCACAGGTCCCCTTGGCAGCGTCATAAGTCTTTAGTGGGGAGGCACAGGCCTTGACCCCGGCAAGGTTTAATATTTTTGCCAGCAGGTCTTTTGAGGGAAGTGACCGAAGGGGCCTGGCTCCCCTCTTCCCCCTAAGGGGGTTTGCCCTACCGAGCCGCTTGTACGAGGGGCGGTCGGCAATGGGCTGCCTGCTGGCTTTCTTGGCAGTTCCCTTAGAAAGCATAGGAGGGAATGCCGCTGGAGATAGGGAGGTGCCCGAAAGCACCTCCAGAGAAGGGGGTGAGGGGGAGTCCCCTACACCCGTAGGCGTAGGAGAGGAGTAAGCCTCCTCTCCGGTTAAAGAGGTATGGAGGGTCCCCTGCGCAAGCACAGGGGCGGGGGACCTCCATCTTTTCTGTGGAGCTGCACGAGGGCGGCTCCGTTGTTGTTATAGGGGGAATTAAGGGGAGATGTTTTTTTGTTTCATCATTGGGCATGGTGACCCTCTTTGTTTTACGGGACGCAATCGCTCACCACCTCTTGCAGTAGCCCGCACTGCAAGAGGTGCTTACAGGCCCGGCAGAGCCAGGCGCCGCCATTTGGGACCACCCCTCCCGCCTGGTGGCCTGGCAGTCCTTCGGCATGGCGGCTCCACCTTGAACACGGCGTAAAACGGATAGATTTTGAAGACGAGAGGAAAAGGGATGTGAGGAAGGTATGGGTGGGGATGAAGCAGGTTGTTAAAAGCCAACCACCCCAGACCGGAGCTCAGGGGTTAGGGGACATTGTCCCCTCCCCCCTCAGCCCCGATCCGGGACGATTGGCTGAGAAGAAGGTCAGCTTCTACCCTGTGAAATTAGAGGCTGACCAGAGAAAGTTGTGGGAGAGGTTGTATGAAAAGCGACGAGGTAGGATAGGAATACAGGCTATCTGAAGGAAGGAAGAGAGGCTAAGCTGGGGCCGGACGGGGCGCTGGATCCCGTCAGCACGGCGGCCAGGATGGCAAATCGCCGCGCCCCTTACGGGGTGCTGAACTAAGAAAGAGTTTGAGCACTTTTAGGATAAATAATGAAGAAATAGACGTAGCATGGCATGAATTTAAAAACAATCTTCTCAACAAACAGTTTCAATTCATACCACTGGCTGTTATTAAAGATAAAAATGTTAATAAACCAAAATGGCCATCTCAAGAAATTATGAAACTCATTAGAAACAGATAAAACATATAAAAGGCTAAAATACAACCATAACATAGAAAACAGGAATCATTATTTGGAATTGAGAAGAAAAGTTAAAGCCGAGATTACAAGAGCAAAACGAAATGAAGAAATAAGAGCAGCTCAAAATTGCAAAAATAATCCTAAAGAGTTCTTTGCCTTAGTAAACAGCAGAAAACCCATAAAGAACAATATTGACCCAATAAGAGATAAGTACAATAATTTGCAATTCGATGATATTGGAATAGCAAACACTCTCAATGAATATTTTGTATCTGTTTTCACAAAAGAGCGTAACTCGTATGACTATACAGAAACACGTGAAATGGCTAATATTATACCACTCGAATCGGTTCGATGCAGTGTTGACAACACAAAGAAACTAATAGAGAAGATGAATAAATTTAAATCCCCGGGACCGGATAAAATATACCCATGAGTTTTAAAAGAAGTCATAAATCAAGTAGCAGAACATCTTACGCAAATTTTCAATTTATCCCTAAAGAGTGGAATTGTTCCTCAAGACTGGAAGATGGCAAATGTAACGCCAATATTTAAGAATGGATGTAAAGAGACTGCCAGCAATTTTCTCCCTAAAAGTTTAACTTCCGTAGTTGGGAAACTCCTTGGAGCTCACATTTCCAACACAATTGTAGAGCATTTAGAAAAGAATAAACTCCTAAATGATTCTCAGCATGGCTTCAGGAGAAAGAGATCTTGCCTCACAAATTTACTAGAATTTTTTCACTATATAAATACCTTGTACGACAATAATAGATCGGTTGACATCTTGTATCTAGACTTCCGAAAGGCATTTGATAAAGTTCCGCATAAGAAGTTGATGTGTAAAGTAAGAGCCTTTGGAATAAAAGGCGAAATTGCAAAATGGATAGAAAATTGGCTTACGGATAGAAAACAGCGAGTAGTTATAAACGGACAAGAGTCAGAATGGGTTTCCGTTTGTAGTGGCATCCCGCAAGGCTCTGTCCTTGGACCGTTGCTATTCATTATGTACGTTAATGATATAGATGATGGCCTACTATCGAAAATTTCTAAGTTTGCTGATGATTGTAAATTAGGAAAAGGGATAATTACTGAACAGGACGTTCAAGAATTTCAAAATGATATTGATAAAATAGTAAGATGGACGGAAAAATGGGAATTGCCCTTAAATCTTGAAAAGTGCAAAATAATGCATATTGGTTATAATAATCCAAGGAGAGAATACAAACTGTTCGACAATGAGATCAAAGAAACTGAAAATGAAAAAGACCTAGGTGTCTACATTACAAACGATCTAAAGTTTTCACGGCAGTGCATCGAAGTCGAAAAGAAAGCGCAAAGGATTCTTGGATATATAAAACGCCAAATCACTTTCAAAAATAAAATTACAATTCTGAATATGTACAATGCACTAGTAAGGCCACAATTAGAATATTGTTCCCAAGCCTGGTCTCCTTACTTAAGAAAAGATATTGAGAAGTTAGAAAAAGTACAAGCCAGAGCCACGAAATTGATTCCAGAACTAAGGAATTATAATTATGAAACAAGATTAGAAAGATTAAATTTATTCAGCCTTGAAACAAGAAGATTGAGAGGTCAATTAATAGAAATGTTTAAAATACTAAAAGGAATAGAAAATGTCGACTCTAATATTTGGTTTCAGTTTAGCACATCTACTAAGCGATCAAACGGAATGAAAATAAAACCCAAGAATTTTCGCACAAATATATGTGGGAACTCATTTGCGTATAAAATTGTGAACAAGTGGAATCAATTACCAGAGGATGTAGTGAAATGTAATACAGTAGAAAATTTTAAAAAGAAATTAGACAAAATTTTAAGAAATCTAACATAATATGTGACGTGACTAATAAGATAAAATAAAATTTATATGCTAATTTTAAGATTTACAAAATATTAATTGTATTTATTATAAAATATATTTATTGCATGAAATCATAATAAAATGCTTTTTGACATGAATATGTTCTAAATATATCCTTATAGCTCAGAATCATTAACCAAAGACAAAGAACGAGTTTATGTTCTAATATTGGACGAGAAACCCTAATCTAAGTTGAATGTATATATATATATATATATATATATATATATATATATATATATATATATATATATATATATATATATATATATATATATATATATATATATATATATATATATATATATTAGCATGTAAAATATTATATAGAGTAATAAAGTTATGAGAGAACAGCAAATTGACAAAAAAGAGTTAACTCTTGCATAATGTAGCACAAGTAGCATAATAAAAAGTTTGGATGTAGCAAATAAATACAAAAAAATAAGTACCTCCTTGGAAATGGAACGAATGTTCTTTTGAGGTACTTACTATCCTTGTAACTCCTTGTAACACACACACACACACTCTCTCTCTCTCTCTCTCTCTCTCATAAAGAAAGTAGAGAGAGGTGACGCCCCCTTGTCGCGGGAAGAGAGCTTGTGCGTACCCTTGACCTTTCGAGCTATGTCGGCGGGGGTACCTATCTTCTGGCACCCCTGGCAGGGTTTCCCTTGTCGATTTGGTCGAAAATTAGGTTCCAGACTAAGTGCGTCTTTTCTTTTTTTTTATCCTACTTTATCCTTCATCTTTTTTTAAAAATTAATTCCATTTCTTCTACTTATACTAAAAGAAAAAAACAACAAAAAAACAACCCCTATACCTATCATGTCACTCTTACCCTTTTTTCATTTATCTACATATAAGGACCTGGCAGCTACCTCACGCGTCAGAAGAGAGGCTTTGGAACCTCTATAAACAACGCCAATCGACGCTCACTGGTTGCGAGAGACTAGGACTTGAGGGGTCTTAGGCGTTGGGGCACGATGAATGGGATGAGGGTAGTGCCCCGGTAACCCCTTTCCTGGCGCATAATTATTGACCATTCCCAGTGACCGTTGACGGGTGCCTCTGGTAGCATTGGTCCGTGGTGACGGCCCTTTGTTCCCATGTTGGTTGCCAGGCCAATAAAAAGCCTTGGGTCGAGTCTCTTGGTGTGGCGGGATATCCACTGAACGCTGCTCCGAGATCTTGGCCGTCGTGAAGGGAACTAGTAGGAGTTTAGTACGGGGTGTGCTCCGTTGTTCACCTGGTGAGAAATCGATGGCCCCTTCGGGGACCGTCAGTGCTGCTTGGTTGGGAGCCACGGCACGCCGAGGTTTGACGACTCGGTCGGACGAACAGCAGCACATGGAGCGTGCCTTCTGAAAGATCCGAAACCTCTCTGATCGATAGGCGGGAGCGACTCACGCGGGGCGAACTCACCACCCCCTTTCTTTTTTATTGAGTGGTCACAAAGTATTCAGAGTTATAAAGTGTTCAGCATGACTGGAAAGAAAAGACCTGGTGCGTTAAAGTATACCTGCTCTACATGCCAAAAGGACAAGTGGTGCGTAGATTTTCCGGAGGGGTGTCTCTCAAAATGCCACCCTGGAAGTATCTGCACGGACTGCGTCCTTAGGGCAGAACTTCAGGAGCTTAAGGAACTTTTTAAATCTTCTGTGGAAAAAACACGACGGCTGGAAGAAAAGGTGAAAATCCTCGAGTCTGAGCATGTGACTCAAATCCGTCATCTCGAAGCCATCATTTCAGAGATTAAAGCCACCAATGGACAGCAACAACAACAAGAAACTCCCAACGACGCGGATGGCTCCTCTGTTGGGCCCTCATGCACCGCGTCGATAGAGATAGGCCAACCATCCGACGTCCCAGAGCCAGCAGCTGCTGGGGTTACTCAGGGCGTCAAAAAGAAGAAAAGGAAGAGTAAGAAAGAAAAAACAGAAGAGAAAGTAGGAACGGAAGAAAAAACGAAGAAGAAAAAGAAGAAAAAACCCAAAAAAGTGGGGAAGAAAGAGGAATCGAAAGAGCCCATAGTGAAAGGGAAGCCTCTGTCCTCTGAACCCAAATGCGCGAGGGTCATCGTGATCGGTGACTCCCAAGCGCGGGATCTACAACCCTTGCTAGCGGCCCGCCTTCGCACCAGTGTGAAGGTTAGCTGCCTTCCAGGAAAGGGGAACGGAGAAATAAGGGTGGAGGCTGAGAAATCTCACATCTCTGAGAACTCAGTAGTTGCCCTCATGGCAAGTGGCAACGATCTCTACCTACGAGGAGGCAATGTAGGCGCCAGCGGGAAGATCCTGACCACGGTTATGGGAGGAGTTGACGACTGTGGGCTAAAAACCCGCAGACGTGTCGTGGTCGGGATACTCCCAAGACGAGGTCCATCCCGCAATGCTCACGCGAGATGTCTCCATAAACCAACGCCTGGGAGATCTATGTACGGCGGAAGGAGTCTTTTTTGTAGACCCCTACCGCACCTTTTACGGGAGAAATGACCTGTACAAAAGGGACGGAGTGCATCTTTCCTTTAAAGGGAAAGCTGCACTCGCAAACATGATCCAGGATGTTGTGGAGCGGACCCAAAGAAGTGTCAGACCCCGAGTAAAGGAGGACGTACGCCAGTACACCCGTGTTACTCCAGGAACGACCTTTTCTGAAGTCACAAAGAGTGGAGTGATCCCGCCACAGAGAAAGAAAGCGGGAAACGGAAGAGCGTAGGGAGTCCTACAGTCGGGGACTCCCTAAAAGTTCTTCTGTTTAATGCGAGGTCTATCAGAAACAAGTTTCTAGAACTTCGTGGCCTCGTAGCAACAGAAGAACCGGAGATGGTGGCCATAACGGAGTCGTGGATAAAAACCTCAAGCCGAGATTTTGAAGGTGAATTCACGATTCCCGGTTACCAGCTCTTCTTGAAAGATAGGCCAGACAGAGAGGGTGGCGGTGTGATGTTGTATGTCAAGGATACTCTCAACTCGACGGATTGCAACATCGTATCCGACCATGAACTACTAGGTGTTGACCTAGAGATAGGTCCTGCCAAATACAGGACCCTGGTGCTTTATAGACCTCCTGCCCAACTCGTTGAAAAGGACAGAGATCTGTACCAGCTACTAGGAGAACTTGTGAAAGACAGAGTGTGTATCGTCATGGGTGATTTCAACACACAAGTTGACTGGGAAACCAGAGAACCCTGTGGCGAGAACGCACTACTCCTGGAGTTCACGAACAACGAGTTCCTCACTCAATGGGTGAGAGAGCCAACGAGAGGAGACAATATCCTCGACTTGGTTTTCACCTCTGAGGATGACATCGTTGAGGACCTCTCTGTAGGCGAAGAGCTCGGTGGCAGTGACCACCGACTAATTAGATTTGTAGTCAAAGTCCCCAAGGCAGAGCCTGCAACTAGTAAATCAAGGAAACTGGATTTAAGAAGAGCAGACTTTGCAGGTCTACGCGCGGGACTGACTGACGCGAGGCTAGAGGAGTGCGATGCTGTTGAAGACTTTTGGAACAGTTTCAAAACCACATTCATGAGTCTTCAATCGCGTTTTATCCCTCTGAAATGCCCCCGTCGGTCTTTTGTTCAACCAAAGTGGTTTAATCGAGAAATCGGCCAACTGCTTAGGGAGAAGAGAAATGTGTACCGGCAATCGAAGATCTCGGGTGACTTTGACGAATACCGGAGGCTAGCCAGGAGAGTGAAGTCCAGCATAAGGGCGGCTAAGCGGTCTGAGGAACTCCGAGTGGCGAGACTCTGTAAAGAGAATCCCAAGGAGTTTTTGGATATGTGAACAGCCGTAAACCAATCCGTCGAACGATTGGCCCTTTGAGGAACGAGGAGGGGACATTAAAGCATTCAGATGCAGAAAATGCCAACCTCCTCAACGACTACTTCTCTTCAGTGTTTACTGAAGAGTGTGGTCCCATTCCCCAGCCGACGGATTCCTCTTCGGGGGAAAAGCTGGAGGCAATGGACTTCACCGAAGGAGAAATAAAGAAAAAGATCGCTGACCTAAAGACGAATAAGTCCCCTGGACCGGACGGGTTTCTACCTAAAGTGTTGAAGGAAGTGTGCGATGAAGTATCACGACATCTGTGCGCTATCTTTAACATGTCAATCCGGACCGGATGCGTTCCTAGAGACTGGCGTGAGGCGGAGGTGACTCCTATCTTCAAGAAAGGAGACCGTAACCAACCGTCGAACTACCGACCTATCAGTCTCACTTCGATAGTCGGTAAACTCATGGAAAGCATCATGGTGGACAAAGTGACGTCGTATTTAGAGTCAAACCTGCTACTGAGGAGTTCCCAGCACGGCTTCCGAAGGCAACGGTCATGCCTGACGAACCTTGTGGAATTCTTCCACTTCGTTTTCAGTGAGCACGATCGGGACAAGGCGGTGGATGTGGTCTACCTAGAGTTTCAGAAAGCCTTTGATAAGGTACCACACCGCCGCCTTCTCCGGAAAGTGCGAGCGCTTGGCATAGACGGAAAGGTAGCCGGCTGGATCGAGAACTGGCTAAGTGGCAGACGGCAACGGGTGGTGGTAAATGGATAGTCTTCTGAGTGGGTGCCCGTTACTAGCGGGGTGCCTCAAGGTTCTGTCCTGGGACCACTACTATTCATCATCTACGTCAATGACATGGACGGTGACATGGTTGCCAAGATTTCCAAATTTGCCGACGATACCAAGCTTGGTATGAACGTTGCAAAGGATGGAAATACTGCCCGCCTGCAGGAAGATCTTGGGAAGACTGGAGAGTGGTCGGACACGTGGCAAATGCCTTTTAACGTGGGCAAATGCAAAGTGATGCATATCGGCCACAGAAACCCCCAATCTCAGTATATACTTAAGGGCACTGCTCTTGAATCGAGTGACACTGAGAAGGACTTGGGTGTAACAATCACTAGTGACCTCAAGTTCTCGAAACAGTGCATTGAGGCGGAGAAAAAGGCCCAAAGGATGCTAGGCTATATTAAGCGCCAGTTTGGTTATCGGAACCAGGAGATTGTACTGTGCCTGTACAACTCAGTTGTCCGACCGCACCTGGAGTATGCCGTACAATTTTGGAGTCCTTCATTGCGAAAGGACATCGCGAGATTGGAACGCGTACAAGCCAGGGCAACCAAGCTGATTCCCTCTATCCGACATAAAAGTTATGAGGATAGACTAAGGGAATTAGATCTGTTCTCGCTGGAAACCCGTAGACTGCGTGGTCAGCTCATCGAAGTTTTCAAAATACTTCGAGGGTTCGACAATGTTGACTACCGGGATATTTTCACACTGAGTGAGAACAGAACGCGCAATCACGGCTTCAAACTTGAACTGAAGCGTTACAACCGCAATCTGTGTGGAAATTTTTTCACTTATAGTATCTGCGGTATGTGGAACGCACTTCCAGTGGAAGTTGTCAACAGTGAATCTGTTGACCAGTTCAAGTCAAGACTAGACAAAGTCTTGAAAAGTGGCCGTTTAGGGACGCAAAACAATTGAGCAGCCATGTGCCCGCTCGATTGCTAGCCTAAAGGTACCCTCTTTGAATGGACCGTAAGGTCTCCTAGGGTACTAACTTTCCTTGTTACTCCTTGTTACTCCTTGTTACACACTCTCTCTCTCTCTCTCTCTCTCTCTCTCGCGCGCGCGCGCGGAAAGAAAGTTAAACAGGTAGAAAAAATAAAAGCTGTGTTGTTCAATGCCAGGTCTATCAGAAATAAAATGGTAGAATTTAAAGCGTTAGTAGCACTGGATAAATACGATGTAATAGGTATTACAGAAAGCTGGATACATTGTCACACAAGAGATTTCAGAGGTGAATTTCAATTACAAGGGTATAAAATGTTTCACAAAGATAGACTTGGAACGGAAGGTGGAGGCGTAATTTTGTATGTGCGTGATGACTATCCAACAGAATGTAATTTATCCTCTGACTTCGAAGTTATAAGAGTCAAGCTAAATCTCGAAAAAAGTTTATTTATATATTTAGTATACAGAAGTCCTCATCAAGCTGTAGATTCTGATCAAAGATTATACGAATGTTTATCAAATGAGATAAAGAACAAAATATCTTTAATTATCGGCGACTTTAACTGTGGACGAATAGACTGGTCTACTAAAATTTCAGACGCGGAAGGAGCAAGACTGATAAATTTTATAGATGATAACTTACTAACGCAATGGGTGAAAGAAGCCACAAGAGGCCCTAATATTTTAGATTTAGTATTGTCAAGCGACGATGAATTGATTTCAAATTTAAACGTCGGAGAAAAGTTTGGTAACAGCGCTCACAATATAATATATTTTAACATAAACGTGCCATCCATAAGAAGAATAACAATCACTGTTAAGTTTGATGTTATGAAAGCAAATTTCGAAGGTCTGAGGGAAAGTCTTCAAACTATACTATAAAACCTGAAGACATTAATAAAGTGTGGCATGATTTTAAAAACAATTTACTAAATAAACAGGGACAATTCATGCCATCTAAAGTTAGTACTGACAAAAAAATAATGAACCCAAATGGTTGTCCTCTCAGCTTAAAAAAGCCATTAGAGAAAGAGATAAAGCGTATAAGATAATGAAATCCAATATGAATATTGATATAAAAAAAACATTATGTTGAACTAAGAAGAAAAGTAAAAAGTGAAACCAAAAGAGCAAAACGGAACGAAGAAATAAGAGTAGCTTTAAAATGTAAACAAAATCCGAAGGAGTTTTTTGCATTAGTAAATAGTAGAAAACCAATAAAAAATAGCATTGGTCCAATAAAAGACAAAAATGATATATTACAATATAACGATTTTGACAGCAAATACTTTAAATGAATACTTTGCATCCGTTTTTGTAAATGAGAATACGAGTAATAAACCCAGGCCAACTATTAATAATACCGGTATTAGACCACTCAAATCTATTAGATGTACGGAAATTACTACAAACAAAAATATTGAGAAAATGAACAAATTTAAATCTCCTGGACCAGATAATATACTTCCACGAGTCTTGAAAGAAGTTAAAGACCAAGTGTCTGGACAATTGACACAGATTTTTAATAGATCATTAGAGAGTGGAATTGTTCCTACGGATTGGAAGCTAGCAAATGTGACACCGATATTTAAAAAAGGTCCCAAAGAACTAGCTAGAAATTATCGCCCAATAAGTTTGACTTCAATAGTTGGAAAACTCATTGAAACCCGTATTGCAGCTGAAATAGTTGAACACTTAAAAAAAAAAAAATTATTAAAGGATTCACAGCACGGATTTAGAAGAAAAAGGTTTTGCCTTAAAAAATTTATTAGACTTCATTCACTTTGTAAATGAAGAATATGATAATACCAGATCAGCAGACATTTTGTATTTGGATTTCCAAAATGCTTTCGATAAAGTACCCCATAAGAAATTGTTGACTAAAGTATGAGCCCTAGGAATAGAAGGAGATGTAGCCAAATGGATCGAGAATTGGCTCACTGATCGCAAGCAGAGAGTAGTTATTAACGGCCAACAGTCAGAATGGACAATGGTAACTAGTGGAGTACCACAAGGTTCAGTCTTAGGTCCCTTGCTATTCATTATATATGTCAATGATTTAGACGATGAGCTCTTGTCAAAAATTTCAAAATTCGCAGACGATTGCAAGCTAGGAAAAGCAATAGTAACTGAGGATGATGTTATTAATTTTCAAAACGATATTGATAAAATAGAGAAATGGTCGAAAAAATGGGAACTGCCCCTAAATCTAGAAAAATGTAAAGTAATGCATGTAGGCTATAAGAATCCCAAAGCGAATTACAAAATTTTTGATCAAAATATTAGCATAACCAATGGTGAAAGAGACCTACGAGTTCACATATCTAATGATCTAAAATTTTCTCAACAATGTATCGAAGTAGAAAAGAAAGCAATGAAGCTTCTCGGATATATTAAACGTCAATTTAGCTTTAAAAATAAAGCTATAATTCAAAATATATTTAATGCATTAGTAAGACCACAGTTAGAATACTGTGCTCAGGTCTGGTCACCATACCTACAAAAAGATATTGATAGATTGGAAAGAGTGCAAGCTAGAGCCACTAAATTGATACCGGAACTCCGAAATTATAAATATGAGAAAAGACTAGATATGTTAAACTTATTTACCCTAGAGAAAAGACGTCTGAGAGGTCAACTGATAGAAGTATTTAAAATAATGAAAGGAGTCAATAATGTTAACTCTTCAACTTGGTTTCAACTTTGCACAAATAATACACGAAATAACAGTTTAAAAATCGTCCCAAAGCGTTTCAGAACGAATATATGCGGAAACTTTTTTCCTATAAAATTGTCAATTATTGGAATCAGTTGCCTGAAGAAGTAGTGGCCAGCAATTCATTAGAAACTTTTAAAAATAAGCTTGACAAAATAATTTCATCGATGAGATAACGAGTGACAAAACATTATATGTTGCTAAAATTAGGATAAAAACAGCATGCTGTAAGCATAGATGTGTAAAAGACCCTGTATAATGTGCCAAAAATTTTCTCATAGGTTATTATTAGTTTAAGATTTTGATGTAAAATATTGCCCTCAAAGACAGTTCTCAGACGAAATATAAAATTAAAAATTGATGTAAAAATTAAGTATGTACATATTAAGTTGTTTCTGCTTCCCTATAAAAATCCCAGGATGTGTCTTTTGTTCAAACACTTCCAGGTACATATTTTCCTTTTATCTAACCCGTCATTGGGTGGGAGAGGTGGGTGGGAAGAGACTTCATCTTTGCTATCCTATTCCTTATCATTAGGATTGTAGATATTTAATTTAGATAATGACATGAGTAGTTCCAATGAAATGGATCGAATGGTCTTTTGAAGTACTTAGCTTCCTTGTAACTCCTTGTAACACACACACACACACACACACTCTCTCTCTCTCTCTCTCTCTCTCTCTCTCTCTCTCTCTCTCTCTCTCTCTCTCTCCAGACGAGAGGTCCAACACGGACCGCTCACTCGATGAATGTCTCTTTAAACCGGCGCCTGGCAGATTTGTGTATGGCAGAGGGCGTCTTTTTTGTGGACCCGTACCGCACCTTCTATGGTAGAAATGATCTCTACTAAAGGGATGGGGTAGATCTTTCCTTTAAAGGAAAGGTCTTTCTGTCGAACATGATCCAGGATGTCGTAAAGAAGATCGAAAGGAGTATCCGGCCCAGAGTGAGGGCGGACGTACGCCAGTACGCTCGTGTCACTCCAGGAACGACCTTCTCAGAGGTCGCAAAAAGGGGTGCCTCGCCAACAAACAAGCCGGTAAACGCAAGAGCGTAGTGAGTCCTACAGTCGGGGACTCCCTGAAAGTTCTTCTGTTCAATGCGAGGTCAATCAGGAAAAAGTTTCCTGAGCTCCGTGGCCTCGTAGCGACGGAAGAACCCAAAATGGTAGCCATAACAGAATCGTGGATAAAAACCTCAAACCGAGACTTTGAAGGTGAATTCACGGTTCCTGGCTTCCAACTCTTCCACAAAGATAGGCCAGACAGAGAGGGTGGCGGTGTAATGTTGTATGTCAAGGATACAATCAAATCTACGAAATCCAACATTATATCCGATCACGAGCTCCTAGGCGTTGACCTAGAGATAGGTCCTGTCAAATACAGGACCCTGGTGCTTTACAGACCCCCTTCCTAACCCGTTGAGAAGGACAGGGAATTGTACCAGCTGCTGGGTGAACTTGTTCAAGGCAGAGTGTGCATCGTTATGGGCAAATTCAACAGACAAGTTGACTGGGAACCCAGAGCAGCCTGTGGCGAGAGCGCGCTAACCTTGGAGTTCGCCAACAACGAGTTCCTCACTCAATGGGTCAGAGACCCGACGAGAGGAGACAATATCCTTGACTTGGTCTTCACCTCTGAGGATAATATCGTCGAGGATGTCTCTGTAGGCGAAGAGCTCGGTGGCAGTGATCACCAGCTAGTTAGATTTACCGTCAAGATCCCGAAGGTAAGGTCTGTTGCCAGTCAATCAAGGAAACTTGACTTGAGAAGAGCAGACTTTGCAAGCCTTCAGGCTGGGCTGACTGATGTAAGGCTAGACGTATGCGAAGAGGTTGAGGATTCGTGGAACAATTTCAAAAATAAGTTCATGAGTCTTCAATCTAGTTGCATCCCTCTGAAATGCCCCCGTCGGTCTTCTGTTCAACCAAAGTGGTTTAATCGAGAAATCGGCCAACTGCTTAGGGAGAAGAGAAATGCGTACCGGCGATCGAAGATCTCGGGTGCCTTTGACGAGTACCGGAGGCTAGCCAGGAGAGTGAAGTCCAGCATAAGGGCAGCTAAGCGTACTGAGGAACTCCGAGTGGCAAGACTCTGCAAGGAGAATCCCAAGGAGTTCTTCGGCTATGTAAATAGCCGTAAACCAATCCATCGTAAGATTGGGCCCTTAGTGGACGAGGAGGGTGCACTAACTCACTCAGATTGGGAAAATGCTAACCTTCTCAATGACTACTTCTCCTCAGTGTTTACTAAAGAGTGTAGTCCCATCCTCCAGCCCACGTATTCCTACTCGGGGGAAAAGCTGAAGGCAATGGACTTCACCGAAGGAGAAATAAAGAAAGAGATCGCTGACCTAAAGACGAATAAGTCCCCTGGACCAGACGGGTTTCTACCCAAGGTGTTGAAGGAAGTGTGCGATGAAGTATCACGACATCTGTGCGCTATCTTTAACATGTCAATCCGGACCGGATGCGTTCCTAGAGACTGGCGTGAGGCGGAGGTGACTCCGATCTTCAAAAAAGGAGACCCCAGCCATCCTTCAAACTACCAACCTATCAGTCTGACTTCGATAGTCGGTAAACTCATAGAAAGCATCATGGTGGACAAGATGACGTCGTATTTAGAGTCAAACCTGCTACTGAGGAGTTCCCAGCACGGCTTCCGAAGGCAACGGTCATGCCTGACGAACCTTGTGGAATTCTTCCACTTCGTTTTCAGTGAGCACGATCGGGACAAGGCGGTGAATGTGGTTTACTTAGACTTTCAGAAAGCCTTTGATAAGGTACCACACCGCCGCCTTCTCCGGAAAGTGCGAGCGCTGGGCATAGACGGAAAAGTAGCCGGCTGGATAGAGAACTGGCTAAGTGGCAGACGGCAACGGGCGGTGGTAAATAGACAGGCTTCTGAGTGGGTGCCCGTTACTAGCGAGGTGCCTCAAGTTTCTGTCCTGGGACCACTACTATTCATCATCTAATCATCTATGTCAATGACATGGACGGTGACATGGTAGCCAAGATTTCCAAATTTGCCGACGATACCAAGCTTGGTATGAACGTTCCAAAGGATGGAAATACTGCCCGCCTGCAGGAAGATCTTGGGAAGACTGGAGAGTGGTCGGACACGTGGCAAATGCCTTTTAACGTTGAGAAATGCAAAGTAATGCATATCGGCCACAGAAACCCCCCAATCTCATTATATCCTTAAGGGCACTGCTCTTGAATCGAGTGACACTGAGAAGGACTTGGGTGTAACTATCACTAGCGACGTCAAGTTCTCGAAACAGTGCATCGAGGCAGAGAAGAAAGCCCAAAGGATGTTAGGCTACATAAAGCGCTAGTTTGGATACCGTAACAAGGAGATAGTACTTTGTCTGTACAACTCCCTGGTTCGGCCGCACCTGGAGTATGCCGTACAATTTTGGAGTCCTTAGTTTCGAAAGGACATCGCAAGGTTGGAACGCGTACAAGCTAGGGCAACCAAACTGATTCCCTCTATCCGACATAAAAGTTATGAGGATAGACTTGGGGAATTAGATCTGTTCTCGCTGGAAACCCGTAGACTGCGTGGTCAGCTCATCGAAGTTTTCAAAATACTTCGAGGGTTCGACAATGTTGACTACCGGGATATTTTCACACTGAGTGAGAACAGAACGCGCAATCATGGCTTCAAACTTGAACTGAAGCGTTACAACCGCAATCTGTGTGGAAACCTTTTCACCTACAGTATCTGCGGTAAGTGGAACGCACTTCCAGTGGAAGTTGTCAATAGTGAATCTGTTTACCAGTTCAAGTCAAGACTAGACAAAGTCTTGAAAAGTGGCCGTTTAGGGACGCAAAACAATTGAGCAGCCATGTGCCCGCTTGATTGCTAGTCCAAAGGTACCCTCTTTGATTGGACCGTAAGGTCTCCTAGGGTGCTTACTTTTCTTGTTACTCCTTGTTACTCTCTCTCTCTCTCTCTTTCTCTCTCTCTCTCTCTCTTTTTCTCTCTCTCTCTCTGCCGCAAACGAAAGATATAGCCCTGATTACGGGGTAGGAATCCCTAAAGGTAGAGGGGCGGCCGAGCCTCGTTGTCCAGGAACCCAACAGAACGCCACCCTGTAACGGAAAGCATTTCTGACCAGCCAGGAACGAATTCGTAAAACGAAAGAGTGGGTGGACTTAAGGGAACGAATCTCCTCCAAAACGGGCCCGGAATCACTAAAAAAAATAAAATCCGAAGAATTTAGGAGTAAAATCAAATTAAAAGCCAAAAGAATGGCCGTCAACTCCGGTTAAAACGGATGCCACAAGAGGGAGAGCGGACCGAAGGGATTCCGTAGAGGACACTGTGGCCACCCCAACACCGAAGTCCGACTTTGAGCCGTCTGTATAGATGGAGCGCTGGTGCGCATAAAAACACGTATGTTCAAGAAACAGGCACTTTAATAGACGGAGGGGGGGGGGGGGCAGTAGACCCTTTCTCGAAACGCCAAAAAGTAGGACAGACCTCAGGAAGGCGAACATGAGAATGGCAGGGTCAACACCCAGGGAGGCGAGATGGTCCCCAAATCCGAACCCCAGAGGGTGGGGTAGAGATGGCCGCCGATCAAAAGATGCCGAAGAGGACGGGGCAAAAAGGCACTCGTGGACTGGGGATGAAGGGTACTGCTGAACATGAAACAGGGATCGTAGACACACCTGCAGACGGTGATATCTCAAGGGAAGGACGCCACCCTCCACAAAGAGGGATATGCGAGGAGCGAAAGGTTCCACTACTAAGACGGGCCCCAAGCGAACGTATAGAGTAAAGTAACTTCAAGGCCGAAGGAGACCCTGAAGAGTACACCTGGCAACCGCAATCCCTCCAGGATTGAACCAGTGCCGAATAAAGCGACCACAAGGTGCGCCTATCACCACCTCAAGTGGTGTGGGATAAAACCCTAAGCAAATCCATAGCCTTCGAACAGGACGCCCTCAAGCGACGCTAATGGGGCACCTAAGTGAGCTTGCTATCAAGCGTTAAACCCAAGAACTTAAAAACTGGGACATACTCAATCGCCCTGCCCTCCAAGATGAGGGGAGGGAGACCAAGGACCCCACGACCCCGATAAAAATGCATGGCCTTCGTTTTGGTGACGACCCGACGCGGCATCAATTGCCAGCTGTAATCGAAGGACAGCAGAAGGCAAGCGGGGAGAGGAACAAAACGCCAAGCCATCCACGAAGAGAGAAGCCAAAACTCCCCTGGGAGAGTGGACACCAGACTATTAGTGGCAACGGCGAAACATGTCACACTTAAAACACACCCTTAGGGAACACCCTTCTCTTGAATCCGCAAACCTGAGAAAGCATTCCCAATATGGACCTTAAAATTAAGGGACTATAAAAATTCTTGAATAAAAACCATTAAAAAGTCCCTCATACCCCAATCATATAACTAACGTAAAAAACTATATCTCCAGGTGGTATCGTAGGCCTTCTGAATGTCGAAGAATAACGCTAACACCTGATGCCTGGAGGAAAAAGCCCCTAAAACAGTCTTCCAAACGGATGAGGTAGTCAAGATACTACGGTTGTGCGAAAACCGCATTGAAGTGGAGAGAGGAGTGAGTTGGACTCCAAAAACTAAGTGAGGCGAACTTGAACCATCCTCTCAAATAACTTACTCTGGCAGCTCGTAAGAGCAATCGGGCGATAGTGACTGGGGTCAAAACCCTATCGGGCTTGAAGAAGGGTAGAACAACCTCCACACGCCAGGAAGGCAGATAAATTCCTTTGACCCAAAGCAGGTTGTAAAGGTCAACCAAAAATAATTCGCAGTGGGGATGGAGACGACGGAGAAAGTCGTAGTGGATGCAATGAAAACCGGGAGAGGTTGAGTCACAGTGAGACAAAGCATCCCGCAGCTCATAGGGGGAAAAGATAACATTATAAGAGTATGTAGTGCACGTGGTAAAATCTAAAAGGCGAGACTATAGCGGTCTTATGATCGAAAATCGTCAAGGATAGCTACCAGCACTACTCACCGAAGCAAAATGGTCAGCCAGAGTTTCGCTGACCAACCGGCCATCTAACACAAGCGAGCCTCCAATATCCAGAGTGGGGATTGCATGACCAGCGTAGCGACCACGGATCTTATTGACCCGCTTCCAAACCCGAGTCAACGACGTGGTAAAAAAGATGGAAGATAACGTACCGGCGTCAAGACTCACGGCGGGCACGACGGAGGGTCCTCTGGCGGATGGAACGAGACCGGTTCCGATCGACCCTATTCGAAAGGGTTGCGTTCTGCCTATGACGGGAATGAGCCAACTGATAGGCAGAAATAGCCGACGCGCAATCCCTCAACCACCAGGTTACGGTGGAACGCCCCGCAACAGGGTACCTCTGCGGAACAAAGCGCTCAGCAGCCATGAAAATATGAGACCACTGAATCGACGGTATCGAAGGAACCCAGGGCAGCATCGGTAAAGGAAGCCTCCTGGAACCAAACCCAATTTGCTCGCCGCAGATCCGAACGAGGAAGGAGAAAAAGGCACGGGCCAGGAAGGGTGGCCGACAGGACGATCGGGAAGTGATCACTCCCCGAAAGGTCGTCCCGAATTGACCACTGGAAATTGAGGAAACAGTCGGGCGAACATAAGGACAAGTCTACAGCACTAAAAGAATCCGTTTGAATATGGGAAGAAGTAAAATCGCCGGAATTTAAAATACAAAGGAAAATAGATAATAAGAGGGACTCAACCACTCCGCCTGGGGATTACGGGCAGTATCACCCCAAATGGGTGGCGAGCTTCAAAATCACCAAGTAATAAAATTGGGGTAAGTAACTGATTTGTGAGCTCTAAAAGGCCAGACCGATTCAAATTCAAATCCGGGGGATGTACACAGAACAAACAATTAAAAGCTTGGAATAAAATCCCTCGCAGCAACAGCCTGCAAGGTAGTACGGAGGGCAAGTGGAACAGAGAATAGTGAAGAGGAAATTAAAAGAGAAGCACCACCATGGGACACGCCCTCGGCCGGGGGAGATTGAATTAAACAACCGGAAGTGATAAAGCACCGGGAAGGGGCGACTCCCAAGCATATTTTCTTGCAAACAGACCACCAAGGGCCAAACGCTAGAAAGCAAGGACTGGAGTTCCTCCCACTTGGTGTCGTCTCGATACCAACGTCGGGATTCCAGTGACTGAAACCGTCGAAGGTTCCCGACGACTAGAATACCCAGAGGGAACAAGGGACAGATCGCAATGAGCCGACGACGCACCCAGCCTGAATTTGGCAGAGTGAACGGCGGGAGGCGACAGCTGAGAGCCAGACCGAACCCCCAACGTGGACGACTCTTGGCCCGGAGGAAAAGGAAGATCAAGCAGAGATGGACGAGAACTAAGATGCGAAAAGATGGAACAGAAGGCGGAACATGGAGAGAGGATGAGAAGGGAACAGGGTCAGAGGGTAAGGATGAAATTGGGTTAGATGGAGAGGAAAGTACAGGTTCAGAGTGTGAGGAGGGAACATGGTCAGAAGCAACATGGCAGAGGGCAAGGAAGGCGGAACAGGGGTAGGAGGCAAAGGAGATGGAACTGGGGTAGGAGGCATCTAAGATTGAACAGAGGTAAGGGGCAAGGAAGAAGGAACCGGGGTATGAGGCAAGGAAGGCCGAATCGGGTGAACCTCCGCCCTCACAATGACATCGGTGATGCCAACAAGGGAGGCCAGCAAAGACTGGGAAGGAGAAGGCATCAAAATGGATGGCGCTCAACAACCGAGTCGATGACCAAACAAGCCTCATCAAAGGCAGCGCGTTTGGATTGCGAACGAAGTGAGGAGTAACCCTTCAGTTTGCGCTGAGGCAAAGGAACGGAATGAACAGCGCGGGCAGACACCTTGAGGAACTACCGGATATCCTCCAGCGTCTCAGGTCAGTCGGTCTGACGGTCCGCGACAGAGGAATGAACATGAGAAGAGACCAAATGTAAAGGAGAGGGTGCAACGGAGGATTCGCGGGGAGGGACGGAAGGCAAAGAAGGATCAACAGAGGGACCGCAAAGAGAAGACAAAGAAGGAGTGGGACGCCCTGGAGAAGGACGGCGGGAACCCGCCTTCCGGAGAACGTCAGAGAAGAGACAACCGGAGGGGGCGAGAGGCCTCAAGAGCCAGGACCTCCTTCTTAAAAAGAAATATGGGACAAGAATGCAAAGGTGCTCTATGGGAACATCCACAATTGGCGCAACATTCATGATCCCAACAAGAGAAGCCATGGTACGCCAACGCACAGGCCACACAGCAACGAGCCTGCCTACAATTGCTGCTCATATGGCCAAACTGGTGGCAAACTGGGGAGCTCGACATAAGGGGACACAAGAACAGGAAGGTAACCAGCATGAAGCACCTGAGACAGATACTGACGATCAAAGGTGACGATGAGCGTACTCGTATGAACCTTAGCAGGACCAACAGACTTAGACACCCTATGAACGTCCGTAGCCCTCTGGGACGAAAGTTTATCTTTTAGTCTCGAGACGTCATACGCGGGGCGGTCAATTAGTTTTGCGAATCGGTAGGGTGAAACAGAGGAAGGGGGATGGCTGTTTGTGGGGGTGTTAGGACAAGTTATGAAAAGTCAGGACCTGCAGCCGCATGCCCCTGCTTCGTCTATTTAAGAAGCAGTAGCTGATCGCAGATCGTTAGTCACAAATTTATCAGCAATGGAGAAGGTTGAGCACAGCGTAGTGATCAAATTTTTGACCAAGGAAGGCAATAATGCAAAAGAGATCCATGAACCCATGGTTGCAGTGTACACCGACACTGCCCCTTCCTATGGAACCATTGTTCACTGAAATAGGGAGTTACACTATGGTCGTGAGTCCCTTGAAGATGACCCCCGTCCCGGACGCCCGTTAGACGTGACCAACAAGGACAATGTGGCCCGTGTGGAGAGGATGATCCTCGAAAATCGACGGGTGAAGGTTGAAAAAATCGAGCGAGAACTTGGAATATCACATGGGAGTGTTATAAACATCATCCACGACAATTTGGCCATGACCAAGGTCTCTGCCCTTTGGGTCCCTAGAAGCCTCACGAAACCTCACGCCCTATGATCGACTTCAACGTCGTCAAAGTTCGGAGGAGCTGCTGCTCCTGTACAACCAAGACCCGGCGGGATTCGAGTCACGCATAGTGACAGGTAATGAAATGTGGGTCCATCACTGGGATCCCGAGACCAAGCTCGAAAGCATGACCTGGAAGCACAGGGGGTCTCCTTCCCCCATCAAGTTCCGGACCCAACTCTCAGCCGGGAAGATCATGGCCACCATCTTCTGGGATTTTGAGGGAGTGTTGATGGTGGACTATGCGCCTCGTGGAAGGAACATCACAGGCCAATATTACGTCGAGGAACTGGCTGGGTTGAAGAATTGCATCCATCAGAAGCGGTGCGGCAAGTTGACACGCGGTGTCCTGCTCCTCCACGACAATGCCCCTGTCCACAAGGCCAGAGTTACACAAGCTGTGCCCTGCGCGAGTGCAGATTCGATGAGCTCAACCATCCCCCTTACAGTCCAGATCTGGCCCCTAGCGACTATATTCTATTCCGCCAGCTCAAGGCTGCACTGCGTGGACGCCGGTTTGGGGATGATGAAGATGTCCAGCTCGCCGTCCAGGAGTGGATTGAACAGCAGTCGGGAGATTTCTGGTTATCGGGAATTCGAATCCTCAGGGACAAGTGGCGCAAGTGCATTGAAGTCGAGGGTAGTTATATTGAAAAATAATAAAACACTTTTCCTCATATCTCGTTTCCTTATATCCGAATTGCAAAACTTATTGATCGCTCCTCGAATTGCAGCAATTCGTTGGAGCGAATTGCTCCCTTAACAAAATTAGGGCGAGAGTGGGGCACAACCGAAACCGGGACCTCCGAAAGGGAGGATAAATCACTCACGGCGCCACACTACTCTCGCGAAGATACCTCAACCACTAAATCGCCACTACCATGGGCCCACATACGGCGGGATCTATCTCTTCTGCGAAGGAATCTAACAAGCGCGAATAAGAGGACTTATTGACAGAATTATTACGCATATAACGTAAAGTATAAAATGGGTGCGAACTCGCGCAGCGCAGTTACTGTCTACCGCCGCGACACATACTCGTCCTAACCTATGCTCTGGATTTCTTCCAAGTGAGTTTCTAAAATATACAATAATTACCAATAGAAAAAATCAATGCTATAATAAATATCTTGCAAAGCATTTTCTTTAATAATATTTAAATCAATTTCTAGAGATTAAAATAAATTTTTAAATATTAGTAATTAGGAATTGAAAACCTAAATATAAAAATATATAAAATGCAAATAAGTGTGTTTAATAACAATTAATATACGTAATATTTATTATAATTTTTTAGATCAATAACATTCAAATACATTATATATTATATTTTATTGACAAGATGATCACAACAACCTGTCAGACTGTGTTACTGCTTGGCGTAATCCCATCGCAGATAGCAACATCAATGAAGAAATAAGAACTGAAATAAAGACAAGGTTAAATGAAGTTATAACTTAACAACACCTCCTTGCTTATTTAATTTATCACTGAAGACGAGATGCCATTAAAAAAAAATGAAAAGTGTATTGCTTGAACGGACGAACATGATATTGCACGTAACTATGTTGATCATTTGGATGAAAATTTAATGGTTGTCCTGGCAGCATATGAGACAGAAGGCATCACAATATTTCCAAAAATAGCTTTCTAGAAATCTCTGAGCAAATTATTACCTCAAAAATATTGGCAGTATATGATAAAAGTTTCTTCATTAGATCTAGTTAAAAAATTCTGGTCCACCTTCTAGTGCTGGGATTGAGAGTTTGTTCGGCACAGCAGGCCTTATTCATACAAAGCTAAGAAACAGACTCAACAATGAACGTGTTGCTAAGCTTATTCACGTTTACAGCCACTTTGGATGGAAGGAACCAAAAGATAATGAAGACAATAATAGCATCATAAGTGAAAGCACATGTCAATCAAATTCATGGATTTCTGAAAATCAGAATTATGTGTATCATCGTTTAATTTTTCCAACTAGTAATGAAAACCTATATTACGCCAACTAATATATTATCATTATTATTATGAAGCTACAGGTATATAGTTTAGTCTATCTGTTCTGATATAGTAAATATATCGAACTTAAGTGTATAACTTTATTAGTAATCAATTAAAAGTTCAATTATTCCTTTTTTTATCCTTTTTACAAGTTTTTCACAAAAAATCAATTTTACCCAGTTTTTCCCAGGGAAAAACTTACCCTTTTACCCCGTTTTTCACAAAGTTTTTCTCGAGTAAACAAAAGTGGGAAAAACTTACCCTTTTACCCCGTTTTTCACAAAGTTTTTCTCGAGTAAACAAAAGTGGGAAAAACTTACCCTTTTACCCCGTTTTTCACAAAGTTTTTCCCGAGTAAACAAAAGTGGGAAAAACTTACCTTGCCAACCCTGAAAGCTGAATGTGTGATATGATTCACGATAAGCTCTAGGACGTTTGAAGAAAAGAATATTTGCAAAATTTTCGAATTATATTTGAGAAAGGCATCAATGAGATGAAAACAATAAGAAATAGTTACATGATACATTGATTCCGCAAAGTATGTCTTCAAGTACTTAAAACATACTTTTAGGGCAACAGAGCAATGATTGTCAAACCAATTGCGATGGAAAATTTCGATGTATGATTTTTGGAATGCGTCTGGGCACAAATTCATCTGACTGTCTTTTGTAGGGTTGTGTTGAATCGTTTGTGAGACTGAAGGTATTTGTCACCATCTTTTTTGTCAGAAAACAATATGTCCACATTAATAGTGTGAAACCTAGCTCCTGGAACAGTCAATTGTATAAAAGTATCGTTTTGTGTCGTTTTGTGTCCTCGCACATGGTTTCTCATATACTTCGAAACAAATTTGTCTGAGATTAATTTCAGACTGGAATGAGTTCCCAAAATTATGATAATAGTCGAAAACTAGTTTTCGAAAATGAGGGGGAACAATTAAAAACACAATGTAAGATCACATGATAGATTGACTATAGGAGTGCAGATTTAAGGAAGAAACAAGTTGGGCAATTGCCCAATCCAAGTGGATTCTAAATGGCAGCAGGAACAAATAAAGGGGGTGGGGCAAACGAATTATAAAGGAGGGCGAAAACCACTATGTGATATTATATAATTTAAAGGATGAACACCCATCCTATTCGTCTTTTCACAACTGAAAAATATCTTAAAAAGGGAAGAAAATCTCTGCCAGAAGGAAACGGAGGCGGGACAGGTGAAGGATAGTTGAAAGGGTCGGGAAACAGGACGACCGAGGAATGGCAAAATAATGGTAATCCAGTAGAAGAGGGGTGAACGATTGGTCCCCACTACAAAAAAAGAACGGTAGCAAGGGCTGATTCGAACCCCAACCGAAACAAGATGGCCGTGGGTAAGACTCGTGTGGCTGATGCGAACGCTTAGTCTCTGAAGGCTCGAGGGCTAAGTACGAACAGACTTTTTGATATTATATAATTTAAAGGATGAACACCCATCCCATTCGTCCTGTCACAACTGAAAAATATCTTAAAGAAGAAAGGAAATCTCGAAAAAGCAAACAAGAGTTATCCGGGGACCCAGAATAGACTGCACGGTCTAGCTGATCAACCCTCTCGTTGCTCAGGACCCCTACCTGCTCGAGGACCCAACAAAATAGAACTTGATAACGACACGCATCCTGGATCAGCCAGTTGCAGATTTCTGTGACTAATTGACGGGAAAAGCACTAAAAAAGCGAAATGCTTGTAAAGCACTCATAGAGTCAGAGAAAATAACGAAATCTTTAGAAAGTAAAGTTTGTATCAGTCTAAAAGCTAAAAGAATAGCTGAAAGTTCAGCTGTAAAAATAGAAGCTGCCAGCGGCAAAGACAAAGTTAAAAATTCTCCTGAGGAGGCAACTGTAGCACCCTCGCTTCTGTCTGACTTTGAACCATCTGTGTATATCGGGTAGTGTTGTATATGTGAGGTCAGATGCTCAAGGAACAGGTTCCACATGCTAAGATACTGTAGGAGGTGGAGCACGCTAACTAGGGATCGGCGAAAACAGGAGAGCAAGGACCCTTAGAGCACCAAGGTTAGAGAATTGGTCTATCGAGGCTCAAAGGTCGAGGCAAAGCCTGCAACCTATCGAAAGCCGCCGTTGACTCGGCAGCATAAATGGATCTGTAAACTTCTGTACAGGTCCATGCCGAACACGACAAAGGTATCGCATGTAGATCTGGAGTCGATGATAAGGCAAAATGAGCACCCCACTCTCACAGTAAAGACTGTTCACGGGCGAGGTGCGAAAGGCTCCACTGGAAAGACGAACATCGAAGTTGCGAATGGGGTTCAGCATTTTAAGGGCTGAGTAAATTTGGCATTCATAGTCCAATTTGGACAAGATGAGGTCACTATAGTCACCACATTGTTCGATGCCGAACACGACAAAGGTATCGCATGTAGATCTGGAGTCGATGATAAGGCAAGGGGAGCACCCCACTCTCACAGTAAAGACTGTTCACGGGCGAGGTGCGGAAGGCTCCACTGGAAAGACGAACATCGAAGTTGCGAATGGGGTTCAGCATTTTAAGGGCTGAGTAAATTTGGCATTCATAGTCCAATTTGGACAAGATGAGGTCACTATAGTCACCACATTGTTCGACGATCACTGCCCCACGGCTTGTAGGAGCCGACCTTCAAAATGTCGAGCCGGCAGACAGCCCGTTCAAAGACAGCGTAGGTGTGGTAACCAGGATAGGAGTCGGAAAAAGAGCCCATCTACCAGTCGAAGATGACGCTCCGCTAATGGAAGGCGAGGCGAGGAAAAGTATAGTGCCAAATCATCGACGAACAGGGTCGCCGATACACCATCTAGGAGAGGATAAATGATGTCATTGCTCGCAATTACAAAACATAACCCACTTAAAACGCTGCTCTGAAGAACTCCTCCCTTTTGGGTTGCGGGTCAGAGTAGGTATCTCCAAGACGCACCATAAATAATCGAGATGATAAGAAACTTTGAATAAAAGACAGTAAACGACCTCTCATACACCAAACGTGTCCCTGCCTTAAGACGCCGTATCTCCATGATGTATCGTAGGCTTTCTTATTGTCATTGTCGAAAAATATGGCCTAGACTCGGTGATTTACTGAGAGAGCTTTCCGGACCGATCCCTCGAAACCTACTAAGAGGTCTAGGGCAGGGTTTCTCAAACGGGCGCCATGGCACATCAGAAGGGGGCCACAGGAAAATTGTAAGCTTTAGAGGGGCCACAGATCCATGAAGGAGGCCACAGGACTCAACCTATTGAAACCTGAATTCTAGTTAGAGCAGTACCTAATTTTAATTTATGCAGTTGAATTACATTTTAAAAATATTAATACATATATTTTCCCTTTTGTAAAATATTTTATTAGCATAATAGAATTTACATTAATCTGTAAACAAATATTTTGCATTTTACAAGCTTATTCTGCGGCGCATCCCACTGTGTGCTTGATAGGTATGCGCCTGGCACCGTTGTTGGCTTGATGAAAATACTTCAGGTGGAACTTTAAATCCTTACAGTCTGTTTATCAAGTGGTTCGGCGTTATAGTATGTAAGTAGCTTTTATTTGTTTACCCTAATACTGCGCAGTTGTAATAATTTTACTAGTTTTTAAAATTATAATAGATTACCACAAACACAATAATATAAGACTTTTATAAGTAAATAACTGAGCATTTTTGTTTGTAAGTAAAGTGTGCCATTGCTAGGCCTACACCAAATCATTTTTTTCACTTCGGTTTCACTTAGGGATTATTTACGAGATTAGAATTTAATCTTAGATTCTGATGATGGTACTTGTCGTTTTGTATCTGCATTAATTTGAGAAATATATATGTATATATAATATATTACTAAAATTAATGCAGATCTACCTCCCTGAGGGAGTACATTTCTGCTGTTTTGCATTTAGGTACAGGTACAGAGTACCAGGATGTACAATTAGCAACGAAAATTTCGGACATGTCCAATTAATAGAAACGCTCATAAAAATAGTTGCATTGTTTGCGGTTCTTTTTTGGTGTCAAATATTTACCATCAAGGGCAAGTATTTAACACAAAAAAGGAAAACAAAATTTTCAATGCAGCTATTTTTATGAGCATTTCTATTTATTGGACATGTCTGAAATTTTCGAGACCAACTGTAATAGGAGTTGGTGTTGGGCACAGACTCGGTGCTCTGCACATGGAATGGAGGTTGTTTCTAGGTCTTTTCTCAGAAATACTCTTCCTTTTTCGCCGCTGAGATAAGTGCCTTTCATTCTGTTGTGGTGAGCTTTGGGTCTAAAATTTAATATATATATATATATATATATATATATATATATATATATATATATATATATATATATATATATATATATATCATTAATATATTAAATTTCTTCTGCACAGATTACCTATGGCTACGGCGACGAAGAAAAAATGTCGACAATACTCCAGTGAGTATTTAGCTTATGGTTTTATACCCTCACCAGACAATATAACGCAGCCATTGTGTCTTGTATGTATGGCTACACTCTCTAAGGATAGTATGCGACCAAGTAAACTTAAAATACATTTGGAGAATAAACACAAAGACAAAAAAGACAAAACATTAGATTACTTTTCAAAAGCTGCAGGATGATTTCCAAGCAAGGAGCACTATTAAAGATATATTTAGCAAAACAGCGGCAAAACTAGAGAAAGGTTTAATTGCATCTTATGAGATTTCCAAGCTAATAGCCAAATCTGAAAAACCTCATACTATTGGCGAAGAATTGATTTTATCTTCAGTATCTGTGGTTATTTCAACTCTCATGCAATAAAAATCCCCCCAAAATCACTGAAGTCATTCAGCTGAGCAACAATACTGTATCAAGACGTATTGACGAAATGGCAAAGGATGTAGAGCAAAAACTCGTTAAACATTTACAAGTAAAGACCTTTACATTACAAATTGATGAAACATTATTACGTGATAATGAAGCCCTTCTCATGGCGTATGTTAGGTTTTTGGATAAAGACCAACTCAGAGAAGAAATGCTTTTTTTTCCGCAGCCTTGTGACAAATAATAAAGGTGAAACAATTTTAAAAGAATTAGTGACCTATTTCAAAGAAAATGATATTCCACTTGGGAATATTATGGCTTGTGCAACTGATGGCACCACTGCTATGGTAGGTAGATATAGGGGATTTATTGCACATTTAAAAGAGGCTGTACCTAAAGGTTTTGCATACACTGTGTTGTCTACCGTCAACATCTGATTGCAAAAAACCTAGGAGGATGTCTGAAAGATTTACTTGATAGTGTAATCAAGACAGTCAACCTTATCAAGTCAAATCCACTTCAAGAACTTCTTTTCCGACAACTCTGTGCTACCAATGAAGAAAGGTTTGAGCGCCTACTTTTGCATGCAGAGGTGCGACGGCTTTCTAAGGGCAATTGTCTGAATCACTTCATTGCACTTTGGGATAGTATTGTGTTATTTCTGGATGGTAAGCAGCTCGGAGTAAGAATCATTGTTGCCAAATGTGAGATATTCTACCTTACAGATATATTTGAAAAGCTAAAGGTAAAAATGCAAATATTTTAACTTGCAAAGAGTCTATTTGTGCATTTATGGGGAAAATGAAGCTGTTCAAGACAAATATGGGGCGAAAGAGTTGATACAGTTTCCACCCCTCCGCACTATTGAGAGTGAGCTGAAAGAAGATGTTATTTTAGTATACATTGATCATTTGGAGAAATTACATAGTGATATGGAAGTTAGGTTCAGAGATCTTCTACAACTGGACATTCCAGCTTGGGTGGTAAACCCATTTGGAATTAATGCAGCTGATGTTGATATCAGATTACAAGAAAGCCTCATTGAGTTACAGAGTGATCAAACTTCTCTGGCTAGATTTAAGCATGATGTCAGGAAATTATGGACAAGTCATGAAATTGCTATGAAATGCCGTTTGCTTTGGGATGAAGTAAAATGATATTTTATTGCTTTTCCTACTTCTTATCTGGTTGAGTCAGGTTTTAGTAAAGTGTCACACCTCTTATTAAAAGCTCGCAGCCGCTTAGAAATAGTAAGAAGAGGTGATCTTGGTCTGTCTCTAACAACTATAGACCCTGATATTGAAAAACTTGTGAAACTGCATGAAGTACAAGGATCGCATTGGATGAATAAAGAGTTGATGATATATTTATTTCACTTTGCTAAAGGATTTTATTTTTTGTAAGACTGTAGTGGTGCGAAGATGTATCAGAGAAGAATTCCTTCCAAATCGATAATATAAATAGCCCATTAAATTACCAACTCAAAACGGACTCGCCGTAGCGTGATGGCTAGAGTGCTGGCATTTGGATTCAAAGACCCGCGATCGAAACTCCCAAAGTCCACAATTTTTACGAAGAAAATTCACGAAGAAAACGGAAATCAAGGAAAACGCTTTAAGGATCATTCAAGAAGATTCAAGATAAAATGGATCGCCTCAATAAAGAAAAACGGAAGAAAACGACTTCAAGGGCTAGCTCATCAAATCAACAAGAAATAATCACGTCATCAAGAATTAAGAAGAAATCATCATGTGATCAAGAATTTGGAAGGAATCATCACATCACGATAAACGTCAAGTTCATATGAAGATACATCAAGAAAAGAAAATCAAAGATCAAGAACTAACCCAGCCAACTTAAAGAAGAAGGAATCTCAGCCAATAAGAATACCAAGAGTCAGATAAATGGAAGACAATGTTTGAAGGGGCAACTTCAGTCAAGAAAAGTAACCAGATTCGATATAGAAAATCAAGGAAAGTTATAATAAATCCCCCCCCCCTAACTGGTCACCCTCAAAGGCCGAACAATCTTCTGATCTTCGTTACAACTGCACCTGCTCTCCTACTAAAGATTAAGAAAAGGTGCTACTGGTAACTTCAGAAGATCCGGGAAGGAGATGCTATATTACTCATTGATTAAGAGACTTCGTTTGCTCTCTTCAATCCCACTCAATTAACTCCACGCATCCCGCAGACTCGGAGGCCGGGGAGGGAGAGCTACTACTCTCCTCGATTAAGAAATCCAAGACTAGTCTCTCCCCAATCCTCAAATTCGCTCTGCGTTCTAGAAAGGGCCCTGTGTAGGGGTGCGAAGATGTATCAGAGAAAAATTCCTTCCAAATCGATAATATAAATAGCCCCTTAAATTACCAACTCAAAACGGACTCGCCGTAGCGTGATGGCTAGAGTGCTGGCATTTGGATTCAAAGACCCGCGATCGAAACTCCCAAAGTCCACAATTTTTACGAAGAAAATTCACGAAGAAAACGGAAATCAAGGAAAACGATTTCAAGGGCTAACTCATCTCAAACTCATCAAGAATCAAGAAGAAATCATCACATCATCAAGAATTAAGAAGAAATCATCACGTGATCAAGAATTTGGAAGGAATCATCACATCAAGATAAATGCAAAGTTAATATGAAGATACATCAAGAAAGAAATCGAAGATCAAGAACTAACCCAGCCAATAAGAATACCAAGAGTCAGATAAAAAGGAAGACAAATGTTTCAAGGGGCAACTTCAGTCAAGAAGAAATAAATAGATTCCAATATAGAAATCTCAAGATGAAGAATGATATCGATAATTAAGAAAAAAGCTATAATAAGGAGATACTCCCCCCCCCTTAAGACTAATTATTTATTTTAAAAGAGTTATTACATTTTTGTTAATCACTGTTTAATTTTTGCTATGTTTATAGTCCTATATATGTGACAATATAATTGTACCTGAATACAAATAGCTGTTTTAATATATTTTATCCTTTAAAGTACAGTTAAACTGCATATTACCTACTAAAAATAATGATTATGGGCCACAGGAAAAAATAAGGTTCCTAAGGGGGCCATAAGCCAAAATCGGTTGGGAACCATTGGTCTAGGGTACTATGACTCATGAAAAGAACGTACTGAGATGAAGATAGTGAGTGATTGGTTTCTAGGAACCAATTCAGGAGCACCAACACCACCTTCTCTAGCATCTTGCTCAGACAGTTGGTAAAAGCTATAGGGACAATTCGTCCCTGCCCGGTTTGGCAAAGAGGAATACAACCTCAACGCGCCATGACGATGGGTAAGAACTCTTCACTTATATAAGGATGTATAAGTCATGTAAGAAAATGACAGTGTGGATAGAGGTGCCGAATCATATCAAAATGGATCCCATATGGGCCAGGAGAACTAGTTCCACAAAGGGAAAATGCAGCACGTAACTCGTCGTAAAATTGAGAGGATAACTCTTCGTTTGATATATAAGCTAGAAAAGCCTTATTGTAATGGCTGACACTGCTGATGGCACGGAAATAGCCAGCCAAGGCGTTAATGACCACCAGGCTGTCATTCATTAAGGAGCCCTGTAAATTGAGTGTGGGGGTATTATTGTTGGCATAACGAGCACAGATCTTGTTAATCCTCTTCCACATCATTGCGGTAGGGGTCATAGAGGAAATTTATGAAGCGTAGCGGTGCCATGGAGCTTGGCAATTCTGACAAAGTGCCCGAGTTTGGTTTCGGTCAACCTTGTTACACAAGGTTGGTTTCCGCCACTTCTGCGTCCACTCCATTCAAGGTCCCAGAGAGGCACTTATGAGAGACACCTCTCTGAAGCCTTCCTAATCTGCATGGCCTAAGTCCCATGGAGGTCATCAAGGGCTGACCATCGGAAATCAGTGAGACAATCCGGGGAAGAGAAGGACAGATCAACACAACTAAAAGAATCCGTCTGGTCATGATAAGAGGTAAAATCGCCGGTTTTTAAAACGCAGAAAAAGTCAGATAATAAAAGACTAAAACACTGCCTTTGGCATTACGAGTAATGTCGCCCCAATATGGGTGACGGGCATTATAATCTCCGAGTAATAAAAACGGGGAGGGCAAGTGATCTACAAGTTCTAAAAGGTTGGGTCTTGACAATGGTAAGGAAGGAAGGAGGAAAATAGAGCAAACAGTAAAAAACCTCACGGCAACAGGTAGTGTGAATGGGAAGGAAAGATATATAGTGGGATGACGAATCATAAATGACACCTCACCATGAAACGAGCCCTCAACAGGAGCAATAGAGTTAAAATATGAAAACCAGCTACCACCGAAAAAGGGTGGTTACTCAGTTTGTTTTCCTGAAGACAAATAGCAGCGGGTGGTGAATCGTCAAAAGAGTTCTTCCCATTTGGGAAGAACGCCTTGACAATTCCATTGTAAATTTGAGAATTTTATGTGGGACGGTTAGATACCACAGTTGGTATCTTTTTCTCCTTTGTGGTTGAGATTAAGTTTGATGTAGCAGGGAAAGAGATACTGGAAGGCTTTCGAGAACCGGCCGAGGCCCTTGCCTGTGACTGAGGTGCACAGTCCGGCGGAAACGGAAGGTCGATAAGAGATTTTCGGACGGTAGATCCGGAATCATGGCCCGAAGGCGCTTTCGATGTTTAAGGGGTTGATCCAACAACCGTGGCTGGCGATGTTGGAATATCATCGGCTTCCATTGGATCATAATTAAGAGGGTGAGTAGGTGAAGCAGGCAATCCAGGCAAAGTACGAGGCACTAGGTGGATTTCTGCTACCGTTTGTACTGGTAAGAGTCCTACGTTCTGTAAAGGGTGGGACAGGCTTGAGGACAGGGGATATTTAGCAACAGGAGAAGCGTCCATTGAAGATTCTTGAGGCTCAGCGGAGTCAGCTCCAGAGGCTGCCGGCTTATTGGTGGCCAATGACCCAGGCGAGGAATCATTTTTCTTACCACGGGGCTTTGGGTCGCGGGGCCGGATAGAAGAACAATCATTGGTCGATATAGAAGATTCTTTGATATAACGTCTAATTTCGTCGAGGGTCTCACCCTGAGCGGCGGTCTCGGCTAGAGCCGCCGGGAAGAGAGGCATACTTCTGAACGTGATGGTCGGTTTCGTCCAGCGTCACCCAAAACATCTGAGAAGAGACGGCTACAAGGTGAGGTTTGTGCTCGACCACGTTGGCGAGCCTCTCTCTCGTCCAGATGCAGAGTCGCGTAAAGCGAAGACCTCCTTTTCATATAAGAATATTGGGTAGATTTCCGACACAGCCCTATGGGCACCACCGCAGTTGGCACAGCACGGTGTTTGGCGCATCCAGGGCCACAATTCACACAGGAACGGGTGTGAAAACAATCAGAACCAACATGTCCAAATTGATTGCAATTGAAGCTACGTCTGGGTAGTTCGACGTAGGGGTTTACCGGGACACGAAGGAACCTAGCTTTAATATACTGAGGCAGTTCCTGACGTTCGAAAGTTAAAATAAATGCGGCAGTTAGAACCCTAGCATAGCTCACATTTTCAGTCACTCTGTGTACAAGTGTGACAAGTTGGGTACTAAGCTTACTCAGAGACTGGTGAGGTCGTATTCCTTTAATTAGTTTGACCGGACGAAAGTGTTACAGGGAATACGGCAATCAAAGACAGATTTTGGACAAGGTTGTGTTGAGAGTGAGATGACACCTCAACCGCGATATCTCCACTGACTCCTGACTGCATCCGGCGGGGTTCACCACAGGGGAACTCAAATGATTCATTAACGTCAAACACATCCACTTTTGCAAGTGGGGTTTCAGATGACGAACTCAAGACCAGAAAACTAGGAAAGGCTGAAAGGGGAACTGAAGAACGCTTGTCACGAGAACTCTTACGAGAAGTGGAAGTTTTAGGTTTATAACAAGCCATTGCAAACAGAATTAACTTCACATTCTCCTTCGGAACTTCCCACCAAGGATGCCTACAAGGGCCCGGCGCTACTACATATCTCGATTCGGTTGGGTTAGGTATGTTCTCTTGGAGAATGGATACGGATTCACCACATCATCTTTATAGGCAGGAGGAGCTACTGAGTTCTCCTACGCGCGAAGAAAAAGAGCTAATTATGGGTTTCTCCTTGGGCATCGGCAAACGAAAGCGATTGAGACGCCCAAGAAGAAGAATTCAGAATCAGTCCGAAAAAAACAAGGTCTGCTGACCAAAAAGTCGCGTGCTCTCACTTATTATGATTTATGACCTTACGAACTTTTAATAATTCCCGGACTAACTTTGGGAGGACCTTGGCAATTATATCATTCGAAAGAGAATGTAAAAAGCATAAGGGTTTCAAATTTCGTTAGAATCGGCCGAATAGTATGATGTTATTGCCAAAACAAAATAATTCCCGGCGTAACTTTGGCAAGACCTTGATATACAGGGTGTCCACAAAGTCTGGGTACATGGGGGATAAATACATACCTTTAGAAAAAAAAAACAATTTTATTTAATTATAATGTTAAGAAATTATATTTTCAATATGATTTCCATTATTTGCAATGCATAATTCGATGCGCCTTGCTAAATTCTGGTGAACTCGATTGAATAGGTGTACATTGCCGTCGATTTCAGCACACTGACTGATAATGCGTTTTCTCAAGTGGTTTAGATTTGCAATCTCCATTGAGTAAACTTTCTCTTTTAACATACCCCAGAAAAAGAAATCAAGGGGAGAAAGGTCTGGTGAACGAGGGGACCACTCCACATGTCCTCTACTTCCAATCCAGTGAGGAAAAGTGCCATTCAGCCAATCTCTAACATTTGTAGCAAAATGGGCAGGGGCTCCATCCTGCTGAAACCAGTCCGGAAGTCCCTCGCCTAGGCGCTCAATTTGAGGCATTAATTTGTCTCTCAACATGTTCAGATAAGTCTAACGGGTTACATGTTCATCAAAGAAGAAGGGTCCTAGCACATGAGCTTTCCACAAACCATACCACACCATCACCTTTTGGCAGCCTTGCTGTTTGGATGGATCCATCCAATGTGGATTTTCTTGAGACCAGTATCGAAGATTCTGTCTGTTGACTTCACCATTAACATAAAACAAAACTTCATCACTGAACAACAAAAGGTCTTTAGTAAAATTGATATTTTCATCCAATTTATCTGAAAACCATTCGCACATCTGCATTCGTCTATCGTGGTCGTCTTCATTTAAGTGATACAATATCTGTAATTTGTACGGATGGAACTTCTGCTCTACCAGGATTTTGTGGATAGTTGACCTTGGAACACCCAACTCCATGGATGTCCGACGAAGTGATTTCTTTGGGCTAGCAGCAATCTTGGCCATGACAACCTCTTTCGTTTCGTCTGAAGTCTTTGGTCGCCCGGAACGGGGTTTGTCCAAGACACTGCCTGTTTCTTTAAACTTCGTGACCAATTTCCCGACGGCAGTAAAATAAATAGGTTGCCGATCAGGGTGTCGAAGGTTAAATTCATCGGCGATTTTGCGATAAGACCATCCTTCTCGTCCACTTAAGAGTACCAACTCGATTCTTTCTTCTTTAGACAGAGCCATCATTCGATCTGGGGAGGAAAAATAACATAAATAAATAAAATATTAAAATTCCTATGTACCCAGATTTTGTGGACACCCTGTATCATTCGAAAGGGAATATAAAACAGCATAGGGGTTTCAAATTTCATTAGAATCGGCCGAATAGTTACAATGTTATTACAAAAACAAAAAAAAAGCAAAACGGGAACCAACCGACATAGTGATATATGGAATCGCCACGACTAAGAAAGCAGGGCCACTAGATAGGAGAAAAAAAGAGAGGAAAATATAGGGCAGTAAAAGAAAATAATGGGGAGGATGTATTAAAAGTCTGGTTCGCAGCCCCAGGGGACCCCTAAGGGCCCCAGTGCTAACCCTCCTCACCACGAGAAGGCCAGAGCCTCTCTGGGACTAATCCCCGAAAAAAGAAAGGGTCCCAGAGAGGGAGGGGGTAGGAGGGCAGAGCAACTTTATAAAATAGATGTCGGGTATCATGAGTTTCTTGCATGGAAGTCAATTGAGATTTAGCCCGACCCTCAGAGAATTGGTATAAGATGGCTCCGACGCCTAATCCATGGGCATCGGTAATGAAACGAAGTTGACACTCTTTTTCGAAGGAATAAAAGCATTGAAGCCGAATACTGCCTGTTCATGCCATTGAAATCTTGAATTTTGGCGGTGTTTCTTTAGCAAACTCAGAGGAATGAGATTTAAGGCATCATTTTTAATAAATTTAAGGAAATTGATTAGACAGGGTATTACGATGTTTTGAGTGTATGATCATCGCTATTTTATCCTCATGGGAATATTCCTTGGGAATTGACGTTTATCCCAAAGAATCAACGAATTCTACTGAAAAAATGTAATTCAGAATATTAATTTGTCATGCATTTCAGCCTTGCAAAGAGTTGTTCTAAATATTGAACTTCGTCTTCTCTTGCAATGTATAAGTCATCACTTCAACGTGTCGTTGAAATGTTTGAGAACTGTTGGGCATACCTTGAGGAAAGACGAGGTACTCAATCCAAGGGGCGTAATCTTTTTTTTCAGTGGAATGTGGTTCCATTCGTATCTGGAAAAAAATATTCCTGCAGTCTGGGAGATCTTCACGCACGTTACCTGTCCCCGTATCGGGACGAACGGGGTGGCAACTGCTTGTCTCTTGTACACGGAACGGGTTCGTGCACACAGACTTGTAGATTATCTGACTTTTTGGAGGAGGCTGGCCTCCTCCATTTTATTTGACTCTGTAGGTCGCATGTTCATGCGTTGGAGGAAGGCGGGCCCCTCCCTGACGCGTGCTTCCTTCTTCTTGATGTTTTGCTTATACTTTTGTTTTCGTATTTTTGTTATTTGTTTTGTTTTCTAAATCTAGCCGTGTATTAGGCGATAATAAGATTACAGCGACTTTTATCCTGGTAGGTAGTTACCAGATGGGCTTAACAAAAATCTGCAAATATTTAGCAAGCAGGTCTACTTTGGAGAAAACTAAAATTTTGAATAACGCCACTGATAATTTCTGCTCCTGTAATAAAGCTTGAATGCTATCTTCAATTTCACTCAATAATTTGATGAATGGACGGCGATGTCGATTCCCTACGGAGTTACCTTTAATTACAACGTGAAAATATGAAGGAGCTAAAAATTTACAGCTTTTTAGCGGCACGAAAGGTGTTGGACCTTGAGATGATATCCCAGTTTTGATTTGAAACAAGATAAATAATGAACGCAGGAAGTGAAATAAGTTAACAGCAAATAATTATATGCTTGAATGAATGAATTCGGATTGTAGCAATGAATTACTGAAATGAACTGAATGTAGAATGAAGTATTATTTTTTTATATTCAAACCAGTGAATGAGATTAGCGGAGCTTCATCTCGGCCGGCTGGTGAGCCTCCGCTGCCTTTTGAGAGGCTCTGAGAATTTTACGATAAATTTGTATAGAGAGAAAGTCAGAGGGCAAAAGCCAACCCCAAACGGAAGTGAAGAATTAACTTCGCCTCTGAAGGTTTGAGTAAAATGAAAGCCTTATCGATAAAAGGCATAAAGGTTCTGAAGAAAAGAGAATTTCTAGGGTGAACAAAATTTACACGTGGCAATGCCAATGAAAGCGGAAAGGCCACTACTTTCTCCAATTAGAAGAGATTCCACTCGAGACTTTCTTACCATTCAAGCCCTTGTGGTCGCCAACTTCTTCACATGTACCATTTTAATTCACGATACATGCTAGATACGTAAAACATCACACCATCTCGTGACGAACTCGTTCGATGAAAAGGAGCTCGCAGAAGCAGCGCTGTCTAGCCCTCTGGCTAAGGCCACAGATATTCTCCTATCCTTGGAAAGTGATTTTACTTCAAGCTGTTGCTCGGTCTGGCCTGGAGTCTCCACCCCCTCCCTTATTCTCATTTTCCTATACCTCTACCTGTTTCTCTAAGATGGGTGTTACTCTAGTCACTACCCATCTCCGCCTCGCCAAAGCCGAGACATAGAATAACTCCTTGCCCGCACGGAGACTTTGGAAGCTCCCTGCGGACGTGCTCCTGCCTTTTCATCGGAGCGTATTCAGCCCTGACTCTTGGGTTGACTGCGAGATGGAATTTTATCTGCATTTCTTTATTTGTATTTATTATTTTGCTTACTCGTGTCATTTATATCTTCTTACTGTCTCGCCCCAGTACACTCTTTCCGCTACCTCATCGGGGACTTACGTCTTCCTGCGCGTTGTATGTGCACCTTCTTGGTGTCGTTAAACTCACAGTTGGAAAAAAACCGAAGGTGGTCGTTCAACCGTCTTAGAGGACTCCTAAATCTGTCCCCGTAAAAGAAAACAGCACTAAAGGAAATTGAGCTCCCAGCCAAGGTTCGAGCGGGCCACTCCTAGACGCGGGAGTGCCATTGTACCGCGACAGTTCCCATGGACCTAGCCCCCAATGCCACCATAGTTTCAGGTCGCATTGCTTTCTTTCGTCTTCGAATTGGGCCCACTCGCGGGATGAACCTATAATTCATGTACAACACTAACCACGCACTCCCCTCAACACACATTTCGCAACCTACTTAATCCCTTCCTGTCTTCCAATTCAACACCAACAGCATCCGAAAAAAGCAACAAGAATTACAAACAAACAACATCCACATTGCTCTAATCTATCAATCCCACTTAACTCACAATCACATCTAAAATACTTTTCACAACTACACTACACTAATTCATGATTTATACCCAGCACATTTCAGCTTACTCAACCAGATATACAAGGACATCTTATTCTCCAACACCATCAGTAGCAGAGAAACACTCTTACAAAATGACCACTCTACTAAACTCCAGTTGCCATAAAGGTCAACAAATCCACATGAAACATTTAAATACTCCTTGCTCATTCTCGAACACCGCTTCATCATCCGCGAAAACTTTGGGGTCTCCATGTGGATGTGTTTCTGCCTTTTTTATGGAGACGAGGATCATCTTGTGCTGGCGGAGAACTGGACTTTTACTTGCATCACCCCCACCTTCTCACTTTATTTGTTATAAGTTATTTATTACTTTTCTTATGCAAAGCTTCTACTCTCTTGCTGTCTCCTTCACCCTGTTCCTTCTTTCCTCTACGCCGGAGGCCTACCTCTTCTCGCGTGCTGACCGTGCGTGGAAAGCCAGTAACTACCCGTGGCCCCCGTCTGGAAATTGAGCCTCCCTCGTGAGTTGTGACCATGAGGTGGCAACACACTTCTTTGGTGGCGAAGTTTGAGGGCAAGCGGGAGTCAAAGGGTCGGTCAATCGGGAGACTTCTCTCCCGTATGCTTAAGGGGCCAATCGGCACCTCGGATCTTGGCGCGACATTATTTGTGCTACCGTCAAGGTCACTAGTGGTTACTGGAATATACCAGGTGTAGTGTCACTAGCGGCCCTGGGCGATGAGCAGTTCCTCGGCAGCAGAGTGCCTTCTCATGTAGGACTTAGTTTAGGATGGTGAGTCTGCCTGGTGAAATAAAAATCTAATTCATGGGTAAAACACTCATTCCCAGGAACTTCACAAATTTATGGTCCTCGTTTTACTGGGCCAAGTTCCAGTTCCAAGTTTTCCGCCTACGCCGATTCGTTCTCAAGTGAGGGGCCTCCTAATCTATATTATCACTGGCTTCTTGTTCTCCATTCAGTTTCTGACTTCCTCCTATCGAAAAATGGGTTTTTTTAAGTTAGTTAAATTTTGATAAACAATGCGACGAACCACGTCGTATGTGGTCCCGTAATGATTGTAACCGTTCTGGAGATATCCTACCCTACGATGGAAACTAACGCCTACGCCGATTCGTTCTCAAGTGAGGGGCCTCCTAATCTATATTATCACTGGCTTCTTGTTCTCCATTCAGTTTCTGACTTCCTCCTATCGAAAAATGGGTTTTTTTAAGTTAGTTAAATTTTGATAAACAATGCGACGAACCACGTCGTATGTGGTCCCGTAATGATTGTAACCGTTCTGGAGATATCCTACCCTACGATGGAAACTAACGCGGATCAGTTGTCTCCGTCAACTTCAGATCCCACTTGCCAACCATTGAAAGCATGTTTGGAATTATCTTCGACGTCTCCATCTCAGAAACTTCTACTGATGCCGCTCCTGTGCAATCACAGTCATTTAAAACGCAAACGCTTAGCTTGTCTGATCTCCCCACACTACGAAAATTCTCCCGGGTGCTTTTGATTCATCACACAAGGATCCTCATTCCGGTAAGGAGATGGACGCTTCCGTGCTTGACATACAAATATCTATGGAAGTCCATCCGATCCCGTCTCACTTATCTCCTACTCCCTTTCCATTGTCTCCTGAGCTTTCAGACACTTTTCAGCTTTGCACTCGCGTCCTCTCAAGAGAGCGGGTTAGGTGGAGGTGGCGATGTTGGAAATGTAATCTACCTCGTCTTCTTTCCAAATGGGAAGAAGTCTTCAACCGTTATTTTTGAAGGATTCAGCCATGTCATCCCCTAGTAGTTCCTACTGTCGTCTTCCATCGAACCACGTAATGAACATCCTTTCAGGTAGAATTATGAGGGGCTTCTTCCCAAATGGGAAGAATTCTTCAAAATACCAGTTCTAGGAAAGAATCAATAAGATGAGGGGTACCCTGATCGTACCGCCCATCGTCTAGAGGTTGGTGGCTCCATAGTTTGCAATCTTGTACGTATCGTAGATATTATTGCTGCCTTCTTTGCGGCTGTGAGTGGAGCCGATCTGTATCCAAGTGAGCTCCGCCACATTAAGCTTCAAGAGGAGAAAATTCCACTGAATTTCTCAGACCTTTCTGACCGCCTCTTAAAATGTAGTTCAACTTCCCTTAGACTTGATGATGTCTCTTAATATTTCCTCCGGTATCTTCACTGCCCATGGATCTGGGGCTATATACCTCCCATCTTAACCACTTTCTTTACAGATTTCTTGCGGGGAATTCCGTCACTAGTTTTTGCTTTACATTGTGAAAAAATCCCACTTTTTATTCAGTGTCGTGCATGCTTCTTCCTTTATACCAGCAACAAAATTAAAAGGCCAGGAATTGGGCACTTCATGATCCAGACTAAACCTCGTACGCACAGACTAGCAGTTAATTTTCTAGTGTTAAAAAAAGAATAATGAAGAGTGAAAGCGAGTCATATTTTAATAAAAACTCCATACAATTATACAGGTGTACATCAAACAGTATACAGAGGCCAAAAAATGCACTTAGGGAGGCCATCGAAGCAATATAGTCTTCTGGTTCCCTTGTTCTTTACTTCTATTAAATAAAGATGCAATATGTAATCTCTTTTAACTCTATTTGCAATCACTTTTTCATAGAAAAATGCCCGCTGCCATGACATATTGACCAACAGTGATTAATAAAGAGGATCGGTAACTTTTATTCAGCAAAAATCAAAGATAAAATAAAGAGAATAAAATTGCAGCTCGTAATGAAAGTAATGGCCTAGAACGTGCATCCCTTGCTGTGCTCGGCAAAAATGGACTGCCTAACGAAGACTTTCCCGCAGGGGCAGATGAAGGAGGGTTTCGACGGATGCTTGAGACGCAGATGCGAGTGGAGAACATCCTGGGGTCGGTGGGTCTCAAGGCAATGAGGGCATAGGTAAGGCGAGGGCGAAGGGGGAGATTCCAAAGGGTCTTGAGGAAAGTCATCACTTGTAGGTTCTCCTGGATTGAAAGGTTTCCCAGTTGGATCACCCAAGGAACGACTGGGAGAGTCCATTGCCTGGATACTATTCGAGGATAGTTCTCCGGAGTCGGGAGGATTCGGCTCGTTTTCGACTGTATCCATTGGAAGGTCATAGGTCGAGTCCTCAGTTTCTTCGTTTTCACTTTGGATTTCCTAGGGAGTACGAAAGCTCATTAACTTCCACCAACATTAGATCTTCATTACAATTACCATTATTATTGCGCTGGTAAAAATGATAATATCCATTAATGGGCAGATGAAAAATTATGGTTACATGCAAGGAGTCAAAAGCGATAAGCTGAGTATGAAGAGTTTTCATGAAATGGCCATTTTGAAGCGTTCTGAAAGGGTCGAGACAAAATAGCAGAAAATGGACTAAGCGTCCGACAATACTATGGAAAGACTGACTACGAGTGAAAGTGTGTGAGGAAAAAGGGTTCGTTATGTTATCGAGTAAACCAAGATAATCGCACATTTTTAGTGGACATGACCAATGACCAAAGTCAAAACCGAGCTGGAGGTCGGAAGAAGCATGTTTTGACTATTTAAAATCTATCTATCTATCTATCTCTCTCTCTCTCTCTCTATATATATATATATATATATATATATATATATATATATATAGAGAGAGAGAGAGAGAGAGAGAGAGAAAAGTGTGTGTATGTATGTGTGTGTTACAAGGAGTTAGGGTACCTCAAAAGACATTTCTGTCCATACCGAGGAGGCAGTGACTTTAGAAAAGCCCTAACCTACAACTTTAAGGTAAGTATAGAACAGATCAAGGCTCTCTCTCCACCCACCTCTCCCACCTGAAACTTCGGGCAAGAAAAAATGGAAAAGATAGCCGATTGTGGTAGGGAAAAAAAAATTAGCAGTCGGGAAATCTTTATAGTAGAGCTGAAACCAATCTATTTAGTGGTTTTATTTGCACCTGGCGGTACTATTTTGAGCTGTCTAATCTTTTTTTAAAAGTTTCTACAGTTTTGCTCGACACTATTTCTTCCATCAGCTGATTCCACACTTTAACTATTCTATATGAAAAAAAGGTTTCCACAAAGGGTTGTTCTAAATTGTTTGGGAACAAGCTTCATGCCATTGTTACGAGTAAAATTTCTATTTAGTTCGAACCAGATAAGAGTGGTCGATATTTTCTATTCCTCTCAAAATTTTGTATACCTCGATTAATTGACCTCTCATGCGTCTGGTTTCTAGGCTGAATAGGCTTAACTTTTCTAGTCGCTTTTTGTAATTGTAATTTTTTAAATTTAGAATTAATTTTGTCACTCTGGCTTGGACCCTCTCCAATCTCGCAATGTCTTTTTTCAAATATGGCGACCAAACCTGGGCACAGTACGCCAGTTGGGGTCTTACTAGGGCATTATATGTATTCAAGATTATTGTTTCATTTTTGTAGCTAAATTGTCTTTTAATATAACCGAGTATCTTAAGACTTTCTTCTCCACCTCTACACATTGCTGAGAAAATTTGAGATCACTGGTTACATAAATGCCTAGGTCTTTTTCTTTTTCTCTGCATGTCATTGTTCTATCAAGTATTTTGTATTCAGCTTTGGGATTTTTGTTACCTATGTGCATTATTTTGCATTTATCAAGGTTTAAAGGCAAATCATTTGATCTATATCTTCCTGAAAGTCTTTGATGTCATATTCACTAGTTATACCTTTACTCAATTAACAGTCATCAGCAAATTTTGAAATCTTTGATACCAATCCAACGTCAATATCGTTTACACTGAGCCTTTTGGAACTCCACTACTAACAGGTGTCCAATCGGATGCTTGACCATTAATTACAACTCTCTGCCTACGATCTATGATCCAGTTCTCGATCCAATCTGCAACTTCTCCGATTATTCCTAATGTTCTAATTTTTGTCATTAACTTTGTGCGTGTGGTACTTCATCAAAAGCCTTCTGAAAATCTAAATACAAAATGTCAACTGACCTTTCTGTGCCATAGATTGAATTTATGTGGTGAAAAAATTCCAAGAGATTAGTCAGACACGATCTTTGTTTTCTGAAACCATGTTAGAGTTGTGTAATAATACACTCACTTCAATATGTACAACTATTTTTTCTGCGATAAGGCACTCAAGCAATTTTCCTACTACCGATGTTTAACTTATAGGGGGGTAATTTCTGGCTGACTCTTTGCATCCTTTCTTAAATATTGGCTGATTAAAAATTTGTGTTATATGTTCGGCTATGGAATCTTTAACTTCTTTTATGACCCTTGGGAAGATCATGTCCGGGCCAGGCGATGTAAATTTATTCATTTTGTCGATGAGTCTCTTAAAATCATTAACTGAACACTATTGATTTTAGAGAATTATTGCCAGAATATCTGCTGTTAGGTGTTAGAATAACGTCGGATTCATTCTTGGTGAATACCGTTGCAAAGTATTTGTTTAAAACATTGGCTATTTTTACATCGTTGTGTTGCAAAACGCCATTCTTGTCCTTGATGGGTTCTATACTATTTTTGATTGGTTTCCTACTATTTACTAGTGCAAAGAATTCTTTGGGGTTTGACTTACAGTTTAAGGCCACTCTAATCTCTTTATTTCGCTTGGCTTTTAACTTTTCTTTTCAGTAGGATTGTAAAAACCTTTATACCCAGGGAGGTTGGGCAGGCGGCAGACGCCCAACATGGTTCCCTGAAAACAAATAGCTAGAGAGGAGTGGAAGTAGACAGGCTCGCTGGTTCCTCTCAAGTAGTCCAAGAGTCTGAGGCAATTCCAATGAGGTAGATTTCCTATTGGCCTAGTTAGCAAATTCGGGGGCTCTCCTTTACGAGGCGACCCTCACGGGAATGACCATAACCTTCCTGGAGACTATATTACGTGGGCTGTTGCCTGCCAAGGAAAAGCTTTGGGATCGGGGATCCCTCCTCCTTTGGCGGGGTCCAAATCGCCCCATCCTGACTAGGACAGGGGGGAGGGGAAGACGAAGCTCCCTTGTTGTTGCTCTCCTTTGGGGGGACAGACTTAGGAAACGCCGGCCTTACTATCATATTTAGCAGATTAGCCTCCTGTCAGTCTAACGACTTGTTAGGGTCGCAAGGGTCTGTATTACCGCGTTTTAGCATAGTGGCGCTCGAGGGTAGGTAGGATCCACTGATTCGGTCCACATTGTGAACGTCCAGGCTACATCATGCTGGATATCTTGCAACGAGTTCCCACACATCCACTACTTTTACGAAGTTCATGGTAGCGTGCCGGTCACCCGCGGCTAGCCACTCACGCCTCTCAGGGGCTTGAACACTGGGCACGTTAAAGAACTTTGCTCGCGTCTTCGCGGCAACATAGCGGAAGTTACCAAGCACGGACGGTCGCTAGCAGGTGAGAGAGTGGATCTCTTGCTAAGTCATCGACAAGACCAACAGAACAGACCATCAGAGCAATAAAACAAGCAAGAGACAACTCCACCTGCCCTGATGACATAAACATCAACCACCTCCCAGGTCAAAACGCCATAAACCTCCTCAAGCAGACTTACAACCTCGCTTATAAACACAAACAACATGCCTAAACAATGGAAAGTAGCAAAAATAATCCTAATACCCAAACCAAACAAAGACGTAAACAAAGGAGACAGCTGCTACAGACCAATAGCGCTGCTTTCCCCCATTGCCAAAACACTTAGAAAAAATCATCCTACCCTACATCACATCTAACATCCCAACACAACACACCAACATGGGTTCAAACCCATGCACTCAACCACCACAGCATTACACACAATAAACAACATAATCACAAATGAATTCAACAAGAAAATTCCACCACATAGAACCATAGAAGTCGCCCTTGACATGACAAAAGCATTCGACACAGTAGACCTACACAAACTAATCAACGAGATACACAAACTCACCATACCCACCACCCTCATCAAGTACATAGAAAACTACATCAAGGGACGACTCAATACACCCAAATACAAAACACAAGATCCGGAGTTCCCCAAGACCTTTAAACATCTACACCTCAGATATACAAACTCACCCACAAACAGTAAAAATTGTCACCTACGCAGACGATATCATTAACACATACAAGACAATCACAAGACCAATAGTAGAATACACCAACACAATCTGGTCCCCAATCATTTCAAAAACAAACACCAAAAAACTACAGACAATACAAAATTCAGCCCTCTGTACTGCCACAGGATGCACTCTTGACACAAACACTTAAAATCTACACGACGAGACGAATATCCTACCAATCAAAAATCACCTAAAACTACATGCATCACAACTCAGGCAGAAAACGCAACATCCAAATCATCCCCTCCACCACATCACCAGACAACCTCCCAATCACCGACACAAAAAAACACCATTTTTGATAATAACAACTACACACCAACTTAGACACAGACCCTAACACAGCCACAGAAGACACAATCAAGCAAACATGAAAACAATCCACTCTCAGATCACACAACAATACTTGACACATAGAACCCAAAACAAAATATTAAGTGCACCACCACCAACCATACGCAACTCAGAACAAACACTCACAAAGCAGATCAGAAGAACACTAGCACAGATACGAACAAAGAAATCACCACTCCTGACATCATACATGCACAGAATATCTTCCACCACCCATACAACACCAAACTGCTCCAAACGCCTAACACGAATACACGACACCACACATCGCTTCAACTGCCCACAGATACACACAGATCTAGGCCCGGTGGATCTCTGGGAGAGACCCCGGGAGGCGGCGGGTCTGCGCGATGATCCGGGGAGCTGTGATGGGGCCTGGAATAGGTATGAGGGTCCCCGACCCACTGTAGGGCGGCGGACGGAGACGGGGTCGCCACCACCACCACGTTCCCTAGGAGGTGGCGAGCCCATTTTAAGCGTTGAGGTTGAGGGAGGGGGGGGGGTCACGACAAACCCCTTTAGCGATGCTAAAGGGCATCGCTCATAGGTTCCAAAGGCTTTTCTGACACAGTATGATGCATAGCTGGTCAGATCCTTAAACCTAGATGAAAGAAATAAGGAAGGGGGAGGGGGAGAAATACTCTTAGAAAAAAAGGGGAGCATATAGGGACAGGGTAACTCCCAGCTTCCCCAATGGGCACTCAAGTTGAAAGGAACTGCCACACCTCCAGGTATAGCAATCTACATAGGGTAGCCACATGCTGGTCAGAATTAAGAGAGGAGATCAGATAGGAAGGTGGTAATTGGGGGCAGAAATAAAATAGTCGTATTTAATGCAGCAGGTTCTGCCTCGGGCACGGTATAGGCGGTGGTAACAGAGGTTGCTTAACTGCGGGCACTCGTGCCCGATCCTCCAGAACCAGGTGTATTCAGTCTAGAGAAGGTACACCCTTCCTGTGAGTCACACTTGTTGGAAAGTGGGTTTTTGTTTATGTTAAAATTTTAAAAAGTAGCAGTGAGCGAAAATTTTTATTTATGAACCCTCACTCCCCAAATAATGCTTACCTCTTTAACACAGGTCATGTCGGCAGTAAGAAACTCATTGGGATCAATTTTGGTTTGTACTTCTGAGGCAGCAGATGCCTGAGACGATTCCTCCGTGGCAGGTTGTGAATGGTGTGGGGTTGGTTTTGAATACTTTTTGGCTACATTTTTGGATGAAGAAGAAGTGTTTGTAGAGGTGGAAGAAAACACCCCAGTTGGTAGGCCTTGCATCTGACTAATAATACCACCAGGACCACTACTACCTTCGGAAGGACTTAGACCAGTCACCTGCAGCACTTCGGCAGTTTTTAGCAAACTAGAAAGGTCTTCAGCTGCGACTGTCATTTCGCCTCTGAGGAAAAAGCAGTCAATTAAGACAATGAAATCCAAAATATGACACCGTCGACTTCTAAAGCCCCACCCAAAATAAAGGATATATATATATATATATATATATATATATATATATATATATATATATATATATATATATATATATATATATATATATATATATATATATATATATATATATATATATATATATATATATATATATATATACAGGGTTTCCCATAAGTCTGGAACAAGAGATTTTTTTTATGTTGCAGGTAAACCATATCACTGAGTACAAGGGGAAGAGATCAAGTTATTTTGCTATTTGGGACCAACAGTTAGCGGGAAGTGGCCAAATAATTCAAAAACATGCTGCCAAACCGCGCACACACAGTTGTGTTAATGAATAGTGCAGAAAATAAATGCTGCAGAGCCCAAACGGACTAGCCCGCAGCCAAATTCAAGGACGGGTAATTTGCATGAGTGTTCTCAATAAAAATATAGGCATCTGGAGAATATACAAAAATATAGCTATGAAATTAAGATTAATAGGATGGAAGTACAGGAATTTAACCATCAAGGGGGTGTAAAAGGATATAAAAAATAAACTATTGAGAACTCGACAAAGGATAAAAATATAGACTATAGATGGATCAACAATAGATACAGGAACAGAGAATATAAAATCATGAAACAATATATTAAATTTTGGCTAAAAGATTAGATTGTTCTAAAGATTTAAAAATTCTATTCACACTAAAAGAGACACGAGTCTCAGACAAGATGCCCCGCAGAACCTATTTGGGGGGGGGGGGGGGGATCTGCCTAGTAATGAAAGGGAAGACCCTCCTCCCAAGATTTCTCAAAAGGAGACACTAGGCAAAGATGTGAAGGATGGACAGCTGCACCCCGCACAGGATGCACAAAGGTGGGGGCTGCCCATTCCTCAAGTGCCCATGAGTGAGGCGGCAATGGCCTATCCCTCAGTCGGCACAAAATAACCTCCAGTCTACATGGTCTCATGGTATGTGGCCATGGGAGGACTGAAGGTTTTATGGGATGGAGCTTGGTGGGAGGAAGCTCATCCCACATCTTCTGCCATAAGCAGACTACAGATTCGGTGATGAGGGGGGATAGGCATCACAAAGTGGGACTGGGGCTGATGTCGGTGTCCCCAATGATGCCGCCTCCTTGACTACAGCATTCGTCCTTTCATTACCTGTGATGCCCACATGAAAAGAAATCTTATGAATAGAAGAAAGATAAAAATGCCACCGCTGGATCTTGGAAACCACCAAAAGCACTCAGTGCCTCCAGAGAACTAAGGGAGTCAAGAGAAAATGGTAAGACAACCAGATGGCATAGGAGCAATAACAAAGAGTACAGCAAGAATGGCACAAGTTCTGCTGTGAAAACAGAAGCTGCACTTGGTAGTGCGAACCAATAATGTTTGAGAAGGGAAGAGAGCAGCAGCTCCAACTCCGTCCGATGACCTGGACCCGTCGGTGAACACAAAGGTGCTAGGCCGATGGTAGGAGGAGTGTTGATCATACATGAACTGATCTTTGGGCCTACCAGTAAGCCCCTTGCATACTACTACAGGTGGTATGAACCATGGGGGAATCTTTGGTATTGAAAACGGAATAACAGAAAACTCCCTTAGACATCCTGTGTGCTCGGCCATGCGCAGAGCAAAGGGGTGAGCCAGGGATGGAAATCTATCATATAAGGCCACTGTTTGCAAATTGAATGTGCACTCGTATACTGGCGACCATGGTAATTGCTCAAGTCTAAAAAGATATTTGAGGTTAGACTTGAGCCTGTGAAAAGGAAGAGGAAGAGCCCCGTTTTCTGCATAGACACTCCACAAAAGGAAGGACTTGAAGGATCCAGAAGCCAGGCGCACACCCTGGTTATGCACAGTATTTAATTTTTCAAGGATGGACGGCGAGGCAGAGGAGTATACCTGTGACCCATAGTCCAGCTTTGACTTGACCAATGCTGAATACAGAAGCCACAGGGTGCGTCGATGACTTCCCCAAGTATGTGACAGTAATTTCATTATGTCCATTCTCTTCAGACAGGACCTTTTCAAAGCGTCCAAATGAGACCTTCAAGAAAGCCTCGAATCAAAGATCACCCCTAGAAATCTGAAATGGGGCTCAAAGGTGACAGAGACACCATATAGTGAGAAATGGGGAGGGTCCCATGTCACCGATCTATGATTATAAAAGTGGACAGCCTTGGTCTTTACTGCGGAAAAGCGGAAGCCCTTGGAAGAAGCATTATCAGCTACGATATTTATAACCCGCTGTAGCTTACGGATGACAAATGGAAGTCTAGGCGATGAACAGATAAGCGCTAAATCATCCAAATATAGAGTTGAGGAAATCTCAGCTGGAAGATTTGCGATAATGCTATTGATGGCCACAGAGAAGCAGGTGACACTGGACACTTCCCTTTGGCACACCCTCAACTTGCTCTACGGGCATTTCCAACTTTTACACATAGTGTGCGCCACATGAGGAATTGCTCGACAAACCTGGGAAGAAAGCCCCGCAGGCCCCAATCATGGAGTTGCTTAAGGATACCACGCCTCCAAGTGGTATCATATGCTTTCTCAATATCAAAGAAAACAGCAACAGAATGCTGCCTCTTTGAAAAAGCATCTCTTATATAAGACTCCATTATAACAAGCAGGTCGATGGTACTGTTTTTATATGAACCCTGATTGAAAGGGAGATATAAGATGTTTTGTCTCCAAAACCAGACGAGTCTTGTATTTATCATCCTTTCAAACAATTTACATGGACAAGGAGGAAGGGCAATGGGGCGGTAATGGGTGGGTTCCGTCCCATCCTTTCCTGGTTTTCGGAAAGGTAAAACCACAGCCTCCCTCCACATAGAAGGAAAGCAGCCCCTAATCCAGATGAAGTTATAGATGTCCAGCAAATGTGAGAGGAGGGATGGATGCATATTCCTAATCATATCATAGGAAATGCCATCCGATACAGGTGCAGTGGATCCACAGTGCTTCAGTGCATTATGGAGCTCATGGATCGGAAAGAGCCAGTTATAAGGCTCATTATCTTTTGTTAGGCTCCATAAAGTTGATAGGATGCTGCTCCTGTTGGAGCCTAAAGTGCTGGAATTGGATGGAATAGTTATCTGGGCTTGAAATATTAGCAAACGATACGGCCAAGACATCGGAAATATGGGACAAGTCTCCCAACAGTTCTCCGGCCTGAACAATGTTGGGAGCTGTAAAGCCATTGGATTTTCCCAATAGCTTTTTGACCCTCTTCCAGATTATGTCTACAGGGGTCTGCCAACATATCGATGCGATGTAACCATCCAACGAGGTCTTTCGAGCTCGTCGAAGGGTGCGTCGCCGTGCTGCCCTTGCTCGATTAAGAGCAAGTTTCTTTACCATCGTGGGGCACCGATGGTAACGTCGGAAAGCCTGTTTACATTCAATGACAACTCTCGAGCATTCAGCAGACCACCAGGGCAATTGTGGTCCACGAGCAGTTGAGCTAGAGAGCGGGATGGAGGAGTAGCTGCATGATTGACATGGGCTAGAAGATCATCAATAGCTACTTCAATATCTTCATGAGGGAAGGACCCATCATGGCTCGAGAGGTGCCTGAACTTAGGCCAGTTTGCTTTTTTTGTATTCCATCTTTTGCTAGGTGGTGGAGGAGGACTACCTGTACATGGTGTTATTACAATGGGGAAGTGATCACTGCCTCGCAAGTCAGGATCCACTGCCCAGTCAAAATCAGCTCTACAGCTTGGTGAACAGAGAGACAAGTCCACACATGTAAAGCTATTCGTCTGGATGTGAAATGATGTGTGGCTGCCATCGTTAAGAAAGCAGAAGTCATTAGTGCCCAGAAATCTCTCAATCATATTTCCTCTAGGGTTGTTATCATGGTCCCCCCAAAGGGGATGTCGAGCATTAAAGTCGCCAATCAATAAAAAGGGAGGAGGGAGTTGATAAATTAATTAGCTAACTTTGTAGCTAAAACAGCTGTATTTCTTTCCTCGCCAGGAGGATGATACAGCGAACAGACCAAATAATGGCGACTGGAAAACAGGCGGACAGCAACCGCCTGCAGGTCTGTGATAAGAGAGAGCTGGTTGTGGGGAACCCTGTTGTTAACAAAAACAGCAGAACCATGAATTGGTTATCCGGGGTTTTTATAATATTCCACAAAACCCGAAATGTTGGGTACTCAACGAGTACCCAAGCAAGTCTCCTGTAAAGCAATACAATCAGGATTGTAATCCTTAAGCAGGAGCTTGAACTCTTCCCATTTAGGTAAGAGACCTTGGAGGTTCCAATGAATAATTGGAAACATTGTTACCGTTTAAGCATAACGGTAGATTTCTTCCTACCCTTAGGGGTAGGAGATTTTGGATTTGAACTACCAGCGGAAGTAGTTAGTGTCATACTAACCTTAGGCTTGGAGTATGACAAAGGAGGCATCGGGAGCTTGAGTTTTGCCTTGGTTTTTATTTAAGAGGAGGTGCATCAGATTTTGATAAGTGGCTGTAAGAGAGAACTGTCTTCACTGGAGAAGCAGAGATGGAAGCAACTCCAGGGGTCAGTTCAGGTGTCGAAGGAACAGACGATGTTGACACAGCTGGTGGTATTGGTTGGGATGGTAGAGGCGATGGTGGTGGCGAGGACATCGGCAAAAGTTGTGAATTCGATGCTGATAGACAAGGATGTGGAGTCAGTGTTTGATAATCCTCCTCAGATGAGGGGGTAACCTCCACAATAGGTGGCTCTTGAGAAGGAGCAAAGGTTGGTTCCTTCTCATTCAGTGATCGAAGGAATTCCAAAGCAGTATCAACAAAGGGAGGGGGGGGGAGTGATAACTGGCTTTGGAGCTGAAGAAAAGCTTGGTCCTTTAGGGGCAGGGTGAATGTCTAGAGGTGGAATGGATACCACCTGAGGACCAACATGATCAACATCCACATGTTCTGGAGCGGTAGCAAAGTGCTTAACCACCCTTTGGTTGAACCAGGAGAGGATGGAAGGTTCCTCTTCTTGTTGGTAACCTCAGAAGCACTGTTGGGTGCTGACCAAGAGTGTTCATCACGAGATATACGTTTAAGACGGGGAGGAATTTTTACCTGGTCAGGCAGAGGGGAACCAGTAGGAGGTCTCTGGTTTTTCCTTTCTTTGGCCAGGTAGAGCGCAGAGCATCAGAAAAGCTCGCACCAGGATAGGCATACATCTCCTTTACTCTTCTTCTGGCCTCTTTAAAACTGACTCTGTTCTTCTTTCTAATGGCAATGACTTCTCTATCATAGAGAAAGTGCATTGCTGTTATGTTGCAGGGTGTTCTCTACCACAGTTAGGGCAGCACGGCTGAGAACAGGGCATCCCGTGATAATCCGATCCACAATTCACACACAACCTTGCCTGTTTACAAAACTTGCTTAAATGGCCAAAGCGTTGGGAATGGAAGTATCGTCGTGGGTTTTCAACGTAAGGCTTGACTGGGATGTTAAGATAGCCAGCCTTAACGTACTTGGGCAGTTCCAATTTGTTGAAGGTCAGGATTATGGTGGCGGTAGGTAACCTAGCGCCATTCACAAACCTGGAAATGCGGTGGGCACTTACAACCTTCTGATTGGTAAGTTTTGATACCAACCTGTCAACATCATAATCTATTAACTCTCCCGATAGGATAACACCTTTACTGGTGTTAAATGTCAGGTGCAAAGCAAAGGACATGTCTACAGAAGCTATAGACTGTAGTGTCTTAATCCGCTGATGCTGCTCGCTTGATTTCGCCTCGACTATCAATGCGCCATCATTACGTGGCCACATTTGGGCAGGTTCGCCACATTTCTCAACAAAATCCTCGTAGACGTCGAAGATGTCATCCTTACTAAGGACTATCGTTCGCTTTCAAGACTAAAAATCGGTCGTAACCAACTCAGGGTCGACTTCTGACCCAAAAGGATCAAAGCGTCTACTGTCAGGGTCCAAGGCACGATGACCAGGGACCGCAGGTCTCTGGGACTGTGAGTTATGTTTGTTAAATTTACCCATATAAGTATATATTTTATTTTGGGCTGACACTGGAGCCGAGGGCATGCACCAAATCGTCATCGTGCGTCCAAAGAGCGCTCATACAGACCAGACGGGGTAACAAGCCCCCGCGACTCCCATTGTCGTTGTAAAAACAGTGGAGCCGCATAAGAGATTCTCTGGACTGCGGTGCTAAGACCCCCCAGAAACAAAATGACGACACGGGCAACCAAACCACCTCTAAGGCACGGTCCTGCAGACGATGCCCCCCAGTGGGCGCATCCGTCGACCCGTAGAGAGGTAAAAGTAAGAAAAGAAGGAGAAGAGGCTAAGCTGTGGCCGGACCTGGCGCTGAGCCCCGTCAGCACGGCAGCTAGTAAGGCAAATCACGCGCCGCTTACGGGGAAGAGAATTGGTACAAAAGACGAGATAGGGGTTAGCGGAAGAAGAAAAAGAATGCCAAACTGGGGCCGGACGGGGCGCTGAGTCCCGTCAGCACGGCGGCCAGGAAGGCAAATCGCCGCGCCCCTTACGGGGCACAGTTGTGTTAGCAAGTTGATAGTCAAATTAAAGTAAGGCAACTGGATCCATAGCAAACAAGACTCGCAGCGGACCTTCAAGGACTGCGTCTGGGACTGTGAGTCAGAAAGTCCTGTCACAGTGAAATTAGTCTGCAATCATGTGTGCGACACAACGGCGGACACTTTGAACATATTACGTAATGGATATTTTCACAATTTTTTAATTTTATTAATTTTTCACTATGGGTCCTGACTTACGGGACACCCTATATATATATATATATATATATATATATATATATATATATATATATATATATATATATATATATATATATATATATATATATATATATATATATATATATATATATATATATATATATATATATATATATATATATATATATATATATAGGGCGTCCCATAAGTCAGGACCCATAGTGAAAAATTAATAAAATAAAAATATATATATATATATATATATATATATATATATGTGTGTGTGTGTGTAAATATATGAAAAATTGAGTGTCATACTTGAAAAAAGATTTGGTTGCGAATTTTCCTTGTGATTATTACTTCCTTATTTGTCTATTAAACGTCGATAATTTGTAGGTGTTTATCAATACATTCTCAATGCCTACAAATTTTGTTACCCTCCAATGAACGGTTAGTGAACTATGGCGAAATATTGTACCATGAATACTTTGGAGAGGAAGTGTACGGAAATTATTAACTCGTTATAGTTCCATGAAACATTTGTATCACTTTGATGTGGGGCAAGAGGAATAATACAATCAGATTCTTCCGGTCACTGACCTGGAAAACCGCACAACCCGATTTTTTTCTAAGAATGCAAAAAAAACGCCTAATCATGCCGGAGTCGTGTTGATGTGCTCCAACCTCACAGTGGGAAAGCAGTTGGTGGTGGTGACGATGAAATTCGTTCGTTCATTCCATTAAAATCTAGTCCCTCCCTTGCCGTCTTCAAACAAATGTTGCAACCGTCACACATGCATTACATCACCTCACCACCACTTTGATACCCGGGAAGCGAGATTTCACCATAAGCTTCCATGGATTGGCATAATCTGAGGAAACCCCCCTAACCCATAACCGAGCGCCCATCACAGAGAACCTTCGGATCTCTGGATCCAAACCACCTCCTCAGTACCAATTCACCAGGAATCGACCCCAAAGAACCCTCCATCCCACCAGATCCAAAGCTTGCACACAAATGCAGCATCGGTTTGGGGTTTGATACATGAGCGCAGGCAACTCCATACATATATACACACATCAAATCACAACACTGCTTTCTCTTCAATCTCACTCCGCAGCTATCACTCTTATGTTCAGGAAGCTACCGAAGGTGTTTCTATATCAAATTGGGCATACGAGGTCCAAGGCAGCGCCGAGCGCGCCAAGACCAAGTCCTTAGCCTCGGAGAATGAGAGACGATCCGCAGCCGTGAACGGCTAGGATTTCCTTCTCCAGGAGATAAAACACCGCATTGCTTCGAAGAAGCGGGGTGCGACTCTCTGCAATTGACACACTTGGTCATAGATGATAGGGACTTAGGATGTACGGCTTTGGAGGAACTTACACAAACTTCGGCTAAACCGGACTTTGCACGTCTACAGGAGCGATTAATATGGCCGAAGCGGTGTCAGTATTAGCACCTCCGCGGCAGTGGCACGAATGCCTTCACGCGCTAGTGATACCAAACGGCAGTCATTGACTCAGAGAACCTATCACAGTCTAACGTGACGGAGTGTAACTATGGATGTCAAGGCTCCTCCCGACCTTGACTGATCCATGCTCAGCTAGCTCTAAGGTGATGTCTTTTATGGACTATACCACGAGTCCCTCGCGTAAACCACTCTTTTCACAAAGTTCATGGTAGAGTGCGGCGTCACACTCACTGGCGAGCCATTGACTGTCCAAAAGGTACTAATCATGGACGCCTCGGAAGTTGCCTCTAGGGCAGATGGACCGAGCTCAGCAAGATCCTTCTCCGAGATGTAAAAAGGCTCAGATATCAAGGGAGCAGGGAAGTAATCGAGGAAGGAGGTCCCCCCTCTCTTTGCGAATTCTCGGGGACCCGACCAGCGTGAGGAGAAGCTTCCAGAGGGGCAGATTCAGGTTCGGTGTTTGGAACCGAGCCCGAGCTCGACCCATGGAAGATCCTACCGTCTGTGCTTGAGTCATCTACGGGACCATGTCTAGCTCAGGGGGACCTCCATGTGGCTCTCCCCACGAGGTAGCACAAACTCCTATCGAGGGTTCTTTATTCTCATCTTGGGCCAGTGGGACGACCTCCATTGAGAAAGAGTTAACCACGGCGCTCCCCTGTAAACTTAGCACACAGGCTTGCAGTGAGCACAGCCCTATGGCACCCAGTCTCTCAGGGGGGTGACCCTACTTAGTCGCTCCCACCGGGACCGGCCGATCCTGCATGTTTTCTTGGCAGTGCCTTTGAAAGGAAAGGGAAAACCGTCGCTGGTATAGAGGTGGCCCCTGTGAAAGGATGAATGAATGGTACATAAAAGGCGAATGCTGCGTAGGTCCAAGTGGACAAACTCGCAGCCATTTTCAAAAAGGGTTCGTTAAAATTTCAAATATTCGTTAAACAACATAGACTATGGTTACAAATCTAGAATAAAAGAGAGTAAAACCGCAGAAAATAAAAGGTAGTAAAATAATAGAAAAATAAATGTCTAAAATATAGTAAAATCAAAATAAAGTAATAATACATGTCTATCTCATTCTAAAAATGACCACATATTCATGGATATGTGGCACAGTATCTCGGAAAGGAAGAGGGGCAGGGGTGGTGGTTCCTAGAGATGCTGCTGTCTTGGCAACAGTGTCTGCTCTCTCATTCCCTTTTATACCTATGTGGCTAGGTACCCAGCAAAATAAGATTTTGTGGAGCGAGGAGATAAAAAAAGCCACTTCTGTGTCTTTGAAACCAATGGGTGATCTGGGAATAGATTGGCTAAGGCTTCTAAAGAGCTGAGGGGATCGGAGAATATCGTATATGATCCTGAGGGTGAAGAAGCGACAAGCTCAGCCGTGAAGATAGAGGCTGCACTAGGCAGGCACACAGACACATGATGGAAGGGGAGGATAACAGAGGCTCCTACCCCGTCAGGGGATTTCAATCCGTCTGTGTATATAAAGGTGCTTGGTTTGTGGCGCACAGTATGTTCGTGGAAGAGGCATCGTAGAACGGAAGGTAGGAACTTGGTCTTTGGTTCCTCTGTCAACACCTTGCAGACCCTCACTGGTGGTAATAGCCATGGGGGTACTTTTGGGATCTGATATGGGATTACTGATAGTTCCCTCAGTTGACCCGTATCTTCAGTCATGCACAGGGCAAATGGACGAGTCAGTGAAGGGAACCTGTCATATGAGGCTACAGAGTGAATATTGTAGGTGCACTCAGAAGAGGTACTGCAGGTTAAGGTTAAGGCGGTGAAAGGGTAGTGGGAGAACCCCACTCTCTGCATAAAGACTAGGTATTCGGGAGGACTTGAATGCTCCAAAACTAAACGCACGCCCTGGTTCCTGATAGAATTGAGTTTATCCAGGTTTGAAGGTTTGTGACCCGTAGTCCAACTTAGACTGGATCAAGACTGTATACAATAGCCACAGGGTACGGCAGTCACTTCCCCACGAAACATGTGATAAGAGTTTTAGAATGTCCATTATCTTCAGGCAGGGTTTTTTCAAAGCAGTTATATGGGGGACCCAAGAGAGCTTTGAGTCAAAGATAACCCCTAGAAATTTGAAGTGAGGCTCAAATAAGATGGGGGAGTCATAGAGAAATAGGGTTGGCTGTTCCCACTCAACTCGCCTGAAGTTGTAGAAGTGAACTGCCTTTGTTTTTGAGGATGATAGTCGGAAGCCTTTTGCGGTGGCATTCTTGGCAATGATATTAATGGCCTGTTGCAATTTTCGGGTGACAAAGGGCAGCCGAGGTGATGTTGAGACAATTGCCAAGTCATCCACATAGAGAGTTGATATTGTCTCTGCTGGAAGGTCAGTAATGATACTGTTGATGGCCACCAAGAAGCAGGTGACGCTCAAAACACTTCCCTGTGGTACGCCCTCTATCTGGTCAACTTCCTCCGACATGACATTTACGACTCTCACTCGGAATGTGCGTCTAGCAAGAAATTGTTGTATGAATCTGGGAAGGTGACCCTTGATACCCCAGTGATGAAGTTGCTTCAAGATGCCACACCTCCAAGTGGTATCATAGGCTTTTTCTATGTCAAAAAATACAGCGATGGAGTGGTCTTTTTGAGAAAGCTTGTCGGATGCAATCCTCCATCCTGACCAGCAGGTCTGCGGTTCATTGCTTTTTCCTAAAACCAGCTTGTGAGGGAGAAATAAGGTTATTTCTCTCCAGAAAACATACCAGCCTGGCATTCACCATTCTTTCGAAAAGCTTGCATGGGGCAATTGGGCGATAGTGGGTCGGAAGTGTCCTATTCTTTCCCGGTTTACGAAAGGAAAGTATAATTGCTTCCATCCAATAGGAAGGGATATAGCCCTTAATCCAGATATAGTTAAATATATCAAGAAGGTGTTGAATGCATATTCCTGATCATATCATAAGAGATACCATCAGGGCCAGGTGCGGTAGATCCACATTTCTTAAGAGCACTTTGAAGTTCATGGATGGAAAAGAGCTTGTTATATGGTTCATTATGAAGTTCAGTATGCACTGTTCTTGCATTTTCCTGACACATTGAAATTCTAGGGGGTAATTGTTGGGGCTAGAGATGTCAGCAAATGTCTTTGCCAGGACATTTGAAATTTTCAATAAGTCTCCCAAAAGCTCACCTGCTTCAACTATATTGGGGGCAGAGAAGCCACTTGTTCTGCCCATGAGCTTCTTCACTCTCTTCCAGACTTTGTCTGGTGCAGTTTGGTGGTTGATGGAGTTTATGTACCCTTTTATGGAGATTCGGCGAGCCTGGCGGAGGGTACGCTGTCGCACTGCCCTGACTCGGTTATAGGCATACTTATTGGTAGTAGTAGGGTTCCGGTGGTAGCGACAAGCTCGTCTGCATTCTGTCACTGCTTTGCTGCATTCCTCAGACCAAAAGGGAGATGGGTCTTGTGGGAAGCAATTTTGGAGAGGGGCATAGATGAATTTGCCGCCTGGTTGACGTGGTCATGGAAGTTCTCCAAGATCATGTCAATGTCACCCTGAGGGAAGTGTCTAGAATGATGGGAGAGGTGTTTAAATTTTCGCGAGTTGGCTTTCTTAGTGTTCCACTTATTACTCGGTGGAAGGAGGGGAGGGCGAGTCAAGCATGAGGTCAGTACAACTGGGTAGTGATCGCTTCCTCTCAGGTCAGGATCCACCGACCAGCTGTAATCTGCTCTACAGTCTGATGAGCAAAGTGATAGATCTACACAGGTAGAGCTGTTAGTCTGGACATGAAAAGATGTTGGAGTGCCATCATTAAAAAATTACACATCCATGGTCTCTATACATCTCACGATCATGTTTCCCTTGGGGTTGTTAGCATAGTCTCCCCAAAGTTGATGCCTTGCGTTAAGGTCTCCAACTAGTAGGAATGGGGTTGGGAGTTGGGTGATGAGATTAGCTAATTTGTTAGCCAGATCTGAGGCAATTACTCCTTCACTAGGAGGGAGGTACAGTGAGCAGACTGTGTATAAACGGTTGGTGTACACACGGATCGCTACTGCTTGAAGATCTGTTCTCAATGGGATTACTAAGTGAGAACAGTCTTTGTGGACAAAAATAGCTGAACCATGTATGGGTTCTGGTGGGTTTTTAAAGTATCCCACATGGTTGGGGATATTGGGTAATTGACGATTACCCAATTGTTTCTTGCAATGCTATACAACAAGGGTTGTAATTGTGAAGCAGTATTTTGAGTTCTTCCCATTTGGGAAAGATTCCTTGTAAATTCCAATGTATAATTGGGGGCATATTGATCTTTTAAGAGTAATTAGGTTCCTTGTAAATTCCAATGTATAATTGGGGGCATATTGATCTTTTAAGAGTAATTAGGTTTTTCTTTGTACCTGGTAAAGGTAACTGGGGTTTTGAGCCTTTTAGGTTTCTGGATGTTATTAGTACTTGAGGCATTTGGTAGATTTAGGGTTTTAGGGATGGTACTTTTATTAGTGGGCAAATAAGCATCTGTCAGCTGTGCACATGACTAGGTGGTTTTTGCTGGCAAAGATGCCTCTGAGGATATTGGGTCCTCTGTAGTACTGGTTAGTTTTGCTGGCAAAGATGCCTCTGAAGGTAGTGGGTCCTCTGTAGTATTAGTTGGTTTTGTTGGCAAGGGTGCCTCTGTAGTACTGGTTAGTTTTGCTGGCAAAGATGCCTCTGAAGTTAGTGGGTCCTCTGTAGTATTAGTTGGTTTTGTTGGCAAGGGTGCCTCTGAAGATATTGGATCCTCTGTAATGCTGGTTAGTGGTGTCGAAAGGGATGGTACAGGGTCACTCTGAGGACTGGTTGTTGGGTCAGCTGTGGTTGGTAAGGGGAGCCCAGAAGGCTGTTTCTCCTCCTCCAAGGGGGCCACAGCCAATGTTGAATCTGTGACCATCTCTTTAGTTTTTTCTAAAGTTGCTGGTGCTGCGGGTGTGGTAGGCCGACTTCAGTGGGAGGAGGGTGGATGTCTAAAGGTGAGAGCACACCACACAAACTTCCTCGGAATCAGCCTCCATTTCTTCAGGACATGGCAATGGTTGGTTTGATGCTGATGGAGGAGAATCTGAGGAACGGCGAGTCCTCTTGCGTCTTGGTTTCAGTGAAGCAGGAGCTTCTCTGATGATTGGAGAGGGAAGAGAAGCATCATTCTTGGGAAGAGGTTCTTTTGGGGCCACTTGGTGGCTATTCTGTGGCTGTAAAGGTGAGGGTCTCAATGTTCTCTGTTGTTTGTTACAGACTGGTCTATTTGCTCGAAGAGCGTCTGCAAAACTTACTCCTGATTGGATGTATAGTTCTTTTGCTCTCCTTCTAGCATCCTTCATGCTAATTCTGTATATATTTTGGAGAGGAATACCCTCTCTCTAATATAAGAAAAAGGTGCACTGGTTAGAGCTGGCTGGGTGGTCACCACCACAGTTGGCACAACAAGGGGGACGTGAGCATGGTGTTCCATGGAAGTCGGAAGAACAATTGATACATAGCCTCATCTGTCTGCAGTATTTGCTGACATGCCCAAAATGTTGGCAATGGAAGCACCTACGGGGATTCTCAAAGTAGGGCTTCACGGGAATACACAAGTAGCCAGCCTTGATGTTTTTAGGAGGTTCCAACCGATTGAAGGTTAGTATAATGGTAGCCGAAGAAACTGGTGTTATTAACATTGCAGGTGATGCGGTATGCGCTGATTGCTTTCTGGGGAATCAGTTTATCGACAAGTCGGTCTACATCGTATTCAATCAGCTCCCCTGACCTGATAACCCCCTTGCAGGTATTAAAGGTAGGGTGGGCTGAAGAGGAGATATTTAGTGAAGCTAGAGAATCAAGTGTTTTGATTTTTTGGTGTTGTTCAAACGAAGTCGATTCCACTACCAGATAGCCATCATTTCTAGGCCACATTTGGGCTGGTTCGCCACATTTAGCAACAAAGTCTTCATAAACGTTGAAAATATCAGCCTTACTCAATGGCTTATCGTTATCTGATTTCAATAGTACAAATTTTCCATAGTCAAAGTCATCGTCGACCTCAGAACCAAAAAGATCGAGTCTACGGACAACACAGTCATTGATGGCACGGGAACCAGAAGCCTGCGGCCTATGGGAAAAGTTTTATTGTTTTTACCTATATATATTTGTGTTAATAAGAACATGTACCCTGGGGAAGTGGACATGTTACTATAGCTGCTCCAGACAAGGCGCTTTACACCGCCTTCAGGGTAGCCCTCCCCCAAGCTACATCTGTCGTTTTAAAAACAGTGCAGCATCATGAATGGAAGTTTGAGGACGGCTAGGTTAAGATCCAAGCTGTAGGCAGCTATCAGCTCCAGAACGAGTACGGCCTATGGCGATACCTCCGGCGAACAAATCGGCAACCCGTACAGTGGTACTCAATACGAGGGTGTGAGGATCTTTAGTTTGACTCTTCTACAGTGGCCTGTTCAGCAAGGTTGGACCCCTGAAGACCGACTGAAGGGAAGTAGTGACCATCTCGATCAGTCTTCACTGACATAGACCACTGCATCATTCGAGTACGACAGCCCCTCTACCACGACAAGGTAATCCTCATGGAGGGGAGGTGAAAGGATAGGAGGGGGATGGGACCTCTTTTCTGAGGTAGTGCTGCCCATGGGCGGCTCTAAACATGATACAAGGGAAGCCACTCCACCGGTTAAGGGGTGCCTCGAATTTCCTGGTCCTCACCAAAACCTAGGGAGGGCGAGGCCGCACTTAGAGGCAGATCTCCATGTGCATTCAATTCCCACTATTCTTTTCACTTGTGGCTATAATAATAGTAAAAAGAACAAAACTCATGGTCGGGTAAACACTATGACCTCCCAATACCTTGGGAGGTTAAGAGAAAAGTCTCCATAGTATCATGAAATTGCAGAATGTGATCATTTACACATACTCGGTTCACAGATTCTACATTGATGGGCTTTGACAACCTGGCCCGCCATTCAGGTGACATTGTGGGGGAGCTTTAACCATAAAGGATGGTGATGCGTGGCCACCTTATATGTATACTGGAGGAAAGCGAAAAGAGTCGACGGCCCCCCACAACCTGTACCTAATACTTGCACTAACCAGCGGGTTTTGGTCCTCACAATAGGCAGGGACCTGACGGTATACACTGCCACTCAATTAATGCTCATAATAGGACGAAAGTGCACCAGGCAACCAGAATCTCTGTGGATACGAGAGCAAGTTTGGAAAGGCGCAGGAGGCAATGTATTAAAGAGAAGTAGAGATAGGCAGGTCCACTAACGAGTAGGGTGGGTGATCACCTATTATATTTATATACTTAAGGTCGGTGACCCCAGGATGACATGCAGTCCGCCAAGGCACGATGAACTACTGTCCAGGTCGGAATAGTACTCTTGGTACATAATAATAAATAAAGAGAAAGTAATTTGAGAGGAAATGAGGAGAGAAGCATTCCAACCACTTTCCTAGGCCCAAACAGAGATTTCACATTATTTTTTTTCTCTTCAAGGGGCTATCTGGAGAAAGCCCACTTGGGCATAAGTCGCCGCAAAGGAACAGCCCAGTTCGAGGCTACTTTAAAATAAAAATGTTAACAGAAACAACAATAAAAAGGGGATAACAATCAGGGAGCAAACTCCGGCGTCGGGGGAGGTCCCCCTCCCCCTGGCGCAGGAGCCTGCGACCTACAAAAAAAACAAAACAAACAAAAGTAACAAAAAACAAGTTAAATACAAGGGAGAAGGCCATCATCCCCCTAAAAGTCAACCAGTCCACCAGTCATGGTGCACGCACTCGACCTGAGTACAAGGGACAGCGACACCGCCCATCCCGGTACCGGGACAGGTAACGTGCGCGAAGATCACCCGGACTGGGACATTCAACAAGAATGTGCCGAACAGTCTGGGGGACGACGCAGTCGTCGCAATAGGGCGCAGGCGAGCGCTCCATCAAATAGTGATGCGTCACACGAGTGTGTCCGATTCGGAGACGACAGAAAGCGACCTGAAGTCGTCGCGGCATTGGGGGACAGGTCCATGGGAACAGTCGCGGCGCAATAGAAGGCAACTTTAAGTTCCCTTCGACCGTCTCCCATCTTCTTTGCCAAGCAGTCCGAAGAGCTGCCCGTATTCCTGCTATGTAGTCGGTGTGAGGAAGAGCGAAACGCTGGTCCGGTCGCAGAGTCCTCGCGAACTCTTTGGCGCGCTCATTCCCCGCAATTCCTACATGTCCAGGAACCCAGCAGAAGATAATCTCGAAATCTGCCCGGCTCGCCATAACCGTGGCGTCACGGATATCGCGAACCAGGGGATGCGGAGACTCCAATGCCCCGAGAGCACTCAGGGCGCTTTGTGAGTCGCTAGAGATCACAATCCGATCTCCGAACCGGGCACGTCGTGTAATCTCCCGTACCGAGTGGTGTATTGACACCAGCTCGGCCGTGAAGAAAGAGGCAGAGCCCCGCTGATTTCAAACAGAGGGAATACAGCGTGGAAGCCGACCCCCTCTTGGGACTTGTAGCCATCCGTATACACTGGCACGGTTCCAGAGTGACACGAGGTGTGCTCCAGAAAGGTCGAACGCAATACTCCCGGCGCCGTACAAGCTTTGGGAGCAGAGGCGTGGCGACAAATAGCCAAATGTGGTACCCTCCAGAGTGGCGTCCTGGGCAGAACCAGGGGCGCCACCGGCCCGAGAGCAATATCTACCTCTCGAAGGAGTTTCCTGGCCTTAAACTCAAAGGGCTTAGGGTATGACTGGCGTCTCTCGGCGTCATAGGCACCATCGAGATCAGCTGCGGATGCAGTGAGAGCTGTTGGCGACTGAGGGAGGCGCCGGGCTCGCGCGTACAGGCGAGCGATGCACTGCACGCGGAGCAGAGCGAGTGGAATCTTCCCAGCATCGACCAACAGGCTCTCAATTTGGGGAAGTGCGGAAGGCACCGGTCGCAAGACGAAGGCCGGTGTGGTGGATCTAATCCACCTTCCGCAATAAATGCTCGGTTGCGGATGCATAAAACTCGCATCCGTAGTCGAGCTTCGAACGTACAATGGATCGATAAAAAAGTAGGGCAGTAGCCCTATCAGCGCCCCAAGCGCTGAACGTCACGGAAGGGAGAATGACCATCGCGCAGGTACAAGAGACCCTAAGGCTGCGAATATGAGCCTCCCAGGTGTGGCCTCGGTTGAGTACAAGACCGAGGAAATGGTGCGACTCAACCACATCCAGGCGCACCCCATTAAGAAACAAATCTGGGTCGGGGTGAAGCCGTGGATGACGGCAGAAGTGCAACACCTTAGTCATGGCCAAAGAAAACCGAAACCTGTGCGCTTCGGCATAGCGAGAGAAGCGGTTCAATGCCTGTTGGAGTCGACGCTCCAGAGTTAGCATCTGGGCCGCGCCAAAAGAGATCGAAAGGTCGTCCACGTAGAGCGTAGCGAGAACATCCTCCGGCAGCACCGAGGCGATGCTGTTGATGCTCAGGGCAAAGAGTGTAACACTGAGGACACTTCCCTGCGGGACACCCTCTTCCTGCTCCTTTGGGCCGGAGAGGGCTCCCCACACCGGTAAGCGGAATCGACGATCTCTCAAAAATTCAGATATAAACATTGGGAGGCGTCACCTCGCCCCCATCGTGTAGAGTCTCCATGATACCGTATCGCCATGCGGAATCATAGGCCTTCTCCAGATCGAAAAATACCGTGTCGTAGTGCTGTCTACGAAGGAAAGCCTCGCAGACGGCATTTTCCAGTCGGAGCAGAGCATCTGACGTGGAGTGGAACTTGCGGAAGCAGCACTGTGTAGAACACAGATGGCCTACGCTGTCCAGGAAAAAGGCTAATCTAACATTTACCAATTTCTCCATCAACTTGCACACGCAAGAGGTTAGAGAGATTGGGCGGAAACCGGCCGGAGTAGAGTGATCTCTCCCCGATTTGCGGGCGTGCTTCAAAATATACCGGAACCTAGCCCTAGCCGGACGAAATTCAGCGACAGTGAAATTATTCGGGCGGCGCTTATAGCGCATGTAGGCATAACGCTTCTGTTTGAGGGCCGTCTCACACTCGGCCGACCACCATGGAAGTGGTCGGCGTGCAAAACGGCCAGACGTCCTAGGAATAGTAGTCAGGCCCACGGCGATGAGGTTGCCGGAGAAGAACTCAACGGCCTAATCCACCGACCTAAACTCCTCTCGACTGAGATAGAGAATTCAGTCATTTCCTGAAATGCAGGCCACCGCGACCGCGCCAAGTCCCGCCGAGGTGGGCTCTCGGGCGGCAGTTGCCCTGAAAATGATATTTGAATAGGAAAGTGATCACTACCATGGAGGTCATCAACCACCCCCCCAATCAAAATCAGGCTGTGCATCCGAAGAGCACAATATAGATCAAGGCAAGAAAATGAAACGGTTCTCGGGCAATGATGCGTAAACTCATCCACATTTAGGACACCTATCTCAAGATCTTCGATCAGATCGGCAAGGACTTGTCCCTTGGGATTTATTGAGTAATCTCCCCAGAGAGGATGCCTGCCGTTCAGATCTCCAAGCAAGAGAAACGCCCTCGGCAACCGTGCCACGACGCGTCGGAAGTCCCCCGCGTCGAAGTTAGCTGACGGTGGAATGTACGCAGAACTTATAGTATACCTCCTATCCAGGTGCAGCTGCACAGCCACTGCCTGAAAAGAGGTATCTAAAGAGAAAGGAAGAACGGAGACGATCATGCCGGGTGTAAACCGCGCATCCCCCAGCCCGGCCATCCCGTGGTGGTGGGGTCGCAAGACCCTTATACCCCGGGAGGGAGGGCAGGGGGCACGCGCCTAGCATGGTCTCCTGAAAAAAGATAGCTAATGGGAAACGGGAGGAGACGAGCCTCCGCAGCTCCGCACCCGGGGGCGGCAGAGGTGCCGGATGTGCCAATCTTGGTTTGGTCGCTTGCCAAAGTGGCAGCAGACCCATCCGTCCCAGCAGCCCCCGCGGATGGAGAGGAGGCCCCGAGTCTGTCTTTTTCTTTTTTGGAGAGGAGGGCGGGGAATGAATCCGCTTCTCACCTCCACCGGCAGAAGCCCCTAGGCCAGATGGACCGGCCTCAGCCAGGTCCTTCTCCGAAATGGAGAAGGTCCTGGTGGTCGCAGGGGCACCGTCCGGAGGAGATCCCTTCCCTCCTTGTACTGCCTCTGAAACCCTAGCCGTTTGTGGAGGACCTTGCATAGGGGCGGATTCGGGTTCGGTGTTTGGCGCCAAGCCCGGATTCCTCCCCATGGAAGGCCCTACCGTCTGAGGCTGTGTTTCCTCAAGGACCATGTCTATCACAGGAGGGGCCTCCAGTTGACCATCCCCTCCCAGGACATCGCAGGTCCCCTTGGCAGTGTCGCCAGTCTTATGTGGGAAGGCACATACCTTGACCCCGGCAAGGTTTAAAATTCTTGCCAGCAGGTCTTTTGAGGGAAGCGACCGAAGGTGCCTGGCTTCCCTCTCCCCCCTAAGGGGGTTTGCCCTACCGAGCCGCTTACCCGAGGCGCGGTCGGCAATGGGCTGCCTGCTGGCTTTCTTGTCACTGCCCTTAGAAAGAAAAGGAGGGGCTGCCGCTGGAAAAAGGAAGGTGCCCGAAAGCACCTCCAGAGAAGGGGGTGAGGGGGAGTCCCCTTCACCCGTAGGCGTAGGAGAGGAGTAAGCCTCCTCTCCGGTTAAAGAAATATGGAAGGTCCCCTGCGCAAGCACAAGGGGAAAGGCCTCCATTTTTTCGGTGGAGCTGCCCGAGGGCGGCTCCGTTGATGTTACAGGGAAAGTTGAGGGTTGGGTTTTTTTTAGGTGTTCATACATGGGAATGGTGACCCTCTTTTTTATACGGGACGCAATAGCTCACCACCTCTCGCAGTTGCCCGCACTGCAAGAGCTGCTTACAGGCCTGGCAGAGCCAGGCGCCGCCATTTGGGACCACCCCTCCCGCCTGGTGGCCTGGCAGTCCATCGGCATGGCGGCTCCACCTTAGACACAGCGTAAAACCGAGTGGAAGAAGAAAGGAAAAGGGATGTGAGGAAGGTATGGGTGGGGATTAAGCAGGTTTTTAAAAAAAAAACATTCCGAACCGGAGCTCAGGGGTTAGGGAACGTTGTCCCCTCCCCCCTCAGCCCCGATCCGGGACGGTTGGCTTGAGAAGGTCAGCATCTACCCTGTGAAATTAGAGGCTGACCATTTAAGGTTGTGGGAGAGGTTGTATGAAAAGCGACGAGGTAGGGAAGAAATACAGGCTATCTGAAGGAAGGAAGAGAGGCTAAGCTCGGGCTGGATGGAGCGCTGGATCTCGTCAGCACGGCTGCCAAGATGGCAAATCACCGCGCCCCTTACGGGGAGATTTCACATTAACTCAGTGAAAGGGCTTCCGTAATTTGCACTCAGGCTAGGACGGCGTGCAGTCCCTCCACATACCAAGCATAACAGGCTAAACAAGCAACCCTCCTGGGAAGGGTCGATACAACATCTAACCCATACCCAATGTGGTTAAACTTTGGCGGCATTACAAGCGGATTTTCCATTCGGCAAGGTTGTATGAAAATGTGCCACACGTCCATCGCCAAGAGAGACCAGTGTTGTTCGAGACGTTCGCCTAGTCTAAACGGAAAGAACCGAAATATGCCCCCCCTCCAAGGCTCACACACACAAACACCAAGTCCCAATTCGCCGCACTCTGACCACCCTGGCGGATGAGTCACTTACTTGTAGACGTAACTGATGATGTTGGAAAGTTCGTCAAATTTCACGTCACGGGGCATAATGATAATTGGGTGCTGACAAGGATTTTGCTTCAGAACACCACGGAAGTAGGGACTTACGGCAGACAGGACAGACTGAAAAATAGGCAATAGTTGTACTATCAGTTGTGCTGGAGCGGCGCATTATCCGATACCTATTTGTATACAATGCAACAAAGTCAAGAGCCAAACGGAGAAGATTCAGCTTATTATATACTATAAAATGACAAAAGTTAACAATGTCTTCATGAAAAATAACATATGCCAAGATTCCTCGAAACTGAAGTCTACCAACATAGTTTACGAGTTTAACTGCCTACATGAAGACTGCAACATTCATAATAACTTGAAGTATGTTGGCATGACAACCACCACCCTTTTGAGGCTTTTAACCATGCAGCTTTAAAACGGAGCGCCCTAAAATCATATGTAGAGCATACGTAACACCAGCCTAACAAGGGATATATTAGTTGAAAATAGCACAATCGAAAGAAAAGAGGGAAGTCAATCTAGGCTGAACATCTTAGAAGCCATCTTAATCAATGAAGAAAGGCCATCCCTCAACACTCGGTCTACGAGTTGGAATCAAACATGAAATTTCTTTTAAAAAGTCTACTGGCCGGATTGGCCTGTTTCCCTTGACATTATGTTTAAGCGGGGCGGAATAAATATCTCCTACAAGATAGACAAAAGAATACAATAAGAAATATATATATATATATATATATATATATATATATATATATATATATATATATATATATATATATATATATATATATATATATATATATATATCACATAAGCCAGTTTTCTAATGCAAACAAAAATGTGTGTATCAATCAGCTATTTTAATTGTTATCCCTACTTTCAAAGGGAATGGAAAATTTACTTTATCCATTCTAGCTCGGCCTTAAAATTTGAGACTTATTTGCGATGGTGCAATTAATAATTATGTGGTTGAAAAGACAATATGCTGAAAGATGTTTGACACAAGTTTCTCTCATCAAAGGATTTCAAAATAGGGGCTTAGTATATTCTATTCTCATTCCAAGATTTTGCAAAAGATTCTGGTTCTTCCTTTTGACTCTAGCATTTAGGATTGTTTTTGGAGTTCCAAACAGTAAACAACTAATGACTTTATTTAATAACAAATAGTTTTTCTTCTCAATCAGTTACTACTATTTTCCAATGGAGAGTTTTAAAGTCTAAAATGCAAATGTCTGGCACTTTTATAAATACCATAAATACATTAGACTACATCCACTAACATCTTTGATGTGATACTAAAAGATGTTATTTTTCAAACTAGTAGAAATTCTTACTGTGATATGAGACAGAAATAATATTTCTTACCTTGTGAGCCTTAATAGCTTTTCCTTGTGCTGTGAGTGTAACATCCATGAAAGATTCATCTCCAGCCAAAGATTCAAGAACAAGGGTCAGATGATTGTTGTGTCGAAGCTTGTAACTTTCTGTGTGAGAATAAAAAGCAACTCTAAACCATTATTACAACTCAAGTGTGAGAAAAATTAGAAGATACATTTCAAGGTTATGATTCTCTTCTAACTTTAGGTTTTTAAAAAAGTTAAGATTTACATATGCTAATGGAAACACATTCTCTGACTGCAAACCAATGAATTTGAATTGCCATTAGATTTTATTGCAAGGAAAGTTCTGGAGAGTTATAGTAGGACAATGATGAAGCTGGTGGGCATCTACCAGATGAGCATCCTAAGATTTAAAAAAATTAATGACAGCCAAAATTTTATCAAAAAGGTTTATTAAGAGAATGGTGAGAATAGGGAAAGTGAAACTGTGGTAACTACTTGGGGTCCTCTGCAATGTAGGCACATCTCCATGCTTAGTCAATGACCTTAAATTCTTTCCTACTGTCTTATACGAATGGTAAGTAAGAATTACTTGTTATTGTTAAATTATAATTTTGTTTTATTTGTAATTACTAATCCTTCTGTTGGTCACCAATCTTAAAATTGAAATCAATAAATGATATCAATTAAAGAGTTGTGCATAGAGTCTTCAACTAATCACAGCACTCCTTAACAAAGACAAATTAAAGATATGAAACTCCAGATTAAAACAGATGGAAAGTTTACAATTCAAACATTTGTGGCAAAATAGAGTGAAGTGAATGCGACAGTTTAATCAAAGAAATGATATAAAAGCAAGATTGATGCCACTACATGAATTAATCAATGATATTCAAATTACACTTATTATCGAGGGGTAGGAAAAGAGGATGTAGGAGCAGGAGGAGAAGAAACATGCAATTATATCACAGGGTTGAGTTTGTTTGTTTTTATTTAAAGAGGTTTCACCTGGTGACTCCCTGCAGGGACATATTCACTGAAATTAAAAATCATTCGGCCCCACGTGAGCAAAGTTCCTGCAAACTGAGACGTTCAACAAAAATGTGCCAGACAGTCTGGAGAACAATGCAGTCATTGCAGTAAAGTGCAGGAGAGCACACCCATCAAATGGGAGTGCCTCTTGTAAATGTAGCCAATTCGAAGACGAGAGAAAGCGACGTGAAGTCGCCGCGGCATTAGGTCGAAGGGAACAGTCATTTTTCATCTAGACCAGGCAACCATGCCATGAAGTCTGTGTGAAGATCAAAACAGTGGTCTGGTGGCCCAATAATCGTTGCAGACTCTTTGGCACCCTCATTCCTAAATGTCCAGGAACCCAGCAGAAGATAATCTCGACATCCGCCCGGCTCGCTAAAACAGTGACGTCACGGATATCACGAACCAAGGGATGCGAAGATTCCAATGCCCCAAGAACACTCAGGGCGCTTTGTGAGTCGGCCTTGAAGAAAGATGCAGCACCTGGCAGAGTCCCGCTGAGTTCAAAACAAAGGAAATACGGCGTGGAAACCGACCCACTCTTCGGACTTGGAGCCATCCGTATACACTGGCACGGTTCCAGCGTGACACGAGGTGTGCTCCAAAAAGGTCGAACGCAATACTCCCGACGACGTACAAACTTTGGGGGCAGAGGCGTGGCGACAAATATTCAAAGGTGGAGTCCAGGGCAGAACCAGGGGCGCCACCGGCAGGACGGCTATACCTAGCTCTAAACACAAAGGCCTTAGGGTATAACTGGCGTCTCTCGGCGGCATAGGCACCGTCGAACTCAGCTACAGATGCAGTGAGAGCTGGTGGCGACTGGAAGGAGTAGCGGGGCTCGCGCGTACAGGCGAATAATGCACTGTGTACGGCAAGGAGCGAGTGGCATATCCCCAGCATCGGCAAGTAGGTTCTCAATGGGGGAAGTGCGAAAGGCATCGGTCGCCAGGCGAAGGTAGGTGTAGTGGATCGAGTCCACCTTCCGCAATACACACTCGGTTGCGGATGTATAAAACTGGCATCGGTAGTCGAGTTTCGAACGAACAAATGATCCATAATAAAGTAAGGCAGTAGCTCTATCAGCGCCCCAAGCGCTGAACGTCACGGAACGGAGAATATCCATGGCGCGGGTACAAGAGACCCTAAGGCTGCGAATATGAGCTTCCCAGGTGAGGCGTCGGTCAAATACAAGACCAAGGAAACGGTGCGATTCAACCACTTCCAGGCGCAACCCCATTAAGAAAAGGTCTGGTTCAGGCTGCAGCTGTGGATGGTGGCAGAAGTGCACCACCTAGGTCTTGGCCAAGGAAAACCGAAACCTGTGCACTTCGGCATAGCGAGAGACGCGGTTCAATGCCTGTTGGAGTCGACGCTCCAGAGTTGTCATCTGGGCCGCGCCAAAAGAGATCGAAAGGTCGTCCACGGAGAGCGTAGAAAGAACATCTTCCGGCAGCACCGAGGTGATGCCGTCGATGCTCAGGGCAAAGAGTGTGACACTGAGGACACTTCCCTGCGGGACCCCCTCTTCCTTCTTCATTGGGCCGGAGAAGGCTGCCACCTACCCGTACGCGGAATTGACGATCTCGCAAAAATTCAGATATAAAGATTAGGAGGTGTCCTCTATCCCACCGTGTGTGGAGAGTCTTCATGATACGAGTACCGTATCGCCATGCGGGATCATAGGCCTTCTCCAGATCGAAAAACACCATGGCGTAGTGCTGTCTACGAAGGAAGGCCTCGCAGACGGCATTTTGCGGAAACCGGCCGGGGTAGAGTGATCTCTCCCCGGTTTGCAAAAATCTAGCACAGTAGCGATTCGCCATGAGTCTGGGAGGATACCCTCTACCCAGATAATGTTGAACAAACCTAACAGAAAGGCCATGCCTCGCTCACCCAGGTGACAAAGCATGGGGTACGGGACATCGTCTGGACCAGGGGCTGTGTCCACGCACGAAGCGAGAGCGGAACGCAACTCATTGAAGGGTTCTCCGCCTCTGGAGGTAACGTCCAGCCGACGTCCTTCCGCGACATCACGACGCCCATTGAATGCTGGCGAAGCAGCATCCCGGTTAGAGAATGCGGTCGCGAAGGATTCCGCCACGGACGCGGGGTCCGAGATTGTTAAATGAAGAGACGTATGCCCGCCGAGAAGAGCGTCAGGCGTGATTCGAAACATACCGGAACCTAGCCCTAGCTTGACGAAATTCACCGACAGTGAAATCAAATCGTTCGGGCAGCGGTTATAGCGCATGTAGGCATAACGCTTCTGTTTAGGTGGCGCCTCACATTCGGCTAACCAACACGGAAATGGTCGGTATGCAAAAGGGTCAGACGTTCTAGGAATAGTAGTTAGGTTCACGGCGATGAGGTTGCCGAGAAGAACTCAACGGCCTCATCTACCGACTGAAACAGAGAAATCAGTCAGGAGCACCAGGACCAAATCTTTAGCCTCATGAAATGAGAGACGATCCTGGAAATAAACGACCAGGATTTCCTTTACAAGGAGATAGGCAGCACATTTCATGGAAGAAGCGGGGTGAGGCTCTCCGCAATTGACACTTGGCCACACATGATTTGGATTTATCATCTGCGACCTTGGAGCAACTTACATAGACTTCGGTTAACCCCGACATTGCACGTGGACAGTGTAGCACCTCCACGGCAGTGACACGAATGCATTCACGCGGTAGTGATACCAACCGACACGCACCGACTCAGGGAGCTTGTCACAGTCGAAAGTGACGAAGAGTGTAAGGGTGGGTCTCGAGGCCCCCAAAATAAGTTACCTCGCATGAACTCGTACTTTCACAAAAGTTCATCGTAGAGTGGGGCGTCACACTCACTGGCATGCCATAAGTGTCAGAACGGCAATAACTATAGCCGCCTCAGAGGTTTTCGACGCATTCGCCAGAAGGCTCCCGTCCGAGAAACAGGTCACCTTCGGCTTTCTACCAATCACGCTAGCTAGCCCTCTCCTCTGATGCATCATGTTGCCCTTAGCCAACATGCTACCATCAGTGTAGCGAATAACGAGGAATTTTTTTTTGGGGGGGGGGGCTATCTGGCGACTGCCCACTTAACAAATTTGAACAGAAAACAACAATAAAAAGAAATAACAATTAGGAAGCAATAACAATAACAAAAAAATAACAAAGACAACAACTAAACCTAGTTAAATGAATTTTTTTTTTTATAGAGCTCATCTGTCGACTGCCTAAGGGGCATTAGTCGCCGTATTAAAACTGGCCTAGTTCTAGGCTACTTTAAAATAAAATTAAACGAAGAAAAAAAAACACCCTAAATGGAAAAGGAAAAAAACAAAAACAAATGCAAAAAACAAAACAAAACAAAAAACAAACCCTGCTTAAATAATAGGGAGAAGGCCGGCCTCCCCCCAAAAGTCAATAAGTCCACCAATCGATGTGCCCGCACTCATCCCGAGTACAAAGGACAGGCGGTAGCGACCCCGCCCATCCCGGTACCGGGACAGGTGTCGTGCGCGGATATCACCCAGACTGGGACATTCGACAAGAATGTGCCGAACAGTCTGGGGGACGACGCAGTCGTTGCAATAGGGCGCAGGCGAGCGCTCCATCAAATAGCGATGCGTCACACGAGTGTGCCCGATTCGGAGACGACATAAAGCGACCTGAAGCCGCCACGGCATTGGGGGATAGGTCCATGGGAACAGTCGCGGCGCAATGGCACGCAACTTTAAGTTCCCTTCGACCGTCTCCCATCTTCTTTGCCAAGCAGTCCGAAGAGCTGCCCGTATTCCTGCCATGTAGTCGGTGTGAGGAAGAGCGAAACGCTGGTCCGGTCGCAGAGTCATCGCGGACTCTTTGGCGCCCTCATCAGCGCACATTCCCTGCAATTCCTACATGTCCAGGAACCCAGCAGAAGATAATCTCGACATCTGCCCGGCTCACCATAACCGTGGCGTCACGGATACCGCGAACCAGGGGAGGCAGAGATTCCAATGCCCCGAGAGCACTCAGGGTGCTTTGTGATTCGCTATAAATCAAAATCCGGTCTCCGAACCAGGCACGTCGCGTAATCTCCCGTACCGAGCGGTGTATTGCCACCAGATCGGCCGTGAAGACAGACGCAACGCCTGGTAGAGCCCCGCTGACTTCAAACAGAGGGGATACAGCGTGGAAGCCGACCCCCTCTTTGAACTTGGAGCCATCCGTATACACTGGCACACTTCCAGCGTGAGACGAGGTGTGCTCCAGAAAGGTCGAACGCAATACTCCCGGCGCCGTACAAGCTTTGGGAGCAGAGGCATGGCGACAAATAGCCAAATGTGGTACCCTCCAGGGTGGCGTCCTAGGCAGAACCAGGGGCGCCACCGGCCCGAGAGCAATATCTACCTCTCGAAGGAGTTTCCTGGCCCTAAACCAAAAGGGCTTAGGGTATGACTGGCGTCTCTCGGCGGCATAGGCACCATCGAGATCAGCTGTGGATGCAGTGAGAGCTGTTGGCGACTGAGGGAGGCGCCGGGCTCGCGCTTATAGGCGAGTGATGCACTGCGAGCGGCGCAGAGCGAGTGGCATCTCCCCAGCATCGACAAACAGGCTCTCAATACGGGAAGTGCAGAAGGCACCGGTCGCAGGGCGAAGGCCAGTGTGGTGGATCTAATCCACCTTCCGCAATAAACGCTCAGTTGCGGATGCATAAAACTCGCATCCGTAGTCGAGCTTCGAACGAACAAAGGATCGATAAAAAAGTAAGGCAGTAGCCCTATCAGCGCCCCAAGCGCTGAACGTCACGGAACGGAGAATGTCCATGGCGCGGGTACAAGAGACCCTAAGGCTGCGAATATGAGCCTCCAAGGTGAGGCGTCGGTCGAATACAAGACCGAGGAAACGGTGCGATTCCACCACATCCAGGCGCACAACATTAAGAAACAAATCTGGTTCGGGGTGAAGCCGTGGATGGCGGCAGAAGTGCACCACCTTAGTCTTGGCCAAAGAAAACCGAAACCTGTGCGCTTCGACATAGCGAGAGACGCGGTTCAATGCCTGTTGTAGTCGAGGCTCCAGAGTTGGCATCTGGGCCGCGCCAAAAGAGATCGAATGGTCGTCCACGTAGAGCGTAGCGAGAAAATCTTCCGACAGCACCGAGGTGATGCCGTTGATGCTCAGGGCAAAGAGTGTGACACTGAGGACACTTCCCTGCGGGACACCGTCTTCCTGCTCCTTTGGGCCGGAGAGGGCTCCCCCCAACCCGTACGCGGAATCGACGATCTCGCAAAAATTCAGATATAAACATTGGGAGGCGTCCCCTCGCCCCCATCGTGTGGAGAGTCTCCATGATACCGTATTGCCATGCAGTATCATAGGTCTTCTCCAGATCGAAAAACACCGTGGCGTAGTGCTGTCTAAGAAGGAAAGCCTCGCAGACGGCATTTTCCAGTCCGAGCAGAGCATCTGACGTGGAGTGGAACTTGCAGAAGCCGCACTGTGCAGAAGACTGATGGCCTCCGCTGTCCAGGAAAAAGGCTAATCTAACATTTACCAATTTCTTCATCAACTTGCACACGCAAGAGGTTAGAGAGATTGGGCGCAAACCGGTCGGAGTAGAGTGATCTCTCCCCGGTTTGCGAAAGGCGAGCACAGTAGCGATTCGCCAGGAGTCTGGGAGAAGACCCTCCACCCAGACCCTGTCGAACAAATCTAACAGAAAGGCCATGCCCCGCTCACCTAGATGTCGAAGCATGGCGTACGGGACATCGTCCGGACCATGGGCGGTGTCCGCGCACGAAGCGAGAGCGGAACGCAACTCACTCACAGTAAAATTGTCGTTGAAGGGTTCTCCGCCTCTGGAGGTAAAGTTCAGCCGGCGGCCTTCCGCGACATCACGACGTGCATTGAATGCTGGCGGAGCAGCATCACGGCTAGAGAATGCAGAAAAAGCGGTCGCGAAGGATTCCGCCACGGACGCGGGGTCCGAGATTGCGGTCCCATTCTCTTGGAGAACGGGAGGGGGGTCCTGCGAGAACTTGCCCCGAATCCTTTTGACTCGCTTCCACACCTCTGCTAAAGGGGTCTTCCCGTTAAGTGAAGACACGTATGCCTGCCAAGAAGAGCGGCGGGCGAGCTTCGAAATATACCGGAACCAAGCCGTAGCCCGACGAAATTCACCGACAATGAAATTGTTCGGGCGGCGCTTATAGCGCATGTAGGCATAACGCTTCTGTTTGAGGGCCGTCCCACACTCGGCCGACCACCATGGAGTGGTCGGCGTGCAAAACGGCCAGACGTCCTAGGAATAGTAGTCAGGCCCACGGCGATGAGGTTGCCGGAGAAGAACTCAACGGCCTCATCTACCGACCTAAGCTCCTCGACTGGGATAGAGAATTCAGTCATTTCCTGAAATGCAGGCCACCGCGACCGCGGCAAGGACCACCGAGGTGGGCTCTCGGGGCGGTAGTTGCTCTTAAAATGATATTCGAATGGGAAAGTGATCACTACCATGGAGGTCATCGACCACCCGCTAATCAAATTCAGGCTGTGCATCCGAAGAGCACAAAGATAGATCAAGGCAAGAAAATGAAGCAGTTCTCGGACAGTGAAGCGTAAACTCATCCACGTTTACACCTATGTCAAACTCTTCGATCAGATCGGCAAGGACCTGTCCCCTGAGATTTATTGAGTAATCTCCCCAGAAAGGATGCCTGCCTGTTCAGATCTCCAAGCAAGAGAAAGGGCCTCGGCGAACGTGCCACCACGCGGCGGAAGTCCCCCGCGTCGAAGTTAACTGACGGTGGAATGTACGCAGAAATTATAGTATACCTCCTATCCAGGTGCAGCTGCACAGCCACTGAACCTGGCCTAGAGACCAACTTCAGGGGTTTTGCCTCCTGTGAGTCTAACGACTCGGTGGAGGCGCGTGGCCGTTTCGCCTTACGGGAAACGGTCACGTTGGGGGAAGAGGGGGAAGTCCTGGTTTTAGCCAGGGCTGGGTGTGAACCCTTTTTGCCACCAGCTTTACCAGGGAACCGCCCGGGTTGAGTAGAGCCCGCAGTAGGGCTCCGAATGGGCGCGGAAACAACCGTCCTCGTTGGCCTGGATGGGCCAGGAGCAGAGGGTGCCTTTCTAACTATTGAGGCATATGACGTCCCAGGCAGAGCCGGGCGCGCCAGGACCAAGTCCTTAGCCTCGCGGAATGAGAGTCGATCCTGGGCCTAAACGGCCAGGATTTCTTTCTCAAGGAGATAAGCACCAGATTGCTTCAAAGAAGCAGGGAGCGGCTTTCCGCAATTGACACGCTTTGGACTTATCGTGTGCGGCCTTGGAGCAATTTACACAGACTTCGGGTGACCTCGACTTTGCACGTCTACAAGAACAATTCGTATGGCCGAAGCGGTGACAGTAATAGCACCACCGCGGCAGTGGCACGAATGCCTCCACGCGGTAGCGGTACCAACCGGCACGCATCGACTCAGGGAGCTTGTCACAGTCGAAAGTGACGAAGAGTGAAGGGGTGGGTCTCGAGGCCTCTCCCTGTTTTCTCATCACACGTTCGACCTTCACCACCCCATGGTCGGCCAGCTCTAAGGTGATGTCCTCTATGGAGTAGTCAACGAGTTCCCTCGCATAAAATACTCGTTTCACAAAGTTCATGGTAGAGTGCGGCGTCACACTCACCGGGGTTCCATGAAGTGTCCGAAGAGCATTAATCTTGGCCGCCTCAGCGGGATTCGCCAGAAAGCTCCCGTCCGAGAAACGGGTCACTTTCGGCTCTCTACCAATTGCACTAGCTAATCCTCTCCTCTGATGGATCATGTTGCCCTTGGCCAACATGCTGCAATCAGTGGAGCGAATGACGAGGAAGCGTTTGAAGCCAGCGGGCTTAAAAAGGCCAGTGAACCTCTGAATCAGGTGCCCCGATGTCATCGAGGCTCCGCCCTGTACGCTTTTGGTCTTAGTCAGGGGCTCCGCAACCGGGAGGGCAGAGGGGCCGGATGTGCCGATCTTTCCTTGGTCGCTTGCCAGAGTGGCAGCAGACCCATCCGTCCCCGCAGCCCCCGCGGATGGAGAGGAGCCCCGAGTCTTCTTTGTCTTTTTGGTCTTAGTCTTTTTTTTTGGAGAGGAGGGCGGAGAATGAACCCGGTTTTCTCCTCCGCCGGCAGAAGCCCCTAGGCCAGATGGACCAGCCTCAGCCAGTTCCTTCTCCGAAATGGAGAAGGTCCTGGTGATCGCAGGGGCACCAGTCGGAGGAGATCCCCCCCCCTCTTTGTACTGCATCAGAAACCATAACCGTTTGAGAATGACCTTGCATAGGGGCGGATTTGGGTTCGGTGTTCGGCGCCGAGCCCAGATTTCCCCACATGGAAGGCCCTACCCTCTAAGGCTGGGTCTCCTCAAGGACCATGTCTATGACAGGAGGGGCCTCCAGTTGGCCATCCCCTCCAGGACATCGCAGGTCCCCTTGGCAGTGTCGCCAGTCTTGTGTGGGGAGGCACAGGCCTTGACCCCAGCAAGGTTTAAAATTCTTGCCAGCAGGTCTTTTGAGGGAAGCGACCGAAGGGGCCTGGCTTCCCTCTCCTCCCTAAGGGGGTTAGCCCTACCGAGCCGCTTACACGAGGGGCGTTCGGCAATGAACTGCCTGCTGGCTTTCTTGTCACTCCCCTTAGAAAGAAAAGGAGGGACTACCGCTGGAAAAAGGGAGGTGCCCGAAAGCACCTCCAGAGAAGGGGGTGAGGGGGATTCCCCTACACCCGTAGGCGTAGGAGAGGAGTAAGCCTCCTCCTCTCCGGTTAAAGAAATATGGAGGGTCCCCTGCGCAAGCACAAGGGGGAAGGCCTCCATTTTTTCGGTGGAGCTGCCCGAGGGCGGCTCTGTTGATGTTACAGGGAAAGTTGGGGGTTGGGGTTTTTTTTTTCATACATGGGCATGGTGACCCTCTTTTTTATACAGGATGCCATCGCGCATCACCTCTCGCAGTAGCCCGCAATGCAAGAGGTGCTTACAGGCCCGGCAGAGCCAGGCGCCGCCATTTGGAACCACCCCTCCTGCCTGGTGGCCTGGCAGTCCATCGGCATGGCGGCTCCACCTTAGACACGGCGTAAAATCAAGGATAGACAGTGAATTGAGAAGGAAAAGGGATATGAGGAAGGTATGGGTGGGGATGAAGCAGGTTATTAAAAAAAAACACATCCCGAACCGGAGCTCAGGGGTTAGGGAACATTGTCCCCTCCCCCTTTAGCCCCGATCCAGGACGGCTGGCTTGAGAAGAAGGTCAGCATCTACCCTGTGAAATTAGAGGCTGACCAGAGAAAGTTGTGGGAGAGGTTGTATGAAAAGCGACGAGGTAGGGGAGAAATACAGGCTATCTGAAGGAAGGAAGAGAGGCTAAGCTCGGGCCGGACGGAGCGCTGGATCCCGTCAGCACGGCGGCGAGGATGGCAAATCGCCGCGCCCCTTACGGGGGGTTACTGAAGGGGAAGAGTGGTTGGCTTACGGAAGATTCCGGATGAGACAACGGGGTAAGGCTTCACGGATGTCTTCTGCACGTGAGGCATGGGCGCTCAAAACTTCGGAGCGGGAACTTGAATTGATGACGGTTCTCCAAAATGGCGGGGGTCGGTAACGTCCGGTCCATGGGAGAGTATTTCGGCCACCCGAAAACGAAAGGCGAACGAGGAGGGCTTCGACAGGAGTTGACGAGAGAAGTCGGAAAAATCACTCGGTAGCGATTGTTAAATGGAATTACCTCACTGGCTGGAGCTAATTCCAATACACAAAAATAGTTCAGCTGTCACTTTATTTTGTTGTTAGCACCTGACTTGGAACTAGGGGAATTTTCTTGGGGTTCTGGCGAGACTTCTCAACTCTGTGTTGGTTTCATGGGAAACAAGCAATATATATGTCTGAGGCTCTCCCCGCGGGGGGAGGGGGGTTAGTGGGAAGCAGCTCTACTCTCGAATGGCCTCGAATCTTCTTGCCGAGGCTATTCTAGCCCGTGTAAAGGTGAATCGTCGTGGACGCGGTTCAAGGCTACCGCTTGTGGAAGGAGGAGGGGGGGGTAGGCTTACCAATTTAAGCCTAACAGAATCTTCTCCAGCACATGGAACTTCCGGGCTGGAAAAGAAATTCCACATGGAATTCCCTCACACACTCTCTTTTAGAGGATCCACCACGTCGAGTCACAGAGCCTACCACTTGGTGTGTGCATATGAGCCCCCTTTCGGAGGCAGTTTTAGGAACCCGGGAAGATGGCCTCATGACCAACTTCAGGGATATTGTCTAACGACTCGGTGGAGGCACGTGGCCGTTTCGCCTTACGGGAAACAGCCATGCTGGGAGGAGGGGGAGCCCTGGTTTTAGCAGGGCCTGGGTGTGAACCCTTTATGCCGCCAGCTCTACCAGGGGAGCGCCCTGGGTGGGTAGAACCCGCAGAAGGGTTCCGAATGGATGCGGAAATAACCAAGCTCGTAGGCCTGGAGCAAAGGGTGTCTTTCTTAAGATTGGGGAATAGGACGTCCCAGGAAGCGCTGAGCGCGCCATCACCAAGTCCTTAGCCTCGCGAAATGAGAGACGATTCTGAGCCTGAACGGCCAGGATTTGCTTCTCAAGGACATACGGAACACATTGCTTCGATGAAGCGGGGTGCGGCTCCCCGCAATTGACACACTTGGCCGCACAAGATTTGGACTTATCGTGTGCGGCCGGGGAGCAACTTACACAGATTTCGGGTAACGCCGAGTTTGGCCGAAGCGGTGACAGTAGTAGCATCTTCGCGGCAGTCGCATGAATGCCTTCACGCGGTAGCGATACTAACCAGCACACACCGACTCAGGGAGTTTGTCACAGTCGAACGTGACGAAGAGTGTAGGGGTGGGTCTCGAGGCCCCTCCTTGTTTTCTCATCACACGGCACACCTTCACCGCCCCATGGGCGGCCAGCTCTAAGGTTATGTCATGTATGGAGTAGTTCACGAGTTCTCTCGCATAAACCTCTCCTTTCACGAAGTTCATGGTAGAGTGCGGCGTTACACTCACCGGCATGCCATCAAGTGTCAGAACGGCACTAACTATGGCCGCCTCGGAGGGATTCGACGCATTCGCCAAAGGCTCTCGTCCCGGAAACGCGTCACCTTCGGCTCTCTACCAATCACGCTAGCCAGCAGGCTAGAAAACGCTAGGTAACCTCTGAATGAGGGGCCCCGAGGTACGTGTTCTAGGCTCCGATCTGCGCACATTGAGTCTGGGACTCAAAACCCGGGGGAGCAAAGGGGCCGGATGTGCTGATCTTGGCTTGGTCGCTTACCGAAAGGAAAGCACACTCGTCCGTCCCCGCAGCTCCTGCGAAAGGAGAGGAGCCCCGAGTCTTCTCTTCCTTTCTTTTTGGGAGAGGAGGGAACCCGCTTCTCTTCTCCACCGGTAGTTGCCCCTAGGCCAGATGGACCGGCCTCAGTCAGATCCTTCTCCTAAATGTATAAGGTCTTGGCTGTCACAGGGGTATCAGCCAGGGAAAGAGATCCCTCCTCTGCTTGTGGATCCTAGGAAGGCCGAGCTGTCTGAGGAGAAGTGTGCACAGGGAAAGACTCGGGTTCTGTGCTTGGCACTGAGCCCAGGTTCGACCCCATGGAATATTCTACCATCTGGGGCTGTGTCACCTCAGGGACCATATCCATCTCTTGGGGGTCTTCATGTTGCCTTCCCCCACCAAAGTCATCAGGCCCATTCGAGGAACCATTTCTATCATCTTCGGCTGGCAAACCCGCACCAGTCCAGAGGAGAGGGGAGCAGGTATAGTGACCCCTTGTAGACTGTGCCCATGAGTGCAGGACATTAAGGGGCACTGACTGACGGGCCCTGCCATCTGCCCTATTAAGGCGCTCCCCCGAGGAGCGGTCAATTTTGAGCCACCTGGGTGCTTTCTTGGCAGTCCCCTTGGAAAGTAGAGGGGGGACTGCCGCTAGTAAGAGGGAAAGAAGGGGTGAGTAGTAGTCCCCTACACCCATAGGCATGGGTGAGGAGCTTGGGAGCCAAAGCTTATTTGGTGCTATCATCCTTTCGGGGAGCAGCTTTGGAACCCAGGAAGAAGGCCTCACGACCACCTTCAGGGGGTTTGCTTGCTGGTAAACTAATGGCTCGGTGGAGGGCGTGGTATTTCGCATTATGGGAAAATGTCACACTGGACCAGATTGAAAGTAAATACAATAAACTCTCAATGCCTTAGGAGGTTGAGAAAAGTCTCCATAGGATCAGAAAATTCCAGAATGTGATCATTTACATATGCTCGGTGCATGGGTCGAGCGTTGATGGGCTAAAGTCCTTGAGCTTTAACATAAACAATGGTGCTGGTGTAGCCATTTTTATGTGTACTGGAAGGAGATGAGCAGAGTTGATGGCTTTCTGTCATTGATGTTATATACTGCCACTTGACTAAGGGTCATAAGAGGACGAAAGTGAGCAGGGCAGCTAGAACATCTGTTGAAAAAAGAGCAAGTTTGGAAAGGGGTAGGCAAGTATGTAACAAAGAGAAGTAGAGATAGGTGGGTCCATTAACCATAGGGTGGGTGATCACCTATTATTATCATACTCAGGTGCTATGTGATACCATGGTGGCATGGAGTCCACTATGGTACCAAGGCTACCAGACCAAACTCTGTCCAGGTGGGAACAGTTCTCTTGGAACAGAGTGTGGGTAGAAAAGAATGAGGGAAGAGCTGTAATAATAACACTAAATTATAGATAATAAATTAATTTTAATATAATAACAATAATATTAATGCTAATAATAACTAATAATAAAGTGGCAAAGTAGTGATAAGATGGAACAAGGGGGAATGCACTAAAAACTTTCCCAGGCCCCATCAGATAGTTTAAATCAATCCTGTGATGTGGCCTCCCTACTTTGCACCCAAACTGGGAGGATGACCAACTATTCCAGATACCAAGTGTAAAAGGCTGCACAGAGAAACCCCCTGCAGGGTTTCTAGAATCAAATCAGGGGTTCAATCCCAGTGAGGACAATCCCATTATTTTTAATTGCTTCTTTTTAACTGGGATTTCATCAACTAAATTATGAGGATCATATTCACTAGTCCTACTTACATCATGAATGGTTCTTAGATGTACTAATAAGCCTTTGGTTGAACCTCCAGAGCACTTTATCAATTTTTTGCACTTAGAACACTCAGCTTCATCTTTATTTTTCTTGGTAAAATCATTCCATACTATTGATCTCTTGGACATTTTTTATAGAGCACAAAATATAAAATTTGTATTCTACTAAATTTGAATTTAATAGAAAAACAAATTTTAAAATTCAATGCACAATGTAGGTAATAGGTTAACAAGCATCTAATAACTCTGAGCCGTCATTGGTAGATGCCAACACAACATGGCTTTCCTACTCCCAGCAAAAAACAGTTGTAGGTTGGGCTAATTTTAAAGGAAACATCCTCGTCATTCTTAATGCATTTACATAGCTATACATTTGTTTTAATTCCATTATTTACTATGTGGAAATATTAATTTTAAAAAAATTCCATGCATAATCCCGAGATTGCGATCCCGGAATTCACCCCTATCATGCACATAGCCAATCGCAACATTACTACCATTCCCTTCCTGCCGTCACAGCACAACATATCAACTCCTTCTCTTCTGTTCCAGAACACTGCAGATGGACTATTACTATCCCTTATAGTGGGTGCTCATATCCACATACTATGATGCCCTCAGTCTCACCAGCGATTGTCATTCAGATCTCAGCGCTGGGAATGAAAAATGTTAATAGAAGAGTGAAAAAGTGACAAATTATAATTAAAAGGTGACAAAAAAAAGTGTAAAAAGTGACAGTAAAGGTGAAAGTTCTTACAAATTAAATATTTATTAGCTATATAAAGAACTAAAAGTTTAGGTAATAGATATTAAAGTAAATCTTCTACAGACTTTCACATTTAATTATGGAAAAGTCATGTCCAGGACATAGTCCAACGGCCTTTATTAATAATACTTACATACTAAACAAGTCAATATCACTGATTAAAAATTAAAATGAGCAAAAAAATATAAATAGGCAAACTAACATAGCATAACATCACTACGTCTTATTCTTTTTATTTTTCAAAGTAGTCACTAATGAGGCTGTTCTTCCATTTTTCCAGTTTTAAATTTTTTTTTTTCTTCAGCTGCAAAATTCTGTTACTCCTTTTTAGTCTTATATGTCTCTAGCATTGCATTAACTATCTTGATTTCCATCAAGTCATTTTTCTGAATACCTTTTTTCAGTTGTTCAATTGCTTCATTATAAATTGTGTCATTTAAGCATGAAAGCTTTTTTTTTCTATTTCTCTTTCAAACTTTTCAGCAACCTGTTTTTCTTCTTTTGTTTCCTTCTATTTTCTTTCCTCTTCTATTTTTATCTTTTTTATTTCCTCTAAATGAGCCTTGTATCTGGCATGAACTGAATGAGCCATATTCAAAAGCTCTCTAGTAATAGGTGCCAGTTAAGGTTTATTACCATATGTTTTTAGTACATATTATATATTCAGTTTTGCATTAAGCATTTCAACTAACATTGAAGCAGTGGTTTCATCCAAAATAGTGCCGTGCCACTAATGGAGAAAACCTCTTTCTACATCCAAATTCACATGTGAAAGGGAAAGGGATGCCTTCACAAATTTTGAAATGAAGGGGTATTTCATTTCACCACGGCTATTTTTTTAATTAAAAATCTTATTCCCAAAAATGTGGACATCAATATCTTGGTCAATATTATTGGCATCACTACCCTGTAAAAGTTTCCACTCATCTTGAAGGCGAACTATCTCAAAATCCATTGGGTAAAGTTTGCTAATAATCTTTATATCAGTGAAACAATGGTTATTTTTTATGTTAACAGGATTCAGGCATCTGAACCGTTTTACAAAATTGCTATTTAATAGGGATTTATCCAGTAGGTAAAATAAACCCTCTTTATAAAAAACAGGAGAATTTGTAAAGAGTCTTTCTCTTTTTCTTCAGGTAGGCTGTTATACTCAATTTCAATACCACTACCACAAATCGCATGATGTTTCAAAAACAAGGCACTGGTTTTCCATTCATTTATAAGTTTTTATATCTTCAGAGGCATTTGCTGAGGTAAGGGCAGAGCTTTTGAATATCCTGCTTTATATTTTATTGGCAACATTCATTAACTCATCATGCAATTGATCAATTAATGGGCTGCATGTTTGAAATATTTTACTAAATTTAGTAAAAATTGGAAATGCACCTACAATAAATTTCATCTCTGCTATAATTGTTGGCTTTTTTAAACATTTTGCAATTTCTTTATAATAAAAATTGCTCATCAAGTTCTTAGTTTCTTTTTTTTCTGGAATATACGTTAAAAATATTTTGGTATGTCAGAAAACTGCTCCAAAAATCTGATGGCTGCTTGCTGCTTCCAAAGATAGCCATCTACTGGAAAACATCTTTCAAGATCTTGTGGTTGGGCAGTTGTAATTCATTTTAAATTTTTTTAAAATCTTGCCATCGCCCTGACCAGCCATCCAAAAAGTTATGTAATGCTTCCAATAATAGTGGACAGCATGAGCCATAAGTACCAAATGATTGAATAGCTTTTTTGAAGGCATTATTAACCACATGCAAATTGCATGTTCCTACATCAAGTAAGCTCTTGGCGCATGTCTGTTTTATGATTTCCTTCATATTTCTAAAAATTGTTCTATTAAAATTTGGACCATCAGATACTAACATCAAGATGTTTTCATATTTTAAATTTGCACTGTTAAGTGTGTCAATTATTCTTTCAACAACAGTTTCTGCCCTAAAAACAATGTTTTCAAATAGCTTGTGGCTATTTGCCCCTTAGTTTCAGAAAAATAGCTTATACAAATTTGTAATTCTTTAGAGTTTTCAGCATTTGTTGTCTCATCATATAAAATGCTGAAAAAGTGAATTGGAGATATAAATTAATTTGCCTTCAAAATATGGCCCTAAAGCGTAGGTAATTAAATAAGATAATTTCTTTTCAATTGAATTATAAAGATTAAAAAAGAAGTATCCAAATTTACAGAAAATATGAAGAAAAATATTAAATTCTAAATTAAACAAAAAAAAAAGTGAAAAAAGTGAAAAAGTGACACCGCTCCCAGCCCTGAGATCTTCATGTGCATTTCATTCTCCGGTCGGCGGATTTCATCTACAATGCGAGGGACAAAACTTTCGGGTACGTGGCTTTTCAAGCCAACAGGCCCCTTTCCGGTCTTAATTCCTTTTACGACAACAGACGGAAAACGCTATGTGTATTCTACAAGTCACCTAGGTGCAGCGGATCGTTCGCTATTCTCTTGTACCTGGTCTTTGCGAAGAAGGGGTGCCTGGAGACGCACGTTCCATGTCTTCGGAAAGGAATTGCTCTGGGGAGAGGGGCACGGAGACCTCGTCACAGCCAGTGGGTACATCACCGGAACCAGCCGAATTTTCGTCCAAACCCGGGGCCAAACATCCACCGGTTGAGGAAGCAGCGTTGAACTTTCTCTCATCCCCTGTCAAGAAAAATATCAGAAACCATAAGTAACCGACATGTCCACTAAACAATTAACTAGTTATACATACGAATCATGCCAAACGAATGGTCAGTTAATAATTCCAAATCTTTGTCAACGGGAAGCTGCTTGAGCAAATGTTAAAAGCATGTGGGGAAGCCTATTGAAAGAGGCTCGGCTTTAAAGCCCCGAAGCAAAAGACGAGAATGCGCCCTATTGATTTCCGTTCAGCGGCGGCAAAAATCAATAATTGTTTCGACCACAGGCAATCAGGCATTGGCCAAGAACTAGCCGATAAACAACGACACAACTTATGTATCTTGGACGCCCGGCACTTCTACGTCCCGAGAGCACAGTAAAGAACGAGTCAGAAAAAAAATTGCGCATAAGTGTACGCACACTTGAAACAATGTTAAATTGGTAGATGTCGGGAAAAGAATGAAATCCCCTACTTGGGCGTGGTTGCCTTAACTTCAAATTCCCCACACGAAGGTGCATAATCAGTTCTGTAACTTCGATAAAATTCAGTCGATATTTTTACGCCCCGAAATCCCTTCCCTTCTTTTCCGAACAATAAGAGAAAGTGATCAGGACGTTTTGGCAGGAGTAAAAGAAATTTACATTTAACATAATAAGAGGGAAGAAACAGTAGAGGTCTGGTTTTGTGCTATTCTATTATTAAATTACCTCTATATTATTCCCCCTATTCAGATGTTTATGCCCTCGTTGATGAAAGTAGGTAGGTATATTTTGATCGAGAGAGAGAATAATGATGCAAAAACTTAACAGTTCGTCTCAATTTTTACGAGTAAACACGTAATTAATTCAATTTTCTCATTGGAAGGAGAGTTCAATTGATAATATGAGAAATAATAGCGTAGCATCAGATGTATCACTATAAATATTTTTAATTAATTTTAATGAGTAAAGTAGTAAAAATCGAAGTTCACGTTTGGGGTGAGTCACTGTGACTATAAACAAAACTGCTTGTCCGGCGCTTACACCCCCCTAACTGTAATTCCCGATTGGGCGCATTACACCTGGCACTCAACCAAATTTTTCATATAAAGGGCAATAAATGGGTACCATCCTCGGATGAGGTGGATTAGAGTTCACTTAAACTGTATGTCCCAATGTAATACATAGGTTTCAGACGGTGATAATCGATAAATCTACCAGAACAACAAAGACCTAAAAAGTACTTTTTCAAATCATCTGAATTCTTTTCGAATCTAACCAACCATCATTCAAGATCTTCATAGTAAAAATGCTTTATGGAACGAGTCAAAGAGACGAGTCTAGGTTGAGATGTATCAGCCAAACGCGGCTCACTTGTGAGAAATCTGTTAATAAGACCACGTAACTGGACAAGAGCTCTAGAGAGAGAATACAAAACGCGATCATTATACCCAGCCCGATTTTCCTTGAAAGAGCCATCCAGAATTCTTAATTTTAAACTTTCTACCCTTAACGACCTGCCTTCGAGACGAAGCGCCTACTCTATCCGACTTACCCGTGCACTGGACAAGGACATCGGGTTCATGTCTATAAGGCGCTTTCGAGGAGTTTGGATGAGAAGAGCTTTTCGAGCACTCAAAATTCTTGCCCGAGAATTGACTCTGGTCCTTGAGGGGGAGAAGGGAGGGGGGCTGGCTGGAAAACGTCGGGCTCTCACTATCCTCATTAATTACATTTTGGGGATTGGAGTTGTCATACATGAGCATAGTACTGGCAGGGTTACTGAAGGTGAAGCCGTCATCATTGGGGTTAGTATTACCTCCTAAATGAAGGGCAACCGACTGCCCGGGATTCAAAAAAGGTTGCGGATATGAGGACGTGGAGTTTGGAGAGCCTCCTTGGAAGAGTTGAGGGGGGAAGGATCGAAGGAAATGGAGGCGGTTGGAGGGACGGGTGTGATCTAAGATGTCCTGGAAGATCTCCGGGTGGTGGTTCTGAATGTGCTTACGCATGTTAGTTGTATTCGTGTAGGCACCGATGAAATTGCACTGGCAACACACATAATGACAGTTGTCCACCATTCGAAAGTACTTCCAAACGCGAGAGGTCCTCCTGGGGTTGCTCTCGTGAGAAAGCGGGGTCACCATTGTTCCATTTCCGCCGTCAGCACACAGAGGGACCCCCATTGGGACGGAATTCGCGAGGAACTGGGCCGCTCCAGCAGGGCAGTCAGACAACGAAGATGTTCGGATCGTGTTGGTAGGATCCATATCTTTGTCGAGGGAGGAGCCGGGATGGGCCTGCTGCAGATAGGGATGAACCTACTTTATCTGCAGGGAGAAGGGTGCAATGAGCAGTAATTACATTCCATAGGGAATTCGAGCGATAGTTCTGGTTCCTGTCGTGTGGCAAGAGCGGTTGTGAGAATCACATCAAGAATCAACGACCCTCAACTTTCCCAATTTCGTCCGGGGCAATTGGGTCAAAAAAGTGGATTCTGCTCAGGCACCTCGTCCGCTAGAGAGTGAGGAGCGACGCGGTGCTACCAACACGACGCAATAGTCAACTGGAGGGGAAGTTATCTGAACGCAGACCTGATATCTTCCCTTCAATTCGATATCGATATCAGATATCGGCCACTCTCGGGGGACAGAATTACAAGCTATATGACCGAGGCGCTCTCAATAATGTAAACGCTGATAATGGTATTAAAAATAGGGAATATATATATATATATATATATATATATATATATATATATATATATATATATATATATATATATATATATATATATATATATATATATATATATATATCGTGAATTGTCCCATTTCTTCCGAATCCGACTTTCAGAACAAAGACCAGCACGCTGTAGAGATGAACATCTTCATTTGGACTATCCGAGAGGGAGGGAGGACCAGCTTTGGGGCCCCATTGACTATTTTGAAGTTGTCGATGGAAATATTGAACGTAAATATTTGTGCATGGTCCCTAATAGGTTATGCGTCCGGTTTGCTTAGAACCAATCCGGTACGAGCCCTTCCGCCCCAGCCGCTGCTCTGTGGGACATTAAATCGATCTTGGAGTCAATAGAATATATGAATGAGTCACATGATTCATAGCGCTATTTGTAAATATCAAAAGAGCCGCATTGGAATGGGAGTCGATCCTTAGGGTGCGGCAATTATCTGTACCTATAAAGACGCTCGATCTGATTCTGCGGCCACAACGTCGTTCGCTCATAACTAATGATCATTCACACATGGGCGTAAACTGCAGGGCGCGCGCGGCGAAACGTTTAATCATTGTAAATATATTTATTCTATGGTATTACATGATATTATATTGTATTATATATGGAGAGTGCGCAATTCTTCTTAATCTGCCTTCACCTCATAATAATAATAAATGATAATAATATAAGAATGTTTATTACCAAATAAAAACCAAACTTAAATTCCAAACTAAAAAGCTACCTTCCTCCTAATTGCATTATTGATGAATAGCTTTCTCATTTCATAAACTGACTCACCCCAATTGCACCCATTTTACTCTTTTAATAGGATTCAGAATTTTTATGTACAACTTTTATATTCTCAGTGGAGATGACGAGGTTGGCTGATCCTGTCCAAAAGTCCAAATCAAAATGTTCATCTCTACAGCGTGATGGGTATTTGCCATATGTTTACGGCTTAGCCGAGTGGAAACGCCGCTTCCGATTTTAGCGAAGCTAAGCTGCATCGGGTGTGGCTAGTGGCAGGATGGAGGTCCGATTCGGGTCGCTTTTACGATGGTTTGTCATACGCTGAAAATACACATGGTTTGGATCCCACGTTAATCAGTCTATACTGAGAAAACCATCTTACTCGAGTGCAGATTGGGGGTAAAACCCCTACTACTTGTGTGTGTGTGTGTGTGTGTATGTGTGCGCGCGCGCCTGGATGTATTGCGAACCCCCCGACGTTTGGGTGCGAATGGGCAGGAGGAAGGAAAAGGAGATCTGTAAATAAAGTGAAGATGGAGGAATTCAAAATGTGTTGTAGATTTCCATCTTGCAAACTAATTTTCATTCTAAGTGCGAGACACGACATAACTCGCAGATCTTATTGACTGAATTTTCTAACCTAACCAAAATTCTAATATCGTCGACAACGACACTACGGCGAAGGATCCCTCATCGCGAAAGGTGGCAAGGAGATACGCAAACAGAGGATGTCAACAAACCAGAGAAATGCCTAGCAACAAATAAGAGCAACCGAGACTCAACACTGATAGAAAGGGAATAAAGAAAAGAGCGCCAAGTAATATCAACAACATAATGGGTAAAAGGCCATAATTTTTAGCGATACGCCTAAAAATGATATTTAATTTTTAAAAAAATGAAAACAGACGAGAGTATCTAGGCCTCAACACCTCCAAAAAGAGGATCGAAGAGAATTGGGAAGGATAAAAGACACGAGTGGAAGATAGACTCCGTGGAAGGCTCGGAAGCAGGGAGGGGTGCGCATCCCCGAACCTACCTCCGTTCTACAAGTAGCCACGCCCCTTGGGGAGTAATAGGGGCAACTTGGGACCGATAAGAGAACGGACAAAATAATAGCATAGAGAAAAAAAATAACCAAGAACCCGACGACCGCAACGGACTCCACGCTCTCGCTAGGATAGGGCGTTGGATACAGTCACGCCTGGGTACCGGGTTCGAATCCCGGCGAAAGTAGACACAAAGATACTGGGGCCCCGCATGGCGTTGTCACCAAACAGGGATTAGGTTAAATCTAAGGAAGGTGCACAGACAAACGCTGGCCATGTACTCCACACAAGGCAAATCATAACACCTTCGTACGCACATCAATCTTTCGTCCCGGAGCTTCCCGAAGGAGGTTTTCAGTTTCACACACAAATGAAACAGATAGGGTGGCCCAACCTTGGGCCACGCTGGTTGGTAGCAAAACATAGTCTTCCGCGAGGACCGGCTCCGAGTGCCTACTAGCTTCCTAGCAATGCCACTGATCTTTATGTGAATTTCATTAACCGTCGGAGGACCTCGTCCACGATCGACACGGCTGGGTGGCGCATTTAACTTAAGGTATAGTCCTCTCCGAAAATGAGGAAGAAATCCCAGTCGTGAAAACAAAATGTCGCATCCACTAACACCAACGAGCGCATCATCACCAGAAATTATCTATGGAGAGATCGGAAAAGAAAGTGGTGAAAGTAGAAGTGAAAATGTGTGGAAGATATATAGGCATAGATCCACCCGAGGGAGTTGTCGCCGGGAGGACTCGCAATTCCCCAGATGTTAGCGGCAGCATAGTTGCTAATGCTACACCTGATATCCGCAAGTAAAAGGACCGTGTATCGGTATCTAGAACGACGGCACAAGAATATTCAGGCGAGCGAAATTTTCGCACAGATTAATTAGTTCGCCCATGTCACGCGACAAAGTCAGTGACTGCCAAAACAGGGTCCAATTGTAACCGATTGTATTCTTTTTATAATGGAATCTGATGAGGATTGGGTGGATCTCTTGCAGATGCAGATCCTTATCCCGGCGTTTCATGACGTGCCTAAAAAAGCCTAAGGACCTCATTTGACTTAAAAATAAGGCAACTCGAAAATGACCAGGAAGAGAATCTACACGAGATCGACCCAATCTTAAGAGATTCAATTGTAAACTGTATACAATTAAATAGCCCAACTTTTGACCCAATCAGGTACACATGTAGCCTACTCTGGCAACATTGCACTGTGTGGCAGGACATGCCCGAACAAGTCTGCGATAATTGGGTTACATCAGAACATAAAAGAGGATGTGTGGATTGAGATCCGCGAACTAGAATATCTCGAATTACATGGCTCGCCTGTATATGGCTTGGAGTGAAAAAACATAAGTCGATCTCATCTTTAGTCAACCATCTTAAAAGGTAAAAAAAGCAATTTATAATTTCAAAAAGAAAACCGAGATGATTTCTTATTAGAGTAAATGTCTAGGAATATATTTCGCATAAATTACAATGATTAATTGTATCTCATAAAGGTTGCGGTAGAGGATTTTATCTAATTTGTTTACAAAATACGACACCAAAAAAGATACCCGAGGCATGGTTTAGCGACAAAGGATCTTTTCAAAAAGAGAGGCCGAGAAGAATCCAAGAACAAATATGGCTACCAATTTCTATTTTTTTAGGCCGCTCATCTGTCGAACACCTTCACTGGCATAATAGCCGAAATTATTATTATTGTAGCCTATTAGTAGTCCAAACTTTTAAAAAACGCACAATAGTAAATAAACAAGAAACGACGATTAAACAAGAAAAGCGCGAAGTAGCAGATACCCGATAAACAGAAGCATATTTTATGCAATAGCAGATAGCCCAAAGTTAAAATGAGCAACTAGCCAAAAAGGGCGGCGGGTTTCATCGATATGACAAGAAATAAAAAGGTGAGCAGGTGCTCAATAATTATACGCTGCGCAGTTGCGAGTGCACCCCGAACCCCCACCCGCGGGATATTTGACTATAAATAGCCAACGATATATTCAAGTGCTATAGTACTAAGAACGAAAGGCCAATGAGTTAGACGGACCAACATTGACATACTCGCTTACATCATAGCTAAGCACCATGCATGTAGTCTTCTCGAAGCCCGAGCAATATAGACAGGCAGTAGTGAGCCCCATCGTCCCGGGATACAGGAACGACGGGAGGCCATCCAAAAAGTCTTAGTCCAGGGGTCTATGTACATGAACCCGTCCTGAGTACGAGGGACAAGCGGTAACGACCCCAATCGTCCCGATAACTGGAAGGATAACGTGCGGGAAGATCATCTTGCCTGAGACAATCAACAATAATGTGATGAAGAGTGTGGAAGACAACGGAATCATCGCAATGAAGTATAGGCGAGCGTCCCGACAGTGTACCCAATTCGAAGATGATAGAAAGCATGTTTTTTTTTTTGTTTTTTTTTAAGAGCTCATCTGGCGACTGCCTACTTGGGCATTAGTCGCCGTATTAAAACTGGCCTAGTTCTAGGCTACTTTAAAATAAAATTAGAGAGAAAAAAGAAACACCCCAAAAAGAGGGAAAGGAAGCAAGCTGGTGCGTCAGGGAGAGGTCCCCCCGGAGCAGGAGCGTGAAACCAAAGGGAAAAAAACAAAAAAAATAAATAAACCTTGCTTAAATAATAGGCAGAAGGCCGGCCTCCCCCAAGAAGTCAACAAGTCCACCAGTCAAAGTGCACGCACTCGTCCCGAGTACAATGGACAGGCGGTAGCGAACCCGCCCATCCCGGTACCGGGACAGGTGTCGTGCGCGAAGATCACCCAGACTGGGACATTCGACAAGAATGTGCCGAACAGTCTGGGGGACGACGCAGTCGTTGCAATAGGGCGCATGCGAGCGCTCCATCAAGTAGCGATGTGTCACACGAGTGTGTCCGATTTGAAGACGACAGAAAGCAACCTGAAGCCGCCGCGGCATTGGGGGATAGATCCATGGGAACAGTCGCGGCGCAATGGCACGCAACTTTAAGTTCCCTTCGACCGTCTCCCATCTTCTTTGCCAAGCAGTCCGAAAAGCTGCCCGTATTCCTGCCATGTAGTCGGTGTGAGGAAGAGCAAAACGCTGGTCCGGTCGCAGAGTCCTCGCGGACTCTTTGGCGACCTCATCGGCGCGCTCATTCCCAGCAATTCCTACATGTCCAGGAACCCAGCAGAACATAATCTCTACATCTGCCCGGCTCGCCAAAACCGTGGCGTCACGGATATCGCGAACCAGGGGATGCGGAGATTCCAATGCCCCGAGAGCACTCAGGGCGCTTTGTGAGTCGCTATAGATCACAATCCGGTCTCCGAACCGGGCACGTCGCGTAATCTCCCGTACCGAGTGGTGTATTGCCACCAGCTCGGCCGTGAAGACAGACGCAGCGCCTGGTAGAGCCCCGCTGACTTCAAACAGAGGGGATACGGCGTGGAAGCCGACCCCCTCTTGGGACTTGGAGCCATCCGTATACACTATCACGGTTCCAGCGTGACACGATGTGTGCTCCAAAAAGGTCGAACGCAATACTCCCGGCGCAGTACAAGCTTTGGGAGCAGAGGCGTGGCGACAAATAGCCAAATGTGGTACCCTCCAGGGCAAAACCAGGGGCGCCACCGGCCCGAGAGCGATATCTACCTCTCGAAGGAGTTTCCTGGCCCTAAACCCAAAAGGCTTAGGGTATGACTGGCGTCTCTCGACGGCATAGGCACCATCGAGATCAGCTGCGGATGCAGTGAGAGCTGTTGGCGACTGAGGGAGGCGCCGGGCTCGCGCGTACAGTCGAGTGATACACTGCACGCGGCGCAGAGCGAGTGGCATCTCCCCAGCATCGACCAACAGGCTCTCAATGGGGGAAGTGCGGAAGGCACCGGTCGCAATGCGAAGGCCGGTGTGGTGGATCGAATCCACCTTCCGCCAAAAACGCTCGGCTGCGGATGCATAAAACTCGCATCCGTAGTCGAGCTTCGAACGAACAAAGGATCGATAAAAAAGTAAGGCAGTAGCCCTATCAGCGCCCCAAGCGCTGAACGTCACGGAACGGAGAATGTCCATGGCGCGGGTACAAGAGACCCTAAGGCTGCGAATATGAGCCTCCCAGGTGAGGCGTCGGTCGAATACAAGACCAAGGAAACGGTGCGACTCAACCACATCCAGGCGCACACCATTAAGAAACAAATCTGGGTCGGGGTGAAGCCGTGGATGGCGGCAGAAGTGCACCACCTTAGTCTTGGCCAAAGAAAAGCGAAACCTGTGCGCTTCGGCATAGCGAGAGACGCGGTTCAATGCCTGTTGGAGTCGACGCTCCAGAGTTGGCATCTGGGCCGCGCCAAAACAGATCGAAAGGTCGCCCGCGTAGAGCGTAGCGAGAACATCTTCCAGGAGCACCGAGGTGATGCCGTTGATGCTCAGGGCAAAGAGTGTGACACTGGTCACACTTCCCTTTGGGCCGGAGAGGGCTCCCCCCACCCGTACGCGGAATCGACGATCTCGCAAAAATTCAGATATAAACATTGGGAGGCGTCCCCTCGCCCCCATCGTGTGCAGAGTCTCCATGATACCGTATCGCCATGCGGTATCATAGGCCTTCTCCAGATCGAAAAACACCGTGGCGTAGTGCTGTCTACGAAGGAAAGCCTCGCAGACGGCATTTTCCAGTCGGAGCAGAGCATCCGACGTGGAGTGGAACTTGCGGAAGCCGCACTGTGCGGAAGACAGATGGCCTCCGCTGTCCAGGAAAAAGGCTAATCTAACATTTACCAATTTCTTCATCAACTTGTACACGCAAGAGGTTAGAGAGATTGGGCGCAAACCGGTCGGAGTAGAGTGATCTCTCCCCGGTTTGCGAAAGGCAAGCACAGTAGCGATTCGCCAGGAGTCTGGGAGAAGACCTTCCACCCAGATCCTGTTGAACAAATCTAACAGAAAGGCCATGCCCCGCTCACCTAGATGTCGAAGCATGGCGTACGGGACATCGTCCGGACCGTGGGCGGTGTCCGCGCACGAAGCGAGAGCGGAACGCAACTCGCTTACAGTAAACTTGTCGTTGAAGGGTTCTCCGCCTCTGGAGGTAAAGTCCAGCCGGCGGCCTTCCGCGACATCACGACGTGCATTGAATGCTGGCGGAGCAGCATCACGGCTAGAGAATGCAGAAAAAGCGGTCGCGAAGGATTCCGCCACGAACGCGGGGTCCGAGATTGCGGTCCCATTCTCCTGGAGAACGGGAGGGGGGTCCTGCGAGAACTTGCCCCGAATCCTTTTGACTCGCTTCCACACCTCAGCTAAAGGGGTCTTCCCGTTAAGTGAAGACACGTATGCCCGCCAAGAAGAGCGGCGGGCGTGCTTCGAAATATACCGGAACCTAGCCCTAGCCCGACGAAATCAGCGACAGTGAAATCGTTCGGGCGGCGCTTATAGCGCATGTAGGCATAACGCTTCTGTTTCAGGGCCGTCTCACACTCGGCCGACCACCATGGGAGTGGTCGGCGTGCAAAACGGCCAGACGTCCTAGGAATAGTAGTCAGGCCCACGGCGATGAGGTTGCCGGAGAAGAACTCAACGGCCTCATCTACCGACCTAAACTCCTCGACTGAGATAGAGAATTCAGTCATTTCCTGAAATGCAGGCCACCGCGCCCGCGCCAAGCACCACCGAGGTGGTCTCTCAGGCGGCAGTTGCCCTGAAAATGATATTTGAATGGGAAAGTGATCACTACCATGGAGGTCATCGACCACCCCCCAATCAAAATCAGGCTGTGCATCCGAAAAGCACAAAGATAGGTCAAGGCAAGAAAATGAAGCGGTTCTCGGACAGTGATGCGTAAACTCATCCACGTTTAGGACACCCATCTCAAGCTCTTTGATCAGATCGGCAAGGACTTGTCCCCTGGGATTTATGGAGTAATCTCCCCAGAGAGGATGCCTGCCGTTCAGATCTCCAAGCAAGAGATAGGGCCTCGGCAACCGTGCCACGACGCGGCGGAAGTCCCCCGCGTCGAAGTCAGCTGACGGTGGAATGTACGCAGAAATGATAGTATACCTCCAATCCAGGTGCAGCTGCACAGCCACTGCCTGAGAGGAGGTATCTAAAGAGAAAGGAAGAACGGAGACATCATGCCGGGTGTAAACCGCGCATCCCCCAGCCCGGCCATCCCGCGGTGGTGGGGTCGCAAGACCCTTGTACCCCGGGAGGGCAGGCAGGGCGCACGCGCCTAGCATGGTCTCCTGCAAAAAAAATAGCTAACGGGGAGCGGGACGAGACTAGCCTCCGCAGCTCCTCCCAGTTGGCCCGAGGCCTCGGCAATTCCATTGAAAGAATATGCCCTCCAGGCCTAGCTCGGAGGAGACGCGGGGGACCTCCTCGAACTGAAGACCCTCACGGGAATGGCCGTACGCTTCCCGGGGGCAGAACCCCGGGCGCTGTTGGCCGGACGAAGCGCTGGAGGCGCTGTCGCCTTCGAGGACTTATTGGGGGAGGTTGGGCTCGCCATGCGAGTCTTTTCCTCCCTCCGCCTCGAAACCTTAGGCGGGCGCTGCGGCTTCGGAGGCAGGGGGCCCTCTTTTCGAGGAACCACCGTCTCCGAGCCACTCGCTCCACCTCGGGGCGTGGGCGAAGGAGCCTAGCTCCTTTGTTGCTGTCCTCCTTTCGGGGGACAGCTTTAGGAACCCCCGAAGATGGCCTAGCGACCATCTTCAGGGGTGTTGCCTCCTGTGAGTCTAACGACTCGGTGGAGGCGCGTGGCCGTTTCGCCTTGCGGGAAACGGTCACGCTGGGGGAAGAGGGGGGAGCCCTGGTTTTAGCCGGGGCTGGGTATGAACCCTTTTTGCCGCCAGCTTTACCAGGGGAGCGCCCGGGTTGGGTAGAGCCCGCAGAAGGGCTCCGAATGGGCGCGGAAACAACTGTGCTCGTTGGCCTGGATGGGCCAGGAGCAGAGGGTGCCTTTCTAACTACTGAGGCATATGACGTCCCAGGCAGAGCTGGGCGCGCCAGGACCAAGTCCTTAGCCTCGCGGAATGAGAGTCTATCCTGGGCCTGAACGGCCAGGATTTCTTTCTCAAGGAGATATGCACCACATTGCTTCGAAGAAGCAGGGTGCGGCTCTCCGCAATTGACACACTTGGCCACACACGATTTGGACTTATCGTGTGCGACCTTGGAGCAATTTACACATACTTCGGGTGACCCCGACTTTGCACGTCTACATGAGCGATTCGTATGGCCGAAGCGGTGACAGTAATAGCACCGCCGCGGAAGTGGCACGAATGCCTTCACGCGGTAGCGGTACCAACCGGCACGCACCGACTCAGGGAGCTTGTCACAGTCGAACGTGACGAAGAGTGTAGGGGTGGGTCTCGAGGCCCCTCCCTGTTTTTTCATCACACGTTCGACCTTGACCGCCCCATGGTCGGCCAGCTCTAGGGTGATGTCTTCAATGGAGTAGTCAACAAGTTCCCTCGCATAAACTACTCCTTTTACAAAGTTCATGGTAGAATGCGGCGTCACACTCACCGGGGTGCCATGAAGTGTCCGAAGAGCACTTATCTTGGCCGCCTCGGCGGGATTCGCCGCATTCGCCAGAAGGCTCCCGTCAGAGAAACGGCTCACCTTCGGCTCTCTACCAATTGCACTAGCTAATCCTCTCCTCTGATGGATCATGTTGCCCTTGGACAACATGGTGCCATCAGTGGAGGGAATAACGAGGAAGCGTTTGAAGCCAGCGGGCTCGAAAACGCCAGGTAACCTCTGAATCAGGGGCCCCGATGTCATCGAGGCTCCGCCCTGTGCACTCTTGGTCTTAGTCAGGGGCTCCGCACACGGGGGGGTAGAGGGGCTGGATGTGCCGATCTTGGCTTGGTCGCCTACCAAAGTGGCAGCAGACCTATCCGTCCCCGCAGCCCCCGCGGATGGAGAGGAGCCCCAAGTCTTCTTCGTCTTTTTTGGAGAGGAGGGCGGGGAATGAACCTGCTTCTCACCTCCGCCGGCAGAAGCCCCTAGGCCAGATGGACTGGCCTCAGCCAGGTCCCTCTCCCTCCTTGTACTGCCTCGGAGCCCTCAGCCGTTTGAGGAGGACCCTGCATAGGGGCGGATTCGGGTTCGGTGCTTGCCGCCGAGCCCAGGTTCCCTCCTATGGAAGGACCTACCGTCTGAGGCTGGGTCTCCTCAAGGACCATGTCTATCACAGGAGGGGCCTCCAGTTGGCCATCCCCTCCCAGGACATCGCAGGTCCCCTTAGCAGCGTCAAAAGTCATTTGTGGGGAGGCACAAGCCTTAACCCCGGCAAGGTTTAATATCCTTGCCAGCAGGTCTTTTGAGGGAAGCGACCGAAGGGGCCTGGCTTCCCTCTCCCCCCTAAGGGGGTTTGCCCTACCGAGCCGCTTACAAGAGGGGCGGTCGGCAATGGGCTGCCTGCTGGCTTTCTTGGCAGTCCCCTTAGAAAGAAAAGGAGGGACTGCCGCTGGAAATAGGGAGGTGCCCGAAAGCACCTCCAGAGAAGGGAGTGAGGGGAAGTCCCCTACACCCGTAGGCGTAGGAGAGGAGTAAGCCTCCTCTCCGGTTAAAGAAGTATGGAGGGTCCCCTGCGCAAGCACAAGGGGAAGGACTTCCATTTTTTTGGTGGGGCTGCCCGAGGGCGGCTCCGTTGTTCTTGGGGAAGTTGGGGGTTGGGTTTTTTTTATAATCATCATTGGGCATGGTGACCCTCTTATTTGCACGGGACGCAACAGCTCACCACCTCTCACAGTTGCCCGCACTGCAAGAGGTGCTTGCAGGCCCGGCAGAGCCAGGTGCCGCCATTTGGGACCACCCCTCCCGCATGGTGGCCTCGCAGTCGATCGGCATGGCGGCTCCACCTTAGACACGGCGTAAAAATGATAGATTTTGAAGACGAAAGGAAAAGGGATGTGAGGAAGGTATGGGTGGGGATGAAGCAGGTGGTTAAAAACCAGCCACCCCAGACCGGAGCTCAGGGGTTAGGGGACATTGTCCCCTCCCCGCTCAGCCCCGATTCGAGACAATTGGCTGAGAAGAAGGTCGGCTTCTATCCTGTGAAATTAGAGGCTGACCAGAGAAAGTTGTGGGAGAGGTTGTGTGAAAAGAGAGGAAACAAGTGTTTTGAAGGAAGGAAGAGAGGCTAAGCTGGGGCCGGACGGGGTGCTGAGTCCCGTCAGCACGGCGGCCAGGATGGCAAATCGCTGCGCCCCTTACGGGGACCACTCGCTCCACCTCGGGGAGTGGGCGAAGGAGCCGAAGCTCCTTTGTTGCTGTCCTCCTTTCGGGGGACAGCTTTAGGAACCCCGAAGATGGCCTAGCGACCATGTTCTGGGGTGTTGCCTCCTGTGAGTCTAACGACTCGGTGGAGGCGCGTGGCCGTTTCGCCTTGCGGGAAACGGTCACGCTGGGGGAAGAGGGGGGAAGCCCTGGTTTTAGCCGGGGCTGGGTATGAACCCTTTTTGCCGCCAGCTTTACCAGGGGAGTGCCCGGGTTGGGTAGAGCCCGCAGAAGGGCTCCGAATGTGCGCGGAAACAACCGTGCTCGTTGGCCTGGATGGGCCAGGAGCAGAGGGTGCCTTTCTAACTACTGAGGCATATGACGTCCCAGGCAGAGCCGGGCGCGCCATGACCAAGTCCTTAGCCTCGCGGAATGAGAGTCGATCCTGGGCCTGAACGGCCAGGATTTCTTTCTCCAGGAGATATGCACCACATTGCTTCGAAGAAGCAGGGTGCGGCTCCCCGCAATTGACACACTTGGCCACACACGATTTGGACTTATCGTGTGCGACCTTGGAGCAATTTACACAGATTTCGGGTGACCCCGACTTTGCACGTCTACATGAGCGATTCGTATGGCCGAAGCGGTGACAGTAATAGCACCGCCGCGGCAGTGGCACGAATGCCTTCACGCGGTAGCGGTACCAACCGGCACGCACCGACTCAGGGAGCTTGTCACAGTCGAACGTGACGAAGAGTGTAGGGGTGGGTCTCGAAGCCCCTCCCTGTTTTCTCATCACACGTTCGACCTTGACCACCCCATGGTCGGCCAGCTCTAGGGTGATGTCCTCAATGGAGTAGTCAACGAGTTCCCTCACATAAACTACTCCTTTCACAAAGTTTATGGTAGAGTGCGGCGTCACACTCACCGGGGTGCCATGAAGTGTCCGAAGAGCACTTATCTTGGCCGCCTCGGCGGGATTCGCCGCATTCGCCAGAAGGCTCCCGTCAGAGAAACGGCTCACCTTCGGCTCTCTACCAATTGCACTAGCTAATCCTCTCCTCTGATGGATCATGTTGCCCTTGGACAACATGGTGCCATCAGTGGAGCGAATAACGAGGAAGCGTTTAAAACCAGCGGGCTCGAAAACGCCAGGTAACCTCTGAATCAGGGGGCCCCGATGTCATCGAGGCTCCGCCCTGTGCACTCTTGGTGTTAATCTTGGTCAGGGGCTCTGCACACGAGGGGGTAGAGGGGCCGGATGTGCCGATCTTGGCTTGGTCGCCTACCAAAGTGGCAGCAGACCCATCCGTCCCCGCGGATGGAGAGGAGCCCCAAGTCTTCTTCGTCTTTTTTGGAGAGGAGGGCGGGGAATGAACCTGCTTCTCACCTCCGCCGGCAGAAGCCCCTAGGCCAGATGGACTGGCCTCAGCCAGGTCCCTCTCCGAAATGGAGAAGGTCCTGGTAGTCGTAGGGGCACCTGTCGGAGGAGATCCCTCCCCTCCTTGTACTGCCTCGGAGCCCTCAGCCGTTTGAGGAGGACCCTGCATAGGGGCGGATTCGGGTTCGGTGCTTGCCGCCGAGCCCGAATTCCCCCCCATGGAAGGCACTACTGTCTGAGGCTGGGTCTCCTCAAGGACCATGACTATCACAGGAGGGGCCTCCAGTTGGCCATCCCCTCCCAGGACATCGCAGGTCCCCTTGGCAGTGTCACCAGTCTTTGTGTTGGGAGGCACAGGCCTTGACCCCAGCAAGGTTTAAAATTCTTGCCAGCAGGTCTTTTGAGGGAAGCGACCGAAGGGGCCTGGCTTCCCTCTCCCCCCTAAGGGGGTTTGCCCTACCGAGCCGCTTGCACGAGGGGTGGTCGGCAATGGGCTGCCTGCTGGCTTTCTTGGCAGTCCCCTTAGAAAGCAAAGGAGGGACTGCCGCTGGAGATAAGGGGGTGCCCGAAAGCACCTCCAGAGAAGGGGGTGATGGGGAGTCCCCTACACCCGTAGGCGTAGGAGAGGGGGAAGCCTCCTCTCCGGTTAAAGAAGTATGGAGGGTCCCCTGTGCAAGCACAAGGGGGGGGACCTCCATTTTCTCGGTGGAGCTGCCCGAGGGTGGCTCCGTTGATTTTCTTGGGGAAGTTGGGGGTTGGGTTTTAGGGTTTTTTTTTGTCATACATGGGCATGGTGACCCTCCTTTTAATACGGGACGCAATAGCTCATCACCTCTCGCAGTTGCCCGCACTGCGAGAGGTGCTTACAAGCCCGGCAGAGCCAGGCGCCGCCATTCGGGACCACCCCTCCCGCCTGGTGGCCTGGCAGTCCATCGGCATGGCGGCTCCACCTTGGACACGGCGTAAAATTGATAGAATGTGAAGTGGAGAGGAAAGGGGATGTGAGGAAGGTATGGGTGGGGATGAAGCAGGTTGTTAAAAAAACCCTATCCCGAACCGGAGCTCAGGGGTTAGGGAACAATGTCCCCTCTCCCCCCAGCCCCGATCCGGGGTGGTTGGCTTGAGAAGAAGGTCAGCATCTACCCTGTGAAATTAGAGGCTGACCAGAGAAAGTTGTGGGAGAGGTTGTATGAAAAGCGACGAGGTAGGGGAGAAATCGGGCTATCTGAAGGAAGGAAGAGAGGCTAAGCTGGGGCCGGACGGAGCGCTGGGTCCCATCAGCAGGGCGGCCAGGATGGCAAATCGCCGCGCCCCTTACGGGGTTTCTATGACCAAAATGAAATCCTGTTAACATGTGGAATTGAAATATATATATTTTTTTTTCATTGTGGTAGCCCATCTGGCGACTGCTATATTAGAAAACAAGAATTGAAATATAAAATTATGATCCTCCAACCAATCCTTGCAGAAAGGTTCAAGGGAGCACTTCAGCTACTGGCGCTGCATCCTACAAGTATGTCAGATTCAATGACAAAAAATGACCTGAGACTGACAAGGCATTGGAATGATGGCCCACAGCAATAGTCAGGGTGCAATGGCACACAACTTTATAATTTTAAATTCTCATGGGAAAATCTCCCATTTCCTTAGCCATTAGTGTGGGTAGGGAAGAGCTAAACACCAGCCAGGTGGCTTTCTGTGGTAGGGATAGCAAATTATCAATAATGGTTTGAAATTTTTCTAATTAAATTAGTTATTAGGAATATAAGAAAATGCAAAATTAGAAATAATTTTAATGAGATCATTTAAAATTGCAACAACTATACTAAAACAGACTTTTCTATCCTCATTAAGGAGATAGCTTTTCAAAAGGATAAGGCATTAATAGTAGCTGAAGAGTGTGAGAATTAAATCTTTGTTATGAAGAAAATGCTCATCGTGTTTCACAGCTTGTAGGTTTGATGGTATTTAATGCATTGCACAACTGTACAAGATTTTCCTTTCTTTTTCTGTACTTTATGCAATACAAATTCACTTCCTGCATCAAACACAGATGATCTAATTAATTAGTCTATAGTTTTTATTATAATTTGATCTTGCAATTGATTCATGTTTCCAAATTTTCTTCTTCATCATCTTTATTTTCTTGGGCGCTGTTTCTATGCATAATACCTTGAGGATCACGAAACAGCTGTGAGTATATACAAGTGGCAGATTTTTTTTTAAGGAACCCAGAGAAGCATCTTGAAAGCATGACATTTATTTGTTCACTTATAAGTTTTGGATCATGGAAATATTGCAAAAAGGTAAACAACATTTTGAACTCTCCTTGATTCATACAAGAGTCTACATCTTTGTGAGAAAATTCTTCAGTGCGCTAAATTTCTAAAGTTTGAGTGATGCAAGATTTCAATTAATAAAACTTTTCATACATTTCAAGTAAACTCTTCAAACATGTTATGATTTCACAAATTTTGGGAGGAATTCATTACATAACACAGATTTTCTGAACTTTTAGCAAAGATTCTGCAATTTCCTCTTTAAACCAAAAGAAACATTTTTAGGTGTCAATGAATATTGTATTCTTTGCAGACTTCATATGTGCCATCTAGTGCAAACACTCCTTGCTGATCTAAGAGCATTTCTTAGTCAAATTTGATCATAGCAAATGCACTATCAGTTGTAGAAACTATGGTGTGCTCATTCTGAGTAAGAAATCATTTAATGTGGCATAGACAAACACACTTTTCTTACATTTAGTGTCATTTTATGATCTACCTAAATAACAATGATTATTTTCATCATGGACATTTATGTATACTTATAAATTTTTTATTTTGAAGGGATGTATATTCATATAGAATCAAAGAAAATCAATTCTCTTCGCAGCTACTTCCTTTTTCTTCATATCATCAACAAAAATAACCATATTTGAAGTGATTTTTTGCAAAATATATGTAAAAATGAAACCAACAATGTCAGTCACATTTTTGAGACAACTTCCATTCACAATTTACATTTAAACAATTTTTCTGTGTTTTGCAGCAACTTCTGCCTCTTTACTTAAATCAATATTCAAACATTCTTTTATTTGAAAGGCTAAAGACTGTTGATGTTCTTCAGAAACATTTTAATGTTTTATTGCATTTATTATACTTAGGTTCATCACTACTAACTATTGTTAAATAGCTCCAAACATTGGACTTCATTGGCATAAGGGGATAAACATTTTTTTTATATAAAATCAGCTAATCACAGAAATGAAATTAAGTGGCCAAATGATAGCAAATCACCTTGTATGGCTTAAATAAACCGACAAATCTGTCAATTGGCAACCTATTATAGTCCTTCCAAAGGAACTGATTGCTCAAAATGAAATTTTTTTATTTATAATAAATTTCATTTGGAAATGCCAGGGAAATTTTCTTTATTTAATGTAAACTTTTAAAAAATCATAAAGTGGTTTAAAATTATCAATAAAATCCTAATAATAATGATACTATAGTTGACTTTCATTTATCTAAATTATCGATAGTATTTATCATTTGCAATCTAGTTTGTACGCACAGTATGGAACACTCATCAGTATCCTCTTTCCCAGCACCCTACATGTCGGGCAGAGGTACGCATGGCAAACAAAATTTCATTTCCACAAACACTCCCATACCGTTTGTTTATCTTTCGGTAGGTACCATATACCATTAGTTTATTCTGGATATCAGAGGATTTTAAGCATTTTATTAATTTTTTTTAGATTTTGTATTTATAGTTAAAAAAACATTCTCTGTTACACATTCAATAATATTATAATTATTAAATTTTAATATTTATTCTAAGAAACATCTGATGACTAATTTATTTAAGCAGTTAATACTTGATATGTTAACAAAAACATTCAATTTCTATTGGTTTAAAAATATATATTTAACACTATTAATATAGGTATTAGACTACCAACTACAAAAAATGGTAAACAATTAAAATCCTGTGCCTTACTAGTGTCAAAGGCACTTGCAAAATAGTGAGGAAAGGGGAGGTCGATGATGGTCTGTGGCATTCTCTTCAGCTTGGCATTCTTAGTCTCACCACTTGAGAAAGTGCTAGATCTGGCACGTCCACGCTTGGACCCAGCACTGATGGCATCTGTTAACTCTTTGATATGGTTGGGGTGGACCTTGGAAAAAGATAAAATATTGTCACTAAAGTTCCATTTATGTAGCATAACAGAAATTTAAAATATTTTCACTTTTTATAAATTAATTAATAATAACTAAAAAATAAAATGATGCTACAAAAATATTCTTAATGATTAAACTAACCTATGAGTCACAGTGACATTGTATAACAGATTTATTTTAATATACAACTTAAATGTAGTACTTACATTATTATAGTGTCTCTTAAGGGTATACAGGCTGTAGGTGTTGAATGAGACAGTAGCCTTGCATTTCTTACATGCAATGATGCCTTTTAGGTTGGTTTTTCCCCTCTCAATAACACTACGTTTACTGATAACTGGTCCAAAGAAGGATTTTAGGTGGGGCCAGGGGTGGCTGAGGTCCATTTTAATCTCTTTCTCCTGGAAATTTGATTCTTTGTGAAATCTGAAAAAGAGTATTAATAAACAGACATGACCATGTATATATACATTCTGACTGCTCTCTGCAAACTGGCACAACAACAGCGGGTGACATGTAGCATCCTAGGACCAAGAGTCATGCATGTATATCATGATAGTGATTCACATTGTCACCACATGGCTGACAGGTGGAGAGGGTATTTCAACAAGAGCAAAATTTCAATTTATACCAATAACCAACCATAATCAAATGGTTTTGTAAGTGGTCGCATAAGTGCCCACTTCTGATGTCCCTGGAACAAGCACAAGACAATCTCTATGCAAATTCCACTGGATGAAAAAACAGTCTCTGAACTGGGCACAGCACAATATCTCCCATACCTAGCAGTAGGTTAAAACCATCTCTAGCATGAAGTGGAACACCTAAAAGAGCAATGTTAGCTTCAAACAAGGGTGGTGGGGGATATCATAAAAGCAAATCTGGGTGAGGGGTGCCCTGTCTACATGGTTACAAATGGTACCAGGATGAGAAACACCCCCTACCAGCCTCAGTGAGCCTGGCAGGATTGTATTAGCTTGCAATTACCTGCCCTTTAATCATTTTATACATTTTCATTTTAACCCTTTTAAATAACAAGCCAGAAGTATTTTCTTAGACTGTGGCTAAATTTGCACACTAGTTGCTGAGCAGCTTTCATCCATTCATTACTAGTCAGGGCTAGGACAAGATATGGTAGTTTTTGGGTTTATTTTTTTTATTTGCCTCAACTCACCTGTACCCAGTCTAATGTCCCATCTTTTGTTTCAGGTTTCAGTGAAGGATGTAGGACAAAGCTGCCTGGAAGCAGTGTTGGACCACTGTCTTTTGCCAAAGAGTGATTTTTTTTTTCTCTCCCCCCAAAACAGGATCTCAATAGAACAGATTTTAAAGTATATTCATTTTGGAATGTGCACAAAAGAAGCAGAGCTAGAACACACAGCCAGGTATGTGTATGTATGAGTGAGAAATGTTCCATCACGTTTTGGAAAATACTGTCTCGGGAGGCCTTAACTTGGCATATGGCGAGGTTCTCACCGTATAGGGGAGGGCCAGGATCCTGACACAGCGGGTGGATGCTTGTGTCAGGAAACTTCAAGGAAAGCACGACGAATACCAAGCACTCAAGAAACACCGGACTCGTGGGCAAGAGTCGGACCGTGTCAAGATGTTCCTGGATGACCTTCAGGATCTCTTCGATGTTGCCCCAAGCAATGCCCTCCAGATCATGCCCAATCAAGAAGACAAGATGCAGCGTGGACATCGCGTGCAGCATTGCAGGGATCGACGCAAATAAATCTTGAGTCGAGGTCAGGCGTGGGAAGAGAAATGACGAAGAAACTGTTGTCAAGCGGAGATACGACGAACGAGACGCCAAAGTTCAAGGTAACGCTCCTGCCTTCAGCTCCAGCTCCACATTGTCAGAGGAGTCACAGGCACGACTACCGACCTTCAACTTCAGCCAGTACATCTGGTCCTCCCGCAAAAAGGCCAGAGAACATCTTCAAATTTCCTGAAGTCATCGGCGCCTTGGATCGAGTCAATCTCCCAGATCGTGGTGTGGCGTTCGTCACTGGCGCTGTTGCACTGACCCTGGGCCACAATATTTCTGATCTGACGTTGTCCCTAAGTTCGATAAGGCGGTCGCATCGTCACAGGTGCCAAATCCAAGACGAAGAAGCACAAAAGAACTTTCAAGCAGCTGATCTTCTTCTCCTCAATGGGAGGGGAAAATGCTGCGGGAGATGGGAGGGAAGACAGTGGAGAGGGTTGCGATTCTGGCAATTGGTCAAGGATTTGAGAAGTTGCTGGGTATTCCAAGTGCTGTCTGAATTACTGGAGAAGCTCAGGTCACAGCATGTCTGGAATTGCTCAAGTCTTGGAAGTTTCACAACGAAGTAGTCGGATTGGTCTTTGATATAACTGCAAGCAACACTGACCTCCACAATGGCACTTGCGTCCAGATCAATAAGGTTTTGGAAAGGAGTTGGCGACGTTGGCGTGTCGCCATTATGTGTTGGAGGTTGATATATTTAAGGTACACTGGCGATCCGGAAATCGCCCTTTTCAGGCGTTTCCAGGAGTGGCCGACCATCAACCAGCAAGAGTACACGGTGGTTGAGGATACCCTTTACGAAGGACATCTGGAGCGGCTCCGCCCCCAGATGAAGGTTTTACCTGGCTGATCACACAATGTCCGTGCGATGACTACTTCAAGTTCCTGCAGCCTGCAGTCCTGTTCCTCGGAGGGAGCAGAATGACTCAACCATCGTTTTGTGCCGCTGGTGCTATCCACCATGTGAGGTGGATGTTAAAGGGCATCTACTGCCTCAAGATATTCCTGCTCCAACACCTGTCAGAATATCATTTTCTGTCTTTTGGACCACCCTAATATATATATATATATATATATATATATATATATATATATATATATATATATATATATATATATATATATATATATATATATATATAAAATTTAAAAAACAAAGACAATAAGTATCTGCATCTCCATCGGCATCCTTTCAATTTAGCAGGCATCTCACAAGCAAGTAAGCGGACCTTTGTGGCAGGTGGTTACTGGAACCGTGCACTAGAAAGACGGGTAGTAATCCCATCCCTCTTGACTCCAGTTGGGAGGTTTAACTTGGCTGCATTCTTCCCAACCTTTTCCAAATCTGATCTTTAGCCCTGCAAGGGAATAACAGAAGTTGCATGGGCCACCTTATTTCAGCTGACATCTGAAGGATTCTCTACTCTCCAAGCCAAAATGCCTGCAGTTTACCCTCCAAGCTGCAATGTCTAGAGAAAGATCTAAAGCTATATATTTTACAGCCATTTCTAGATCCTCTATCTTCGCCACAATCTTTAATGATCTCCCATTACATACTTTCTACATGATACATCCTTATTGGTATTTTACTTATAATGTGTGAGGAAAAAAAGTCCTGCCTTTGACTCAAAGCTATCTGGCACAGCTTCATTCTAGCAAAGTGAATGCACCACTTCTAGTCAAACCCAGTTTAGGAACAAGTCTGAGTTGGGATGGAGCTGTGGATGGTGGCAGAAGTGCACCACCGCACCACCTTAATCTAGGCGAAATGCAGTTCAATGCCAATTGGAGACGATGCTTCAGAGTTGGCATCTGGGCCACACCAAAATGTGATCCACAAAGAGCATAGTGATAACATTTCCAGTAGTAGCACAAGGGTGATATCATGGTAAAGTGTGACACTTCCCTGTGGGACACACTCTTCCTACTCGATTGGGTCAGAGAAAAAATTCACGCATAGTGAAATCGTTCAGGCGATGCTTATAACATCTGTTTGAGGGGCGTCTCACAAACGGTATTCTACTATGGAAGCGGTCAGCGTGCAGGATGGTCAGAAGTTATCGGAATAGTAGTTATTACGCGGAGAACTCAATGGCCTCATCTACCAAACAAACACTTCAACTAGGAGAGAGAAATCAGCCATTTCCTGAAATGAGGACCACCAAAACCGCGCCACACACCCTGCGTGGTCTTTCAGGCGGCAGCAGCACAGACAATGATATTTGGACAAAAAGTCATCGACCACCTCCTACCTAAAATCAGACTGCATTCAGAGAGAAAAGGATAAGGCAGGAAAATGAAGTGGTTCTCGAGATTGATGTGTAAACTCATCCACATTTAATACAATGAAATGACCCCTTGGATTGATCATATAGTCCCACCAGAAGGGGTTGCAGACCACTCAAATCTTCAAGCAGAATAAAGGGCCTCGGCAACCATGCAACAACGCGGCTCAAGTACATCTCGTCGAAGTCGGCTGATGGTGGAATGTACGCAGAAATTACATTATACTCGTACTTCCTATCCAGGTGTAGCTAAACTGCTACTTCTTTAAAGGAGGTATTTATACCAAATAGAACGGAAACATCATGCCAGGTGTAAATTGCACATCATCCTGCCCAGCACCCATCCCATGGTAGTTTGGTTGCAAAACCATTATACCCTGTGATAGTGGACAGAAGGCAATGCCCAGCATGGGGTCCTACAGATAGTTATGGGGGATGGGAATTTTTTTAAATTTTGGGAGCCCATCTGGCGACTGCCTGCTTGGGCATAAGTTGCAGTACACAACACAAATAAAAAACATATGCAAATGACAAATAACAATAAAAAAGGACAGAGGGGGTGGGAGGAACAAGCCTTTGCAGCTTCTCTCAGTTGGCCCAGAGTCCACCCAGTTCCGGTCATTTGAAACTCCACAGAAGGGTTTCAAATGGACGCGGAAACAACAGTGCTCTTAGGTCTGTGGGCCAAGAAGCAGAGGATGCCTTTTATAAAATTGAAGCATAAGACGTCCCAGCCAGCGCTGGGCGCGCCAGGACCAGCTAAGTCCTTAGCCTCGCAGAATGAGAGACGATACGTAGCTTGAATGGCCAGGATTTCCTTCTCCAGGACCTATGAACCACATTGCTTCGAAGAAGCAGGGTGGGGCTCTCTGCAATTGACAAATGATATACAATATAGGGACTTATAGTGCATGGTTTTGGAGCAACTTACACACACAAGGTAAACCCGACTTTGCATATCTACACGAACGATTAGTATGGAGGAAGCAGTCACTGTAGTAGCATCTCTGTGGCAGTGGCACAAATGCCTTCACGGTAGCGATACCAAATGGCTCAGGCCCGTCATGGTCAAACTTGATGAGCATTGGGGTGGGTCTCAGGTCCTATCCATGTTTTCTCACCACACATTCAGCATTGACCGCCATATGGTTGGCCAGCTCTTCAGTGATGTGTTATAAGGAGTAGTCCAGGTGTTCACTCACAAAAACTACTCTTTTCACAAAGTTCATGGTAGAGTGCAGCATCACACTCACCATGAGCCATTGAGTGTCTGAATAACACTAATCATGGTCGCCTTGGAGGGGTCCGTTGCATTCGCCAAAGGCTCCTGTCCGAGAAACTAGACACGATCATGATGCTGTTAGCCAACATGCTACCAAATGTGGAGTGAATAACCAGAAAGCGTTTAAAACCAGGGGGCTCATAAATACCAAATAGATTGAATGAGGGGCCCCAGACGTAATCAAGGCTCCGCTCCGCTCGGCACACCTGCGACTTTGGTCTTTGTCAGGACCTCCCATCAGAGGGTGCCTCGGAAGTGCCGATCTTAGCTTGGTCCATTACCAAAGAAAGTGGCAGTAGACCAGTCCTTCCCCAGAGTCCCCGGAGAGGCAGAGGAACCCCTATTCCTCTGACTTTTTATTCTTTTTAGGGGAGGGGGTTAGGGAGTAATCCGGCTTCTCTCCACCCCTGGAATGCGCCCCCAGGCTGGACAAACTTGCCTCAGCAAATCCTTTTCAGAAATGGACAAGGGCTTGGTTGACAAAAGAAAGCAGTCAGGTGAGGATGTCCCTCTCATTGTGAGTCCTCAGGGCTTGAGCCACCTGAGGAGAACCACCTTGCTCAGGTGCTGACTCAGGTTTGATGTTTGGCACAAAGCCCAGATTTGCGCCCATGGAAGCTACTGCCATCTGGGACTGGGTCCCCAAGGTGTCCTCATTCCCAATCAAGGACTCTTCAAGTGCAGGCAGCTCTAAAGGCGGCAGAGGGTAAGCCCATTTTGCATGAAAAAGTTGAGGAGCACCTTCCACAGGTCAGAGGGGTGTCTTCTGACACCTTGGGAGGATAAGGCTACACTTGGAGATGGATCTCCATGTACTCGCCATTGCCCAATATTCCCTTATGTTGTAACCATAGTATGTCTATAAAAAGAAAAAAAATGCATGGAAAGTAGATACTATGACCTCCCAATGCCTGGGAGGTTAAGATAAGTCTCCATTGCATCAGAAAATTCCAGAATGTGATCATTTAAAGATATTCGATACACAGGTCCAGTAAAGATGGGCCTTGACAACCCAGCCAGCCATTAACACAAATTTGTCCTTAAACATTAACCATAAAGGATGGTTCCAATGTAGTAACATGTATGTACTGAAAGGAGGTACACTAGGGTGTTTCAAAACCATAGGGTAAATGTTGAAAGTTTGTATATACATTCGGCTGCATTGCGCCCCATTTCCTAATCATATAAGTCAAATTTGTGAAAAATTTTGTAATGATCAGAGCAGATTTAAAGGTCATTCAAATTCTTCACTTTTTAATCTTATGCATAAAAATACGTCATCAATAACTCATCACCTAATTCTCTCTTCTCTTTTTGTTGCAGGTGAACTTTGATATGGCTAGATTAGTGCAGCATTAGTTGGGCTCCTTGGACATTCGCAGGAAGAGATTACTGCTTCCCAACTTCCGTCCAACAGCAAAGTCCTTCATCACTTCTTTTACCATCATCTTGACTTATAAAGTGCACAAAATCTGAGACCACAAAGAAGGTAGTATAAGCAGTTTTTTGTTATGGCCGAAGACAACAATCCCTACAACAACACTGTTGTTTTATGACAAAAAGCAATCTACAGACCTCTATACAAAGTACAAAGGTTTCAACAAGAATTGCCTGCAGGATTCAGAGAATCAGAGCATGAAGGAAAAAATGTTTTGTGGGGGCTGGGGATTCATGCAAAGTATATTGGCAAAGACATCAAACAAATCACTTTGTCTCCAATTTCAATTTAATGGTACGGAAGAAGAATGGTGAAGAAGCAGATACCAGAATCAAGACTGACATCACAAGTCTTCCATGTGATGCACCTCTAGTGCCCCATTGGCATAGGTGTATCAAGCTCTGGTAGGGAGAAGGCTGACAGAATTGCAATTGTTGGCTCAGGAAGAGATGGTGTTGAGTTCCCCCTTGGTGTTCCCAAAATTGGATCCAGTTGGGGTACTGATCAAGCCAATTCATCCCTGTCTGTTATCAATGGGTGGAGACTGTTGAAGCAAATTAAGGCTCTTGTATTTAACACAACAGTCTCAGACAAAGGTTTTCAACAGGGCACTGGTATCAAAATTCAAGAACGACAAAGGGAGCTTGTTTGGTTGGCCTATCAACATCAAGTGTATGAAGTAATCCTTGCTGGCGTTCCATTCCACCTATGGTCCTTCTTCCAGCCCAAGCATCCCATTATTTGTATGTTTACAAGACCATTGGGAATGCTTCAACAAAAGATACTTCAAGACAGCAGAGGATGATGACAATATCTTCGCAAACTTTGTGGGTGATTGGTCTGTACCTCATGAGGAAGCAATGAGACATCTTGAAGTTACCCTAAAGTTAACTGCAACAAGGAATAATTATCAGGACCTTACTAGTCTTGTTTACATTTTCCTTGGAGGTGCTCCACCAGATGGAGTTTTCTTTCATGCCCTCAGATGCTTTCCATCATACAAGATGGATGGGGAAAGGTATACATACATGTTTACAAGACCATTGGGAATGCTTCAACAAAAGATACTTCAAGACAGCAGAGGATGATGACAATATCTTCGCAAACTTTGTGGGTGATTGGTCCGTACCTCATGAGGAAGCAATGAGACATCTTGAAGTTACCCTAAAGTTAACTGCAACAAGGAATAATTATCAGGACCTTACTAGTCTTGTTTACATCTTCCTTGGAGGTGCTCCACCAGATGGAGTTTTCTTTCATGCCCTCAGATGCTTTCCATCATACAAGATGGATGGGGAAAGGTATACATACATAGTATCAAAATATTCCTCTTCCATGAACAGTTTTCTCTGACAGAGGGTGAGCTAAAGGCAGTCCAAGCCTTTTCCCTCTCTGTCACCCTGTGCTATGTGTCATTTTGGAATGAGTCACCAATCGGTCCTTATGCTGTCAAGAACAATATGGATATGATGACTCTCATGCAAGAAAGAAAGTGAAAAACTTGCCAATGTTGCCTTCACAGCTTTCGAATGCCAGCTTTGCAATATTTGAGGAGGTTGTGGGACAACCGTATCTCAGCTGATGAAAAGTGGAACATGGTGACTATGACTCATCCTGAGAAACCAAAGGGATTGAAGAGTAACAAGGAGGAAAGAAGGTACCCTAGAAGACCTTACGGTCCATTCAATGAGGGTACCTTTGGACTAGCAATCGAGCGGGCAGATGGCTGCTCAATTGTTTTGCGTCCCTAAACGGCCACTTTTCAAGACCTTGTCTAGTCTTGACTTGAACTGGTCAACAGATTCACTGTTGACAACTTCCACTGGAAGTGCGTTCCAACTACCGCAGATACTGTAAGTGAAAAAATTTCCACACAGATTGCGGTTGTAACGCTTCAGTTCAAGTTTGAAGCCGTAATTGCGCGTTCTGTTCTCACTCAGTGTGAAAATATCCCGGTAGTCAACATTGTCGAACCCTCGAAGTATTTTGAAGACTTCGATGAGCTGACCACGCAGTCTACGGGTTTTCAGCGAGAACAGATCTAATTCCCGTAATCTATCTTCATAACTTTTATGTCTGATAGAGGGAATCAGTTTGGTTGCCCTGGCTTGCACGCGTCCCAATCTCGCGACGTCCTTTCAAAATGAAGGACTCCAAAATTGTACGACATACTCCAGGTGTGGTTGGACGAATGAGTTGTACAAACACATTACAATCTCCTTGTTCCGATATCCAAACTGGCGCTTTATATAGCCTAGCATCCTTTGGGCTTTTGTTAAGAGTTTTATTTCACTTGTTTCATTTTATTTGTTGGAGAGAATTAAAAATATTTTTTATTAACTTTCTTTTCATTTTTATAGAGAATTAAAATTAAATCTAACTTTTTGAAGACCCCCTAAATATTGAGCTATCACCTTAAAATTTTGTGTGAACATCGCATTATATGGCACGAAAGGGAACAACATACCCTAAGGTACACATATAAGACAGCCCAACATACTTGCCTCAGCCATCGCAACAGGTGGGGATCTCATGGTATATACTGCTGCTGTTCAACTAAAGATTTATAATAGGATAGGATGAAAGTGTGCCAAGAAACCAGAACCTCTGTGATAGAAGAGCAAGGTTGGAAGAGGCAGGCATGGTGAGTAATAAAGAGAAGTTAAGATAAGCGGATCCACTAACAAGCCAGGTGGGCGATTACCTATTATTATCATACTCTGGTGCTAGGTGATCCCAGGATGGCATGCAGTCCACCAAGGCACCATGGCTACCGAACTGAACTCCGTCTAGGTAAGAACAGTTCCTCCTAGTATAAAGTGCAGGTAGGCAAAAGGTTGAGGGGATAGACAGAAAAAAATAAATAAAAAATAATAAATAAAATAGCACTGAGAGTGAGTAAGGAAGAAGTGCACCAACAATGTTCCCAGGTCCCATCAGAGAGTTCATGTCAACCCAGTGACTGGGGATCCATAATTTGGAATCAGGTCGGGAGGATGTGCAGCTCCTCTAGGTCCAAGTGGAACAAGCTACACAGGGTAGCCCTACTCACATTCCAGTTTTTAATATGTGATGTCCAATGTGCTATATTAGGTGATGACTTCCTGGCACACAATAATTTATAAGTTTGAACCATAAGGAAAAGCTCAATTCTTCCTACCCTTTCATTTATTTCTGATGGTTCACCGATTAACTAATTATTCCCAGTGTGCATGATCTTCCCCCCTATTCCATCATTTTATTGTTGTGGAAGGTCCCCTGGTCAGTGAGAGACCAAAGAGACTTTCTCCAAACATGTTAGTTGTTAAAGACAGCATAAAAACGATGCTGTGAGAAGGTACAATTAGAGCAAGTAAATCACACTATTTTTCACCAGTTCATCGAGCTAAGAAATCAGATGACAGACCACATTGTGACTATAGACTACTTAACTCTGTGACTGTTAGAAATAGATTAACTGTTACCTTATCTTACTCATTTTATAGCAAAACTCCAAAATTGTACATTCTCTGCATCTATTTAGAAGACAGCCAAGATGACTTTATGAATAGTTGGCCTTACCTCATGGAATGTTAAACTCATCACAAACATTTCAAATGTATATATATATATATATATATATATATATATATATATATATATATATATATATATATATATATATATATATATATATATATATATATATATATATATATATATATATCAACCATGTTTTGGGTAATTTGTATTTTGTTTTCTCATATGTAGACGATTTATTCATAGCCAGTGAAAATGAAACATTTGCAACATCTCAAATGGCTGTTCTCAATATTTCAATCATACAGGTTGCAGATAAACCTTGTAAAGTTTATCTTTTCAGTAGACACACTCAACTTTCTTGGTAATAGTTTATTCGCAGGATAAAATTACTGCCATTCAAAAATATTATCCTGCAACAAAACATTCTACACATTGCAAGGATTAATGGGTTTAGTAAATATTTTGTGTAGGCTCATTCAACATGCAGCCACAACCTTAATTCCCCTCAGGATTCTTAAAAGATGACAATAAACATCGCCCCCATTCAGATTTGAAAGAGACAACCAAGCACAGAATGCATTTGAAGCCATAAAGAGAACATCATTAAAATACAACATCAAAGCCTGTATTCGACACCCTTTTCACTCATTATATCTCAAGTTTGGTGCTTCTGTTAAAATAACTTTAGGAACTACTCAAGCTAACTGCCACAGACACATTTTTACATTGGTAGTGAATGCCTATGGCAACTCTGTACTAGAAAGGATGCCATCATATGCTAAAAAGCTCCCTTTTGGTTAAAAAAAACTCGCCTGCAACTCTGCTCGCTATGTGTGTCAATACCAGTCAAGAGATAGGATATCCTTCCACACAAATTGTTTATGGCACTCCTTTATAATTTCCAGGTGACTTATTTGGTACCAGAAACACAGATCCTTTACAGTACAAAAAATACATCAGAAAGCCATGAACTCATTTGCTCCAATAAGTTTCAAGCCCTTTTTCAAACAAGATACTTCATGTTGTCATAACACAGAGGAAAGAATAAAACTAAAACCAAACAAATAAGGTAATAAAACAATAAGAAAAGAATAGACCAATTCAACCCTGAAAGTGAAGTCGGGGAGGGAGCAGTGGTATTCTCCAGGAACAAGTGGAAACCCATAAATTTGAGCTTCGTTGCAAGGATTTATATAAAGGCTGTTCGCATGGACCCCCTTTGAACTACTGTCGTGTGCAGTTCTTTTTGAAGACTTTAAAAATATACCCCCACCCAAATCCCGATAGATTTACCCTGTGTAAAGTATTCTTTAACCACTACCCACTTTATCTCTTGTTCGTTGTGCTCCTACTGGGCAATGGCGTCATTACTGAAAGCCCACTTTCTTCGATTCCAGCCAGATAGATCGGAATCGATGTTGATATAGTACGTCTACAATTTATGCCTCGCAATCATCAATACGTGCGCGTCTCCGAGTCACACAGATGCGACTTACGTTGAGAAGACGCGGCTCTTGAAGTACGGTGAGGAAAAGTGAGCGCCGTCACACGGGGGCGAGGGGTCCTCGAAGCCGTCCTCAGAGTAGAAGAGGCAGTGGCCCGTTGTGCCGCAACGCGATGTTGCTCTGGATGGAGGCAGCGCAAGTGGTTCCACATCGGCTTCGTGCTAAACGACTTGGAATTGGTGCCGCGGGACAGATACTTAACTGCCGTAGCGCCTTTCTTCTCGCCGCAGGGAAAGCACAGTAGGCAGACCACTTTGCTCGAGTTAATTTCATCCACGCGAAAATACTCCCACACGAGTGACATGGATGCGGTTCTTGGTCCTTCACTCTCTCCTTAATCGACTAATGACACAGTGAATTATGTAGTTTGAGTGAGAAAAAAAGGGCTACGAATAAAGAATCCATGAATTTTCGATTTGGTGCAATCATGCACCAAAGACAAGAAAAGTACTCTTTGAGAATGGAGAAAGGGCCATCATCACAGATGCAATAATATTGACAAATATTAGTTTCTAAATAGAAATAGCACTGAGTATCCTATTCTATTTTTCTTAGAACTCGCTAATTCTAGCTTGTCCCATCCAGCCCAAATTGTCTTCCTTACGCGAAACAGGACCTAGCGTTGACCCAAAATGGATTGATAATAAAAATCTTGAAATTGTTTCTTTAACTCCCCCTTAAGTGTACTCATTCCGGAATAGGTCCAAACGTCCCTCCAGGTCCCATGAAGACTACGCCTATGTTGCGACAGTCTGCTTGTCGTGAATTCTCCCATTCGTCCATTTTTGGCACCCTGCATCAGTTTTATTCAGTTTTTACTTATTTATCAACCACAATGCTCTCCTTGCAGGGCACAATAACGAGCGACCGGGTTCTTTTAATACCCCAGGGATGGCCTCATATAAGAATGTTGGAAGTGTTTTTAATTTCATTGCAAGTCAGGGGAATCGAACATTTGCCAGACAAAATGAGCACCAAAGAAACAACAAAACAGGAAGCGTCCCCAGCCTTAACCCCTTCCTTCCCCCATCTCCCTTGCCTTTAAAAAAACAATCCAGTAAGCCAGCGCTATCACAATAAGAACGGGAAGATGGGCTTCACAGAGGTTCTGTGGTCATGAAACCACAACCAAGAATCACAAACCAGAGCTATACAAGCCGAGGCAGGAGCAGTCACACGAGCACAACGAACACCAATCCGATTGGCGGGACACTGCTCTCAGCACAAACAGGGGTGTGCAGGGTGGTTTAGGAGTATCCTGCCGGATGTGGGGATGGGGATAGGGGCTTGATCGGGCTCAGTCGGATACGAGATACTGTTTTTAGCATCCTATCACTCTTTCTGTGTGTGTGTGTGTGTGTGTGTGTGTGTGTGTGTGTGTGTGTGTGTGTGTGTGTGTGTGAGGGTTAACAGCCCTGAAGGGCGCATTATAAATACTTATAATTATTTAGCTTGATGCCATTGCCTATGACAAATGCAGTTGCTCTCTGCTAATAGATACCCCTTTGCCGAATCCAATTTTCGTGCTATGAAACCGGATATTTGGAACGCGATTTACACACCTTGGAAACAGAAAATCCAGTTCTTCCATCTCAGTGTCGTTCTCGCTCTTGGGCGGAATGGATAGAGATAAAGAGGAGCTCTCCGATCTAACCCCGTTAAACCAAGAAGAGGGGTCTCCATCTTTTTTTTTAGAAGGCTATCTGGCGACTGCCCACTTGGGCATAAGTCGCCGCAATCAAACAGCCTAGCTCTAGGCTACTTTAAAATAAAAATATGCAAACAAAACAACGATAAAAAGGGAAGATAACAATTAGGAACAAGCTCCTGTGTGGGAGGAGGTCCCGTCGGCGCAAGAACGTGCGACCTATCAGGGAAAAAAAAGCAAAACAAAAAAATTGGTTAAATAAAAGGGAGAAGGCCGGCCTCACCCAAAAAGTCACAAGTCCACCAGTCAAGGTGCATGCACTCGTCCCGAGCACAAGGGACTGGCGGTAGCGACCCCGCCCATCCCGGTACCGGGACAGGTAACGTGCGCGAAGATCACCCAGATTAGGACATTCGGCAAGAATGTGCCGAACAGTCTGGAGGACAACGCAGTCGTCACAAAATGGCGCCGGCAAGCGCTCCATCAAATGTCAATGCGTCACACGAGTGTGCTCGATTCGGAGACGACAGAAAGCGACCTGAAGCCGTCGCAGCATTGGGGGATAGGTCCATGGGAACAGTCGCGGCACAATGGCACGCAACTTTAAGTTACCTTCGACCGTCTCCCATCTTCTTTGCCAAGCAGTCCGAAGAGCTGCCCGTATTCTTGCCATGTAGTCGGTGTGAGGAAGAGCGAAACGCTGGTCCGGTCGCAGAGTCCTCGCAGACTCTTTAGCGCCCTCATCGGCGCACTCATTCCCCGCAATTCCTACATGTCCAGGAACCCAGCAGAAGATAATCTCGACATCCACCCGGCTCCCCAAAACCGTGGCGTCACGAATATCACGAACCAGGGGATGAGGAGATTCCAATGCCCCGAGAGCACTCAGGGCGCTTTGTGAGTCGCTATAGATCACAATCCGGTCTCCGAACCGGGCACGTCGCGTAATCTCCCGTACCGAGTGGTGTATTGCCAACAGTTCGGCCGTGAAGACAGACGCAGCGCCTGGCAGAGCCCCGCTGACTTCAGACAGAGGGGATACGGCGTGGAAGCCGACCCCCTCTTGGGACTTGGAGCCATCCGTATACACTGGCACGGTTCCAGCTTGACACGAGATGTGCTCCAAAAAGGTCGAACGGAATACTCCCGGCGCAGTACAAGCTTTGGGAGCAGAGGCGTGGCGACAAATAGCCAAATGTGGTACCCTCCAGGGTGGCGTCCTGGGCAGAACCAGGGGCGCCACCGGCCCGAGAGCTATATCTACCTCTCGAAGGAGTTTCCTGGCCCTAAGACCCAAAGGGCTTAGGGTATGACTGGCGTCTCTCAGCGGCATAGGCACCATCGAGATCAGCTGCGGATGCAGTGAGAGCTGTTGGCGACTGAGGGAGGCGCCGGGCTCGCGCGTACACAAGAGTAATGCACTGCACGCGGCGCAGAGCAAGTGGCCTCCCCCTAGCATCGACCAACAGGCTCTCAATGGGGGAAGTGCGGAAGGAACCGGTCGCAAGGCGAAGGCCGGTGTGGTGGATCGAATCCACCTTCCGCAATAAACGCTCGGTTGCGGATGCATAAAACTCGCATCCGTAGTCGAGCTTCGAACGAACAAAGGATCGGTAAAAAAGTAAGGCAGTAGCCCTATCAGCACCCCAAGCGCTGAACGTCACGGAACGGGGAATATCCATAGCGCGGGTACAAGATACCCTAAGGCTGGGAATATGAGCCTCCCAGGTGAGGCATGGGTCAAATACAAGACCAAGGAAATGGTGCGATTCAACCACTTCCAGGCGTACCCCATTAAGAAACAAGTCTGGGTTGGGGTGGAGCCGTGGATGGCGTCAGAGGTGCACCATCTTAGTCTTGGCCAAGGAAAACCGAAACCTGTGCGCTTCGGCATAGCGAGAGACGCGGTTCAATGCCTGTTGGAGTCGACGCTACAGAGTTAGTATCTGGGCCGCGCCAAAAGAGATCGAAAGGTCGTCCACGTAGAGCGTAGCGATAACATCTTCCGGCAGCACCGAGGTGATGTCGTTGATGCTCAGGGCAAAGAGTGTGACACTGAGGACACTTCCCTGCTCCTTTGGGCCGGAGAGGGCTCCCCCAACCCGTACGCGGAATCGATGATCTCGCAAAAATTCAGATATAAACATTGGGAGGCGTCCCCTCGCCCCCATCGTATGGAGAGTCTCCATGATACCGTATCGCCATGCGGTATCATAGGCCTTCTCCAGATCGAAAAACACCGTGGCGTATTGCTGTCTACGAAGGAAGGCCTCGCAGACGGCATTTTCCAGTCGGAGCAGAGCATGCGAAGAGCACAAAGATAGGTCTAGGCAAGAAAATGACGCGGTTCTCGGACAGTGATGCGTAAACTCATCCACGTTTAGGACACCCATCTCAAGCTCTTCGATGAGATCGGCAAGGACTTGTCCCTTGGGATATATTGAGTAATCTCCCCAGAGAGGATGCCACCAAGAGCGGTCAATTATGGGCCGCCTGCTTTTCTTGACAGTCCCATACACTTGTAGCCAAAGGAGATGAGTAAGACTCCTCTCCGGTTGAAGTTTTAGAAGGTCCCTTGCGAGAGCACACCGTGGGGGAGGGGAGGAAACTCGCATTTTTTTCAGTGAGCTGCACAAAGGCGGCTCCGTCGATGGTGAAGGGAAAAGGGATTTTTTTATTTTTTTTAAATTCTTATCATCGGGCATGGGGACCCTATTAGTTATACGGTAAACAAATGTTAATCACCCCTACAGTAGCCCACACTGCGAAAGGGTAAACACAGGGCCGGCAGAACCAGCTGCCGCCATTTAGGACCACACCTTTCCGCCCAGTGGCCCGGCACGCGTTCGGCTGGGCGTAAAATCGATAGAGATTGAAAGGAGAGAGAAAGGGGTATGTGAGGAAGGTGTGGGTAAGGATAAAGCTGGTTGTTAAAAACTCACCACACCAAATCGGAGCTCAGGGGTGAGGTGGAATTGTCCCCTCCCTCCTCATCCCTGATCCGGGATAGTTGAGTGAGAGGAAGCTGGTTGGCATCTACTCTGTGAAATTAGAGGCGGACAAGAGAAAGTTGTGGGAGGAAGTAGGGTAAAAAAGCAGGCTGTCATAAAGAAGAGGCTAAGCTAGGGGCGGACAGGGTGCTGTCTCGTCAGTAAGGCGGCCAGGAAGGCAAATCGCCGAGCCCCTTAAGAGGTCTTTATATTTATTGTGTGGGGAAAGGAAATTGGCAGTAACAAACAGCAATGAATTCAGAAGGGAGGGGAGGGGAGGAAGAGGGAGGTAGTGAGGAATACTAAGGAAAAAATGATGAACCGTGATGGCAAACTGCATCACCCCAAAGTTGAGGTGGTGTAGGCGCATTTCGAAGAAACTAGAAACAAGTTCATGATGGGGTTTCTTATATGTAAGTTAAATTTAACTCCGCATGTTAACCCGGAGGAGTGTGACTGAATCGGTCACACCACACGGACAAATAGCAAATTTTAAATAACGAGACTCAAATTTGTGCTCTTTGCCTCTGCCTTTTCGATGCAAGTTCGTCCCCCGAGACGTTTCGAATGACCTTTAGAACCCGACATCTCCCCCCCCCCCCTCCATTACTAGATTTCATCTGTCTCCTACTCAGTTTCCTTTTCAAGCGGCGTTGAGCCTTAGTTTAACGGGACCAGGTTTTTTTTGGCCTATAATCTTTGCAATCTCTCTTTCAGTACAGTACGTATAAAACTCACCTCGAGTATTATAATAGGCTGAGCGCGTAGACTTCTTCTTCCGAGTGTACCGGCAGCGCCTGCTTCTCCGGACACTAGGCTTGGGAACATTCAAAACATCATGAAGAATAACCTGTGGTTGTAAGTTGGCTTTTTTGGCAGCTTTTGTGGGAAGGTTGCGTTTGGCTCTTTTCAATTTGGGCTTCGGACCAGGGGGGTAATTCCTCCGAGAATGACTGGAGGAGGGCTCCAAAGACGATGAGACATCGTCATCGGGCTCAGTCTTAAGTTTGCCTTGGACACCAGGAAAATAAGTGGCCCCTTCTTGTTTTATGTCAGACAACATATTCGGTAAAGGTGCAAGCACATCCTTTAGAAAACACAGCTCCTCAGAATGGTAGGACCGAATGTGCATCAACATCTTTGACGTGCTACTCGACACATCAACGATAGTAATGAAGCCACAGAGTTCGCAAAAGACTTCCCTACTTTCACCTTCCCTAGACCACTGAAAGAATTCCCAAACAATCGACGTTCGGGGTTTGTGCGTTCTCTGCTTCGCGAAAGATGTTAAAGCTGTACGAGACATGGTGGCCAAGAAGGGTGGGTCGATAGACTACAAGAAACTCAAGTCGGATATCTACGCGGATTTCGCGGGCTCGAATTTTAATAACACCAAAAAATCAGCTATATTTTCTAACGCGTTTAAGGAAATACAGAAAACCTGCAATTTAAATTTCAGTGGTTAAAAAATTTAGGCAAAATTTAAAATCTGATTTGACTGCATGGGGAAATAACAAAAATATAGTCACATACTCTTACATACATATATGTTCGAAAAAAAGACAAAAAAAAATCTTTCACTACCATTACCATGACAATCTCAATTAAACTTAGTCGAATTAGACAAACTAAAAGAAATTGGCACAAAAAAATATCTCAAATTGAAGTTAAGTCAGAACTGACCATTCCGACCTTAGGTTTACAAGAAGCCTTGAAATACTATGTTTACATTCTTGATACTTGTAGTTTGCATCCATTGCACCTTATTATGTTTGTGATGCAGAAACAAAATAAAGGTTTTATTTAAAAATTAAAGCACTTTAGTATCTGAAAGGAAGGGGGGGTAAGCTACTCTTGGCATGAGCATTTAAATGAAGAAACTGTAATGAAGATTAGAAAAGACTGTATTCAAAAGACATGATAAATTTGAACAGAGCTTTAAGCCATAAAAACTTGGAACAAAACACTTTTCATTTTCTTGGGCTATTAACAACATGCATTGTATATCATGGGTCATGTGATTTTTCCCTATATATATATATATATATATATATATATATATATATATATATATATATATATATATATATATATATATATATATATATATGTGTATTCACCAAGATTTCTTCTACATTAAGTAACAAAGAGTTTTCTTCCATCAGGAAACATGCTATTGATTGTAAAACAGATGTGTCCTTAAATGGTTTTTCTGTCTTAAAATTTGCTAAATCTATTTCATCTCTCCGCATTAAAGAATCACTCTGTGTTAAATACAACCATCCAAATTTAAATGAGGACACGTCATCCTTTCCTCTGTTTATAACTTAACGACCAACCAAGCTGTAATCATTCTTTGAATTCCTTCCTGTTTTTTCATTTCAATTGTTTAATTTTGTAATATTACGTTTACTTTGGAATATCACATGGAAGTGTTGGAAAATATATATATATATATATATATATATATATATATATATATATATATATATATATATATATATATATATATATATATATATATATATATATATATATATATATATATATATATATATATATATATATATATATATATGAGGAATTAAACCACATTCTCCGAAGACAATTTAATTCAGAACAGTTTCGGTGTATCTCACACCCTTTTTCAACTGACACTGGGTAGAAAATATAAGAGAAGTGTATATATATATATATATATATATATATATATATATATATATATATATATATATATATATATATATATATATATATATATATATATATATATATATATATATATATATACACACTTCTCTTATATTTGAACCATTTTTTGGTCTCACCGGTATTTTTAGGCAACTTAATATCCCTGTAGATTTTAGATATGAATCTACTTTATAAAAAATGTTAGTCCACAATAATACAAGGAAAGAAGGTGGAGTATATTTTATACAATGTTCTATTTGCAATTTACCTTACTTCGGGCAATCGTAGAATCGAGCTTGATATCGTCAGTTCCTAATTTAAATCTATTTGAGGGTCAATTTTCTTTTAATCCTGTAATAAGAAAGCAAATAAACAAAATAGTAAAATGTCAGCCCTTCAATATGTTTAGGCCTATATATATATAATGAAAATTAATGCAATATCGCCAGAAAAGATGAGGAATTAAACCACATTCTCCGAAGACAATTTAATTCAGAACAGTTTCGGTGTATCTCACACCCTTTTTCAACTGACACTGGATAGAAAATATAGGAAAAGTGCATATAAGCATAACACAAGGTCAGGTCCTGAAAGATCCCCTCTTTTTTCCCCAATCCTCTACTTGTGGCTAATCTGGAGGGGGGGGGTTAGGCCTAAACATATTGAAGGGCTGACATTTTACTATTTTGTTTATTTGCTTTCTTATTACAGGATTAAAAGAAAATTGACCCTCAAATAGATTTAAATTAGGAACTGACGATATCAAGCTCGATTCTACGATTGCCCGAAGTAAGGTAAATTGCAAATAGAACATTCTATAAAATATACTCTACCTTCTTTCCTTGTATTATTGTGGAAAACATTTTATATAAAGTAGATTCATATCTAAAATTTACAGGGATATTAAGTTGCTTAAAAATACGGGTGAGACCAAAAAATGGTTCAAAGTATGGCAAGATAAGACAATTTAAAATAACTGAAAACCGGTGGGTTATCAGTTCTATAAAAAGTTCTCTTAGCAAAGTTTAATGAAGTGTGCAAAAATTGACGAGGGTAACAAAGTTTTTTTATCTATTTCAAAGATATTGGACAATTCATTATCCCAAAATTCCAGACTAACAAGGCGTAATGCACGCAGAAACATAGAGGTGAAAACAGATTTTATAATTTTAACACTGTGATAAGAATAAAAGTGAATATATGAACTGGAGTTGGACGGTTTGCGATAAACAGGATTTAAAACCTGACAGCGTCCTACGAGGGGCGGTCAATAAATTTTGCGAATCGGTAGGGCAAAACAGAGGAAGAGGGATGGCTGTTTGTGGGGGTGTTAGGACAAGTTATGACAAGTCAGGACCTGCAGCCGCACGATCCTGCCTAGTCTATTTAAGAAGCAGTAGCTGATCGCAGATCGTCAGTCACAAATCTTTCAACAATGGAGAAGGTTGAGCACCGCGCAGTGTTCAAATTTTTGACCAAGGAAAGCAATAATGCAAAAGAGATCCATGAACGCATGGTTGCAGTGTACACCGACACCGCCCCTTCCTCTGCAACCATTGCTCGCTGGAATAGGGAGTTCCGCCATGGTCGTGAGTCCCTTGAAGATGACCCCCGTCCAGGACGCCCGTCAGACGTGACCAACGAGGACAATGTGGCCCGTGTGGAGAGGAGGATCCTCGAAAATCGACGGGTGAAGGTCGAAAAAATCGATCGAGAACTTGGAATATCACATGGAAGTGTTATCAACATCATCCACGACAATTGGCCATGACCAAGGTCTCTGCCCGTTGGGTTCCTCGAAACCTCACGCCCCATGATCGACTTCAACGTCGTCAAATTTCGGAGGAGCTGCTGCTCCTGTACAACCAAGACCCGGCGGGATTCGAGTCACGCATAGTGACAGGTGATGATTTTTTTTTTTTAATTAAGGGGCTATCTGGCGACTGCCGACTTAGGCATTAGTCGCCGTAAACAAACAGTCTAGTTCTAGGCTACTTTAAAAATTAAACAGGAAACAATAAAAAGAGATAACAATAACAATAAAAAAGCAATAACAAAAACAAAAACAACAATTAAACTGGGTTAAATGAAAGGGAGAAGGCCAGCCTCCCCCCAAAAGTCAATAAGTCCACTAGTCATGGTGCACGCACTCGTCCCGAGTACAAGGGACAGGCGGTAGCGACCCCGCCCATCCCGGTACCGGGACAGGTATCGTGCGCGAAGATCACCCAGACTGGGACATTCGACAAGAATGTGCCGAACAGTCTGGGGGACGACGCAGTCGTTGCAATAGGGCGCAGGCGAGCGCTCCATCAAGTAGCGATGCGTCACACGAGTGTGTCCGATTCGAAGACGACAGAAAGCAACCTGAAGCCGCCGCGGCATTGGGGGATAGGTCCATGGGAACAGTCGCGGCGCAATGGCACGCAACTTTAAGTTCCCCTCGACCGTCTCCCATCTTCTTTGCCAAGCAGTCCGAAGAGCTGCCCGTATTCCTGCCATGTAGTCAGTGTGAGGAAGAGCGAAACGCTGGTCCGGTAGCAGAGTACTCGCGGACTCTTTGGCGCCCTCATCGGCGCGCTCATTCCCCGCAATTCCTACATGTCCAGGAACCCAGCAGAACATAATCTCGACATCTGCCCGGCTCGCCAAAACCGTGGCGTCACGGATATCGCGAACCAGGGGATGCGGAGATTCCAATGCCCCGAGAGCACTCAGGGCGCTTTGTGAGTCGCTATAGATCACAATCCGGTCTCCGAACCGGGCACGTCGCGTAATCTCCCGTACCGAGTGGTGTATTGCCACCAGCTCGGCCGTGAAGACAGACGCAGCGCCTGGTAGAGCCCCGCTGACTTCAAACAGAGGGGATACGGCGTGGAAGCCGACCCCTTCTTGGGACTTGGAGCCATCCGTATACACTGGCACGGTACCAGCGTGACACGATGTGTGCTCCAAAAAGGTCGAACGCAATACTCCCGGCGCAGTACAAGCTTTGGGAGCAGAGGCGTGGCGACAAATAGCCAAATGTGGTACCCTCCAGGGTGGCGTTCTGGGCAGAACCAGGGGCGCCACCGGCCCGAGAGCTATATCTACTTCTCGAAGGAGTTTCCTGGCCCTAAACCCAAAGGGCTTAGGGTATGACTGGCGTCTCTCGGCGGCATAGGCACCATCGAGATCAGCTGCGGATGCAGTGAGAGCTGTTGGCGACTGAGGGAGGCGCCGGGCTCGCGCGTACAGGCGAGTGATGCACTGCACGCGGCGCAGAGCGAGTGGCATCTCCCCAGCATCGACCAACAGGCTCTCAATGGGGGAAGTGCGGAAGGCACCGGTCGCAAGGCGAAGGCCGGTGTGGTGGATCGAATCCACCTTCCGCAATAAACGCTCGGCTGCGGATGCATAAAACTCGCATCCGTAGTCGAGCTTCGAGCGAACAAAGGATCGATAAAAAAGTAAGGCGGTAGCCCTATCAGCGCCCCAAGCGCTGAACGTCACGGAACGGAGAATGTCCATGGCGCGGGTACAAGAGACCCTAAGGCTGCGAATATGAGCCTCCCAGGTGAGGCGTCGGTGGAATACAAGACCAAGGAAACGGTGCGACTCAACCACATCCAGGCGCACCCCATTAAGAAACAAATCTGGGTCGGGGTGAAGCCGTGGATGGCGGCAGAAGTGCACCACCTTAGTCTTGGCCAAAGAAAAGCGAAACCTGTGCGCTTCGGCATAGCGAGAGAGGCGGTTCAATGCCTGTTGGAGTCGACGCTCCAGAGTTGGCATCTGGGCCGCGCCAAAACAGATCGAAAGGTCGTCCACGTAGAGCGTAGCGAGAACATCTTCCGGCAGCACCGAGGTGATGCCGTTGATGCTCAGGGCAAAGAGTGTCACACTGAGGACACTTCCCTGCAGGACACCCTCTTCCTGCTCCTTTGGGCCAGAGAGGGCTCCCCCCACCCGTACGCGGAATCGAAGATCTCGCAAAAATTCAGATATAAACATTGGGAGGCGTCCCCTCGCCCCCATCGTGTGGAGAGTCTCCATGATACCGTATCGCCATGCGGTATCATAGGCCTTCTCCAGATCGGAAAACACCGTGGCGTAGTGCTGTCTACGAAGGAAGGCCTTGCAGACGGCATTTTCCAGTCGGAGATGAGTATCCAACGTGGAGTGGAACTTGCGGATGGATTGTTTTATGAGTCCCTTGGTGCTCACTGCGAGGTGATTGCACTGTAATTCGTTTTGTAGTAAAAAGAAAAGGGTTTTAAAGGAGATATAAAAGCTATGTCTGGTATGATGAGGTGGTGATTATGAGGTGATGATCGAAACACTGGATGGATAAGTTGTATGATAATAGACTAAGATGTTAAAATAATTAAAATTCATTAACATTTAGATCGTACTATTGGAGACTTATCTATAGCTGCTTTAATAGTCCTGTCTCCTCGAGGTAGCGGATGATTCCGCTGCCCGGGCGGATATTTTCAGTCGTTAGTGCAGATCTTAGGATATCAAGGGTACCCCCAACATCGATGGGTATGTATCTTCGTCGGAGTTCTCCATAGGTTGGGCATTCCGCGATAAGATGTGTGATTGTGAGAGGCAGAATGCAATCTTCAGAGTAGGGGGGGTAGTCTCTCTCCATTAGGTATCCGTGTGTGAGTAATGAGTGTCCAATGCAGAGTCTACATACGGATACCTCTTGCCGGTGGGTAAGTTCTCGAGGCTTCCATGGCGATAAGTTTTGGAAAATGTGTCGCATCTTATTTTGTCCATATAAATCGGCCCATCTGGCCATCCAGTTCTCCCGAATGGAGACCTTTATTGCAATGATGTAGTCCTCATATGGTATTGGGATATCATTGGGCCTGATTGGACGAAGGGCGGCGTTTTTTGCCGCTGTATCAGCTTGCTCATTTCCAGCTACCCCTACGTGTGCTGGGACCCAGCAAAAGGAAATTTTCTTTCTTTCGCATGCTGCACTATATACGTAGTTTCTTATTTCTAACAGAATTGGATGGATGTCTGTCATTCGTTCTAATGTTTGTAGGCTGCTGAAGGAGTCGGTGAAGATTGTGAATTCATCTGATGTTGGCTTATTGTATGCCCACTGTACTGCACGTTTTAAGGCATATCACTCAGCAGTGAAGATCGATATTGTTTGGGGTAGTTTTTCAGAGGGCTTAGTTATTTGATATCACCGAAAATCCTGTTCCATCTCTGAACTTTGATCCGTCGGTGTATATATGTATACCCGTATGTGTTGCTGCGTGGGTAAGGAATTGAATTTTCTTTCCCATAAGGGTAGTTGTTGATTTTTTTGTTATATTGCCATGGCATATCTTTAAAGTTGTTTTCAAAAATGGAATATCTGGGAAAGCAAGTGGATGGATGGGGTTCATCGTTACCCCGATTTCCTCCATCCATAGTCGCACTCTAGTTCCAAATGGTCGTGGGAGAGTTAGGCGTGTTGTAAAAATATTATCCATTTGGTCATTCATAACGGCGGTCGAAGTTGGCGATGTTGGGAGTAGCTGGATGCGGGTAAAGAGACGTAGAGAGAGTTCCATCCTACGGAGGTCTAGTAGTGTCTCCCCGGTATCGCATTGTAGGCTTGGTATGGGTGATGATCGGAAGGCTCCGGTAGCCATGCGGAGACATTCATTAGCCACTTTGTTGATGAGTGCAAGGCATTTCTTGGAAGTAGAGGAGTAGATCTCACATCCGTAGTCCAGTTTGGGTCGCACTAAGGAGCGTTAGAGAGTGAGAAGTGTTTCACGATCAGCTCCCCAGTCGTGGCGTGACACTGTACGTAGGACGTCTATTTCTTTATGTTTGGTTCCCATTTCAACCTTCTATCAAATGTTAGTCCTAGGAATTTATAGCTCTCAACGACTGCAATCCTCTTTTGGTATAGATATAGTTCAGGTTCCCTAATACACTTTCTACGACGGCAGAAGTGGACTACTTTGGTCTTCTCGGCTGAGAATTGGTAGCTGTGATGTTGTTGATGGCGATCTGGAGGCGACGTTCTATTGTTGCCATTTCGGAACCTGCTAGGGAGATAGAGAAGTCATTTACATAAAGGTTGGCTGTAATGTCTTGATGGAGGTTTTGTGAGATATCGTTGATTCCTATAGCAAACAAGGGTATGCTTAAGACGCTGTTCTGTGGAACGCCTTCTTCCTGTAGAAATGATTTGGATTTCGCGCTACCTAATCTTACAGAGAAGGTGCGGTTGGTTAGGAAATTTTGAATGAAGTTTGGTAGTTGTTCGGGTAGTCCGAGGTTATATAGAGCTTTTAAGATGGCGTAACGCCATAACGTATCATACGCCTTTTTGAGGTCGAAGAAAACCGCTTCCAAGTGCCGTTTCCTGGCGAATGCATTACATATCGCGGATTCCAGACGGATAAGGCCATCCGTGGTTGAGTGTAATTTTCGGAATCCGTACTGCGATGGGAATATGCAGGATTTTGTTTCAAGGAACCATGTTAAGCGTACATTCACCATTTTTTTCATAAGTTTACATATACAGAAGGTTAGGGCGATTAGGCAGTTTTGGGGACTGGTTGGCTCTTTGCCTGGTTTCCGGAAAGCGAGAACTGTAGCCCTTCTCCAGGTATCTGGGAAGGCGTTTTCCATCCATATTTTGTTGAGTATATCTAGGAGGAAGCGTTTACCCACTTCCCCTAGGTGGCATAGCATTGCGTAAGGTATATTGTATGGGCCTGGGGCCGTGTCTCTACAAGATACAAGAGCTGTATCGAACTTTTTTTTTTGCTGAATTCCTCGTTGTAAGATTTGTACTCTCTTAATGTGAAGTTTACAGGTGAGCACTCCCTCTCCAACCGGTAATGGGCGAACTCTGGTGTGGTGTTCGGTCTACTTGATATTTTGGCAAGGTGAGTCGCTGGCGTGTCTGCTACATCGATAGGGTTTAAAATAGTGTTCCATTTATCCGAAGTACGGGGGTAGTAGGGTCTCGACTGGGTTTACCTCGGATCTTGCTCTATGTGCAGTGGATGGGGGTTTTAGAGTTCATCGTGGAGACATAAGCTCTCCATGATTTCCGGCGGGTTTGTTTAAGTGTTTATCTATATTTGGCTCTTATAATTAAATTCCATTTTAGTCGTCAGATTTGGCCATCGTTTGTATGTTCGGTAGGCTTTCCTATATTCTTTCAGTACAGCAGAGTATTCTGGGCTCCACCATGGGATAGATCTCCGACTGGATTGTCCTGAGCTGGTTACGATGGATGCTTTACCTGCTTGGTATAAGATGGATGTAAAGATTTCCAGCGCTTCCTCCGACTCATGGATGTCATCGACTTGGATATCGGTGAGTTTGTTGAACTTTCACCAGTTTGCTTGATTCAGTCTCCAGCGTGGTATAGCCGATGTGGGTAATCACTCGTCTGAGGAAAGGATGATGGGATAATTGTCACCCAAGATTCTCCATTCGAAGTCCGCCGTGATGTCGGGTGAGCAGAGGTTTTTTTACGCTTGCTCTTTTGTTTTTACTTCGACTAGTATACTACGATCTGGTTGAGGCGAGAGAGGTGGAAATTGTGATCTGGGAAGTTGAAATAGTTTGGGAAAATATATACTCTGTTTGACCATGCATGTCATTTGGTTTGTTTGTTGGCTTTCTCGTTTTATCAGGTAAAATCTTCTGAAAGATCGATCAACAAATTGTCCTGGGAGTACTTGCAGTGAGAACAGTTCAGGCAGCGTTTTGGTGGATCGTCCTGGTCCTGCTGCTTGCTGGGAGTTTGAAACTTCCTGTGGACTTCGTACTGACTTTGGTCGTTTTTGCGGAGGTGAATTTCGATTTCCTGAGACATTGCTCGTTTCTATGTAATTTTCTTCTATCTGTCCAGTTGTTTTAGGGGGTGATCTTGTGGTTAAAGTTCTCCCACCAGTTTTTTCCATGTCAGCGTTCTTTTCTTTCCTCGAGTTAGTGGATTCGTATCCATTTTCTTCGACGGGATGCGCAGCTTAAAACTCTCTTTGCTGGTTTCATTGTTTTTTTTAAGAGGGATTTGTTAAAGAATTTGAACGAACATAAACAGGAATCTACCGCCCGCGAAAGTACCATCTTGCCAGATCCAATAGACGAGCGGACCCGAGACCTGAGAGAGAGAGAGAGACCTATGGCTTGGTTTCCATTAGCCCCGCGAATGCCTATTGAGGCAGACAACGGGCCGGTATTAAACGATGCAGTCGGCGTGTAGGCGCGGGGCCACTTACAAAGGTAGCCCATGGACTTCACCGCCAGGTAACCTCAGGGTAAGCCTGGCGGACCGTGCAGGATACACCTGGTGGGCCTTAACCCTTTTCCCGTCCCCCCCGGCCCGGTCCCGCGAAACGACTGTGAAGTTTTACCCCTTCTTGGCAGCCAAAAAAAGGGGTGGATAGGAGGGGGATGATTTGGTAACCGCCAATATTCCGCAGGTGTTGATGGGGAAGATCAAGCCAGGACAGACACTCGAGAATCAGACCTTTCGCCGACCGAAACTAGCACAGGCCCGAACGTGAGTAGAGAAGTCCAATCCCATCGAAACAAATGCTTTGAAGAGGTAGTAGTAGTTGGGAAAGAAATTGCCAGAGAAGGCTAAAGGATTGCTAGTGGAAGGGGGAGAAGAGACTAGGCTGGGGCCGGACGGGGCGCTGAATCCTGCCAACACAGCGGTCAGAGAGGCAAATCGCCGCGCGCCTTACAGGGCATCTCAGGAGGAAACCTCCATGTGGATATCCCCCCTCCGCCCGAGACATCACAGATCCCATTCGAGGTTTAAGGTTTAAGGTAAGTTACCGGTGGGTTGCTGCCCATTCCAAGTGGATTCTATATGGCCGCTAGGGTGAAACGAGAAATATCATCTATAAAAGGTGGAGACCACTTTGTGACAAAAATTGAAAAAAGGACAGGTTAAAAGATTCCTCCGCCAATATGAATCGAAGACGGGTGTGTTGAGGAATAGTTAAAAGGATCGGGAAACAGGACAACCGGAGAATGGTAAAATGGCTACAATCCAATAAAAGGTGAGCAACCGATTGGTCCCCACCGCAAAAACGACAGCAAGGGCTGATATGAGCATCACTCGAAACAAGATGGCCGTGAGTAAGTCTCGTGTGGCCAATGCGACTCGGCAAAGGGCCACCTCCAACGACCGCATTCTATGACGACTCAAGGGACAAGAGCGCCAAGAGCGAATAGAATTTTTAATTTTGTATAGTTTGGATGATGAACAGTCATCCCATTCATTCTGCCACAGTTGAAAAATATACTTTCTTATTGAAGGAAAGTGGTCCCTAAAAGGCAGAGCCGAGTTCTCAGGGGACACAGAATGTGCTGAGCGGGCTAGTCGATCAGCCTTATCGTTGCCCAGGACCCCCACATGCCCAGGGACGCAGCCAAAAATAATTCTATATCGGGATGCATTTTGGATCAGCCAGTTGCAAATTTCTGTGACCAGGGGATGGGACGCATTAAAAGATCTAATTGACTGTAAAACACTCCTTGAGTCGGAAAAAATGACAAAATCACTAAAAGGTAAAATTTGGATGAGCCTAAAGGCTAAAAGGATTGCTGAAAGTTCAGTGGTAAAAATGGATGCTGCTGGCGGCAGAGATAGTTAGGAATTCTCCTCCTGGGTAGATGGCTGCGGCGCCCACGCCACCGTCCGACTTAGAGCCATCCGTGTATAGTGGGCAGCATTGTTTGTGTGAGATCGAATGCTCTAAGAACAGGCTCTTAATGATGCGAGGGTCCATGGAGGACTTCTCCAGGCTCCACATGTTGGTACATATTGTGGGGAGAGGGGCACGCCACCTAATAGGCAGTAAGGATGGAAGGGTAAGGACCCTTGGAGCACCCAGGTTAGAGAGATGATCTATGCGAAAGTTCAAAGGGCGGGGTAAAGATGGCAACTTATCATATGCCGCCGTTGATTCGGCAGCATACAGGCATCTGTAGACCTCTGATACAGGGGCTTGCTGTACTCGGCAGAGGTATCGCATGCAGATTTGAAGTCTATGGTAGGACTTCTCCAGGCTCCACATGTCTATGGTAGGGCAAAGGGAGTACCCCACTCTCGCAGTAAAGGCTGTTAACAGAAGTAGGGAAGGCTCCACTAGAAAGGCGAACTCCAAGGTTTTGAATGGGGTTCAGCATTTTAAGGGCTGAAGGGAAAGCCCATGAGTAAATTTGACAGCCAAAATCCAATTTGGATTGAACGAGGGCTGGGTATAATGTCCACAATGTTTGTCGGTCACTGCCCCATGAAGTGTGTGAGAGGACTTTCAAAATGTCTAGAGCCCGCAGACAGCCTGTTCGAAGTCGGCGTAGGTGTGGTAACCAGGATAACTTTGGATCGAGAGTTACGCCAAGGAACCGAAACTCTGAGACAAACTCTATATCTTCGCCTTGTAGGGAGGTAGATGGCGGAACAAGAACCCCTCTGCCTCGGTGGAAATACATTGCTTTGGTTTTGGTCGTGGAAAAGCGGAATCCCTTAAGTTGTGCTCTTTTGGATACAGCATCGACCGCCAGTTGTAGCCGACGCGCTGCTGATGGAAGGCGAGGTGAGGAACAGTATAGTGCTAAATCATCGACAAACAGAGTTGCCGATACACCCTCTGGGAGAGACGAAATAATATCATTGATGGCAATTATAAAACATAAGACACTTAAAACACTGCCCTGAGGAACTCCCTCCTCTTGGGGTTGCAGGTCAGAGTATGCGTTTCCAACACGTACCTTGAAGGATCGAGATGCTAAAAAACTTTGAATAAATCAAGGTAAAAGGCCTCTCATCCCCCAGACGAATAACTGCTTCCAGATGCCGTATCTCCATGTTGTGTCGTAGGCTTTCTCAATATCGAAAAATATGGCCAGGACTCGGTGCTTTAATGAGAAAGCTTTCGTGACCGATCCCTCGAAACGTACTAGTAGGTCATGGGTACTATGACCTTTGCGGAAGCCACATTGAAATGGTGAGAGAAGGTGATTGGTTTCTAGGAACCAGTTTAGGCGCTCCAATATCATTTTTTCCAGCAACTTACTCAAACAGCTGGTGAGAGCTATAGGGCGGTAGTGATCTGCATCCAACCCATCCCTGCCCGGTTTGACAAAGGGAAGGATGATCTCAATGCGTCATGATGACGGGTAAAAACCCTTCACCCATATAAGGTTGTACAAATCAAGCAGGAAGAGAGTACAGTGTGGATGTAGGTGTCGAATCATATGGAAATGGATCTCATCAAGGCCAGGGAAAGTAGATCTGCAAAGGGACAAAGCGCTTTGCAGCTCATGGATGCTGAATAGAGCGTTATACGGAAGGTTAGATTTTGTTGTGAAGTTGAGAGAATGAGATTCTTCCTTTGATTTGTAGGATTGAAAAGCCTTATCGTAACGGCTGACACTGCTGACGGCGCGGAAATGGTCAGCAAAAGCATTGCTGACCGCCAGGCCGTCATTCTCGAAGGAACCGTCTAAGTTGAGTGTGGGGATATGATGATTAGCATAACGGCCCCTGAACTTATTAATCTTCTTCCAGATCTTAGCAGTAGGTGTCATAGAGGAAATCAATGAAACGTATCTGCGCCATGAATTTCGGCGAGCTTGACGAAGGGTTCTTTGGCGAAGCGCACGAGCTCGGTTTCGGTCGACCTTGTTGCACAAAGTTGGGTTCTTTCGGAATCGAGCATGAACTAACTTGTAGTTTTTGATAGCTGTTGCACACGCCGAAGTCCACCAGGACACGGTTGAGCGGCCCGTGGCGGGTCGCCTCCGTGGGATGGTCTGTGTTGCTGCATTGTAGATAGTCGATGTAAAGTATTCTACTGCCGCGTCCACTCCATTGAAGGTCCCCAAGGATGCACTTGTGAAGGACGCCTCTTGGAAACCTTCCCAATCTGCATGACCTAAGTCCCACTTAAGGGGCATGGTTATATGACGGCTAACTTGAAGGGCCGACAAGACAATAGGGAAGTGGTCACTCCCATGGAGATCGTCAAGAATTGACCTTCGAAATTCCGTGAAGCAATCAGGGGAACAAACAGACAGGTCAACACAGCTAAAAGAGTCCGTCTGGACATGATTAAAGGTAAAATCGGCAGTATTTAAAACACAAAGAAGGTCAGATAATAAAAGAGACTCTAAAACACTTTGGCATTTTGAGTGATGTCACCCCAGTATGGGTGACGGGCGTTAAAATCTCCTAGTGATAAGAATGGGGAGGGCAACTGGTCTATAAGTTCTAAAAGGTCGGATTTTGACAATGATAAACAAGGGGGTTGGTAAATAGAGCAAACGGTAAAAAGCTTAGTAAGAAAAACCCTCACAGCAACAGCTTGGAGGGTAGTATGTAGGGAGATGGGAGAAACATGGTAGGATGAAGATACGATGATTGACACCCCTCCATGAGATGGGCTTCCAGCAGGAGCAATAGAGTTGAAAGTGAGAAAACCGGGTACCGGCGGAAAGGGCCGTATACCCAGTTTATTCTCCTGGAGACAAATAACAGCGGGTTGGATAGTCGACAAAAGAATTTTGAGTTCTTCCCAGTTTGGAAGAACTCCTTGACAATTCCATTGTACAATCAAAGATATTATGTGTGACGATTAGATACCACTGTGGATATCTTTTTCTCTTTTGAGGCCGATATTGTATTAGAAGTTCGTCCCAAAGAGCTTGGGAGATGGAGAGCTGATTTTGAGGAGCCTGCTTTTGCAGGGGCAGAGATCCTAGATGGAGCAGTAACTGAGGGGTTTTTTTCGTAAGTTTTGGAGAACTGACCGAGGCCCTTGATTGTAATTCGGGCTCGCAACCTGGCGGAAAAGGAAGATCAAGAAGGGATTTTCGGCCGGTAGATCCGGATTCATGGGTTGAGGGTATTTTCGGTGTCTGAGGAGTTGGTCCAACCGCCGCAGTTGGTGATGTTGGAGTATCAACTACTTCCATCGGATCTTGGGTTGAAGGGTGAGCGGAACGAACAGGTGATCTGAGCGAGGTGTGTGGAGCTTGGTGTATATCTGCCATCGTTTGGATCAGGATGGGGCCTACGTCCTGTGAAGGGCGAGACGGACTTAAGGGCAGAGAATGTTCAACCATAGGGGAGGAGTCCATTGGAGATTCTCGGGGTTCAGCCGAGTCAGCTCCAGAGGCTGCCCGCTTATTGGTGGTCGATGACCAAGGTGAGGAATCCTTTCTCTTACCACTGGGCTTTGGATCTCGTGGCCGGGTGGATGAACCTTCACTGGTCGATGTTGAGGATTCTTTCAAATAGCGTCTGATGTCTTCAAGTGTCTCACCCTGAGCGTCTCTCCCAGCTAGAGCTGCTGGAGAGAGGGGGGCTACATTGGTTATCTCGGTGTGAGAGCGATGCTTCGACTGCATATTCTGAATGTTTTCAGGCTGGTCGGAACTCGCGCGTGATGGTCGGTTTCGTCCAGCGTCACGTAAAACGTCAGAGAAGAGCCGGCCGAATGGCGAGGTTTGTGCTCGGGCACGCTGGCGGGCCTCTCTTATATCTAGACGTAGGGAGTCGCGCCAAGCGAGAACTTCCTTTTCATATAAAAATATAGAGCAGAGTTTCGACGCAGCACTGTGGGTACCTCCGCAGTTGGCACAGTGGGGTGTTTTGGTGCATTCGGGGCCATGGTAGTCAGAGCTACAATTCACGCAGGAGCGAGGGTGACAAAAGCCTCGGCCACCATGTCCAAATTGATTGCAATTGAAGCAGCGTCTGGGTAGTTCGATGTAGGGACTTACGGGGACACGAAGGTACCCAGCTTTAATATACTGCGGCAGTTCTTGTCGGTCAAATGTTAAAATCAGTGTGGCGGTTGGAACTTTAGTGGAGCCTAATGTTTTAGTTACCCTGTGTACGTGTGCGACACGTTGGGTATTGAGCTTACTCTGAAGGCGGGTGGGGTCGTAGTCCTTTAGTTCGTTTGAACGGACGACACCTTTGACGAAATTCAGACGCGGATGGGGCGAGACAGTTATTGGAATTTCAGCTATCAAAGATAGATTTCGCACAAGGTTGTGTTGAGAGTGGGATGACACCTCGACTACGACATCACCACTTCCTCTTGACCACATCCGGCGGGGTTCACCACAGCGGGACTAAAAAAATTCATTGACGTCAAACACATCGACTTTTGCAAGTGGGATGTCAGATGATGAATAAATGACAAGAAAGAGAGGATAATCAAGATCTGGGTCTACTTCGTTGGAATAGGGGTCCAACCAGCGAGGGAAGGCTGAAAGGGGAGCTAAGGAACGTTTGGCACGAGAACCCTTACGAGAAGGGGAGGTTTTTGGTTTATGGCTAGCA